>JACEFZ010014381.1:132500-265000 GCA_014155875.1 Cepaea nemoralis
ACAGAAACAATACGGATTATAAATGCATGGAGCACGTGAAATAATCAATAATACATGTCTCACTAAAACTAATATGTGACATGGCAATTATAATTAGCTAACGTAGACTTAACGTACCACAGTTAGCAGAATGGCTATTATACTAATTGTCCTTTAACGACCTTTTTGTTTTGTTTTGCCTACTCGCTTTGAACTCAAAAGAAATCCAGACATTATTACTACTTTTAGTGCACTGGACTGATTGTTGCTTGCAGATTAGCTGTCCCTGTCACCAGTGTCCCTCGCCATTAGGCGAACCCACTCCGAGTTCAGATTATTATTATTATTTGAAGGGAGCATATAGTCTGCTCTGAGATAGTGTTCAAATAGGCTGTGATTGTAAATATACGGATTTGTGGAGTCTTTGATTTTTTGTGGAAGATTGTTCCACAGCTGAGCTGCGAAGTGCGCTAAGCTTGTTTTCTATTAATCTAGTCCAAACTTCGGGTCATACAGCTGTTTTATCGTTCCCTATGTTTTACGTTATATTTAAACAATGACCAGAGGCAGCTTGGAGCAGTGTGATAAATGATGTTATGAATTAGTTTGGCCTTATTAAAAAGTTTGTGTTTGTGGAGTGGCAGTAACTGAAGACGTTTATATAGGCTAGAATTATCGGTAAACTTTTCACCATTAATTAAACCCACAGTGGCGAAGGGGTTTTGGGCGAAGTTCGTAATCCCGAATACCCGGGTTCGAAACACAGCTGCGGGCGATTTGGCAGCAGACTGCCTATGTTGGATGTTTACGAAATGGTATGGGTGCCGGTCGTTCAGAAAGCAATGGCAAACTACTGAACGTAAACTTGCCAAGTGATCACTACAGCAAACAAAACAAAAAATAATGCCGGTGTTGACTGCAACATCCTATAAAGGATATGCTACTAACTAACAGTAAAGAAGAAGGAAACTGCTCACCTAACCTCAGTATGGTATAACTTACAAGAAAGATTAACACCTCACAGCCCATAGGCAGTATTTGCCATGGCACAGCCTCTACCTTTTGATGCTGTACACACATTTCAAGAGACGGATGGAATAGTCGTTATTACCCTTCCGTGCCAAGACACCGGCGATGGTTCTATCCCCAACAGAGACAGAGCTATTTTACGGAGCATGGCAATGAAGACGAAGCACCGGCGCAGAGGAGGCAGAGGCTATGACCAGGGAAGAAGCAGGCCTTCCACGGCCACAGGCAACAGGGTTTGTGTGAGAGCGTGAAGCACTGGGAGCACGAGGCTCTCCTCCCCGAGGCAGGAGTGGCTTGGGAGCAGGTATATTTCGTAGGTATGGGACAAACACGAAAACAACACAGGGAAACCCAAGACAACGCAGGGCAACGCAAAGAACCAACATCTTGAAACATCTTGAACGCAAGGCAGGGGAAAGGCACCCTGAGTCATGACCTGGGTAGGCCCGCCTCCAGTTTCAAGAAGGAAAAGTGAAGCCACATTCCGGGAAGGGGGATTCTTCTGACGTTCAGAAACCCCCTGTCGTGCTGGCTCTGCCGCGGAGTTTTTATCACTGACAAGTACGGTTCTGGGGTCGACACAGCCTCATGACAACTGGTACCAGACAATGTTTAGAATTGCCTGGAAATTGTCTAGGAGGACAAGGCAACGAGGATGGGAACTGACCGCTACTTCTTGTAAGCCGTGCCATAGAATAAGCGAAAGATAACCCATTCTCACCACCAAAGGCAGTATCTGCTATTGGGCATCCTATTATTTTTCATATATTTCAAGAGAAGTCGAGTTAGGATAGCCAGATGTCCCGGTTTTCTGGTAAAGTCCTGGCCTTATATTATTCACTGTCCCGAAAAATGCTTTCGGGACGCACATTTGTCCCGGTTTTGAAATTGATTACAGAAATTACACATAGAGAGTAACGATGTTTTTGGGTATATTAGGAGGACAAATATACTAGAAACATGGTGACAACTAACAAACTTGATGGGGAAAGAACAACAGGAAGACAGAAATAACTGGAAGGTTTAGCCTCATGGCATAATCGGAATAAGAACATAAATCTGATTTATCCAAGACTCCAGTGATCGAGTGAGATGACTAACCACTGACATGAGGCATGCTGATAATAATACATTTGCCATATAATCGCTCATATTTAACCCTTATCAGAGAGAGCTAGGTATCCAATACCACAGCACAACAAATCAAGTGGAAATATAATATTGTTAAACAACAATGATTCGTACAGAAGTTTTAACTTTACAGCAGAATGCGTCAACTTTTGAACCAGACGCAAATGCGGAAATCCTGCTACTCCACCCCTTTCTTCTCCATGCCTGATGTAACAGCTTTCACACAACACTGTCTCCGCTCATAATTGTTGATGTTTTTTTCTCCGTGTAAATTGGATCGGGGGCGACAGTCAGAAATGTGACACCGGTAATGACCTTGTCAGAGGTGAACAACAAATGAGAAAGAATGAAACCAGGATTACCGGTCTGTGTTGACACACGAAAAAGAGTGCCGCCAACTGCAGGATTATGTAATGACAGGTAGGGCTGTGTTGTCTTCTTCTTCTTCTTCTTCTTCTTCTTCTTCTTCTTCTTCTTCTTCTTCTTCTTCTTCTTCTTCTTCTTCTTCTTCCCCTCCTCCTCCTCCTCCTCCTCCTCCTCCTCCTCCTTCTTCTTCTTCTTCTTCTTCTTCTTCTTCTTCTTCTTCTTCTTCTTCTTCTTCTTCTTCTTCTTCTTCTTCTTCTTCTTCTTCTTCTTCTTCTTCTCATCCTCCTCCTGCTATCATTGTGTACAGTGCCTGGTGTATAGCATCCATTATAGTGCGTAGATGTTCGCTAAGAGTCTCCGCGGAGAAGTAGTTATGCCGCCTGCCTCGCTTTCCGAAAGTCGTGGGTTCAACTCCGATCCACATTGTTCTGTTTACACGTGCTATTGTCTCGTCGCTGGAGCTTCGTGCTCTGTACGAAGCTTTGGGCTGGCTGTCCTGTGGAAAGAGACCGAACCATATGGGATGAAACCCGATGCAATGAAGCCGATCCTCTCGCCTGTCATACCCTTGTAGCTGTGAGCTTTCTAGCCCCGTGCCACAGTGTGCCGCCTTCGACAGCTGATGTTTCTTGTCTGGACCCCTCCTCCCACAGGCAGTTTGCCTTCTCGGGCATGTGGGCACTGTCCGTCCACAAGTGATTGTTTACAATACTTCCGTCTTCGTGTCATGTGACTGTTGGTTGATGAATCTAATTCCAATTCCAATTCCAATTTTCAAAAAAAAAAAAAAAAAAATAATAATTCCAAATTCGGTCTCGTTAAACCTTTGGTTATTGTTGAGATCCGTGGTTGTGTGGACTGTTAGTCCTAAATTCTGGAAGACTGAGTATTAACTCTTTAACTCCGATGCATTGTCGGTCATGTTGTTTGAGCCATGACGAGGGTTTGCATCTATCGAAGCTGTGATTAGTGAACAGCCAGGATCGTCATATCACACCCAGGGCAAGTCCATTGGTGCTCCGATCTCCTCCTGAATATCTCCTCCAGCGTACATCGACTGATTGCCCCAGTTCTGTGTTCGTTAATCAAATGTTTTGGGTTCTTAACACAATATTCATGTCTGGCAGCTCCCGACTTCACTCCAGTCTCCCGCACTATGGACAATGAAGCAGATTTCCAAGTGTCCCTAAAGCCATCCGTTCCTCCTGTATCTCTTATAGCGCCGATGATGTCTGACCACCGCCATGGCCACCAACCGATCGGCTCGGCCGCTGCTTGTTACGCCTGAATGCCCGGTACCTAGAGACATCATCATCATCATCATCATCATCATCATCATCATCATCATCATCATCATCATCATCATCATCATCATCATCATCATCATCATCATCATCATCATCATCATCATCATCATCATCATCATCATCATCATCATCATCAAGTGCCACACCGGTTAGCACGGGCGGTATTTTTTTGCCATCTCACTCGATCACCAGAGTCATGAATCAGCTCAGTGTTCTTGTCACGGTCATACAATGTGGCCAAGCCATTCAAGTATTTACTTCACTGCCCTCCCCTTATTCTCTTCCCCTCGATCTTGCCAGTTGTCACCACGTTCTCCAATTTATTTCTTCTCATAACGTAACCCCCCCCCCCCCCCCAAAAAAAAAAAAAAAAAAAAAATTTGTGACTGTCTACGTCTAATTTCTCTAATTAGTTTACGATCTTCATTTGTTTCTTGAAGGACGTGGTCATTGGTTTTTCTGTCTGTTCATGGTATTCTTTGCATTTTCCTCAGAAACCACATTTCCACAGCCATCAGATGTTTTTCAACTTGACTGCTTATTGTCCACATTTCACATCCATACAAAAGTAGAGGTTCTATGTAGCACTTCAACACTCTTTTTCTCGTTTCAGTTGATATCTTTTTATTGGTCAGTATGTTTTCCATCCTGCAAAAGGCTACTTTCGTCATGGCGATTCTTGTTGTAATACCTAGAGACAAGTTAGCTTGACTGATTGTGGATGGAGATTCGACCACTAGACCACCGGTGTGAATACTTTCCCCCAGACTCCCGACCAAGGTACTACCTTCAAAGGGGCTGTGTTGCAAAACACGCCTTCCCATCTCCAAGCTAAAAAACCCTCGGGGTGTGCAAGACAGGTATTGAAACTCCACACCCGAGGAAAGGCGTGTTATATGTAACTCGCATGCCAGATCACAGGCTCCCTAAACGAATGTTTTTTTTTACAGCGAGCTGCGTTGTGGTAAACGCCCCCGAGGCGGCCAGAGGAAACGCAGTAAAGACAATCTGACGATCTCACTAAAAGCTTTTGGAATTCATCCTGACACTTGGGAGACTGCTGCCAAAGACCGAAATCCGTGGCGTACATCATTACGCAAGGGTGCAGTCACTCGTGAAGCAACCAGGACTGCAAGAGCTGTGAAGAAAAGGCCGTATATAAAAACCACTGCAGGAGATCCTCCTCCTGGAACGTCAAGCATTCTTTGCCCACATTGTCAAAGAACATTTCGAACCAAAATAGGCCTTATCAATCATCACGGCTCCATACTTTCAACCCCACTGGTTGAAATGAAGGGTCATCATCATTCTTGATTGACAACCGCGACAGTAAGTAGGTGATGTGTCACCACAGCACATACAGACTGGCTGGTGTTAGGCCAAGGTTGGTCATGTGTCCTCCCTGGGGTTGGGTCAAGGTTGGTCATGTGTCCTCCCTGGGGTTGGGTCAAGGTTGGTCATGTGTCCTGCCTGGGGTTGGATCAAGGTTGGTCATGTGTCCTCCCTGGGGTTAGGTCAAGGTTGGTCATGTGTCCTGCTGGGGTTAGGTCAAAGTTGGTCATGTGTCCTGCCTGGAGTTGGGTCAAGGTTGGTCATGTATTCTTCCTGGTGTTCAGGCATCTCGTTGTCGGTAAACTCTAGCCCAGTGCCCAGGGGAAATCCGTGCTTTGTAAAGCAGCATTATTGTCATGCCTGGATGCTCCGGTCCCATGTGTTTGTGTGTTTGTTGTTTAACCTATGCTGGTTAAATATAAATTATGAGACCAATGGTGCTATCTCAATGATTTGATACGCATTCTTTCCGTATCCCATAGTTGTAGGTTCATGTGTATGATAGACATGACTAATGAAGACTTATTTTGGAGTGTCTAGTTGGTCATGCGTCGAGGCGCTATCGCCATTTGGAGGTGACAGGTTCGAATCCCGGTCGGGAACTATAGCTTTCAAATTTTATGTTGTCTAGTGCGTACTTTAGTCTCTATTTCTTTATTCTCCATCTGTGAGAGCCAAACAAACAACGTGTGTTTATTTATGTAACAGTTTCAGTGGCATCAACTGGTTCCCAAACTGATTTCCTAAACACCACGTAGCTTGACTGATTGTCGGTGGAGATTCGACCACAAGACCACCGGTGTGAACACTTCCTCCCAGACTAGTGACCAAAGTGCCGCAGAGCTCGCCTTCCCTTCTCCACTCTCAGAAACCTCGGGATGTGCAAGACTGGTACTGACACTCCACATCCGCGGAAAGGCGTGTTTTATGTAACTAGCCGCTGCTTCTTTTGTTCTATATCAGTGGTTCTCAACCTTTTTTGGACCGTGCCCATCTTCACCATATTTTAAAGACGTCACCCCCCCCCCCCACCTCACCATATTTTTAGAACGTAATTCCCCCCCTTTCGTATTTCCTCCCAAAAAATTCCCCCCTACCCCTACACAGTATACGTAATAATTGAAGCTAAATTTAATAGCACATACTAAAACAAGTGTAGACATCTACATAAAACGTGATTTGCGGATCTACTTACGTTACATAATGAATTTCAGAAGGGTGATACGTACAGAACCGTAAAGTATGAAGGGAAAAACAATATCAAGTAATCGGTTCTTGTATTAATGCAATCTAGAAATAATCTTCCCCCCCCCCTAGAAACCCTAAAATTCCCCCCTGGGGGAGGGGATTCCCCACCGGTTGAGAACCACTGTTCTATATATAACTCGCATGCCAGATCACAGGCTCCCTAAACGAATTTTTTTACGGCGAGCTGCGTTGTGATAAACGCTCTCAAGGCGGCCAGAGGAAACGCTTTAAAGATACTATAAACATATCGCTCAAAGCTTTATGTTCTTTCAGTTCCTAGATATCCGTGTGTTTCTGTATTTTCCCAATTGTATGATTGTTCTTTCAGTTCCTAACTGTATGATTGTTCTTTCAGTTCCTAATTGTATGTTTGTTCTTTCAGTTCCTAATTGCATGTTTTTTCTATCACTTCCTAATTACATGTCTATTCTTTCAGTTCCTAATTGTATGATAGTTCTTTCAGTTCTAATTGTATGATTTTTATTTCAGTTCCTAATTGTATGTCTGTTTATTTCAATTCCTAACTCCTTGTATGTGTCTATATACCCTGTAGCATAATTGCTAACCACCATTATTCAGTTGACAAGCCTTCAAGCCAAGAAGAGGAGACAATATAAAACAATTGACTACACAACCGCAAACTGAAACTAGGACTTAAAACTTAACATCGAAACTGGAACTGCATAAGGGACAGATGACGTGGATTCTTGGAAAGATTTCATCAGCCAAGGCTTAAAAAACCATTGGATAGGAACAGACATGTGACACCGCTTACGCGCCAACGCCTGTTTAGCATATGTTAATATTTCATCAGAATATGGTAAGCCCGCACTTTTTCTGCAACCAGCCTGATGAACAGACGTGAAAAGCTGGTGTGACCAAATTTTCAAACATGGGACTGCAGAGTGTCTAGATCCGAGGTAAGCTTGTAACTCCCGAGATTAGACTAAGAACCCGATGTATCAGGTGTCAAGTAATGGTATCCAGTGTTTGTAATGTCAATTGAAATGTATTATTATTAATTAAAACCTCTGAAAATGTAAAAATGCTCGACTGTAGATTCTGATGACGCAGAGCCGTTCCCGGGCAAACTGACACTCTAATACTCTCTTTCGATGAAACTGCAATCTCTGATATTCTTAAAGATGAATTATTAACTTGGGAAGTGCATTATACTACTCCATTCTATTCTGAACAACTGTACGAAGTGATGATTCTAAAGCAATCTTGTGCATTTCAGCAGAAA
Organism: Cepaea nemoralis; assembly: GCA_014155875.1. Classification (NCBI taxonomy): domain Eukaryota; kingdom Metazoa; phylum Mollusca; class Gastropoda; order Stylommatophora; family Helicidae; genus Cepaea; species Cepaea nemoralis. The sequence continues at coordinate 140,139 of JACEFZ010014381.1, forward strand.
CACTGCTAAAAAATGCTATCACGATCTACAGCTAAAATGACAGTTCGTGTACTAGAATAAGTGCCTTGTTTTAAAACAGACTTATCTATGTCTATTTTCAATTAGAAAGTTGAAAGAGAAATCAAATCGTCCATTTCTGCTTCAATCTATTGAGGAAATAGGGTTTAATGAATAAATATTTATGTCAAATTTAATTAGATAAGGGCACACATGAATTGCATTACATGAGAAAGTTGTGCTTCGCGGAACACCATCACGCGAAGTGAACTTAACTCATTAATCAACATAACTTAAAAAAACAACACTCAACACCACAACAACAACAGATAATGGGAGAGAGTTTATTAGAACACAGCAGAAGAAGAAGAGAAGCAGAAGAAGAAGAAGAAGAAGAAGAAGAAGAAGAAGAAAAGAAGAAGAAGAAGAAGAAGAAGAAGAAGAAGAAGAGAAGAAGAAGAAGTTGGTTAATTGGGAAAACACAGTGATTATTTTATACACACTATAGAACAACATTGAGTGGAAGAAATTGTATAAATGTATGTCATTTATTTACATGCATCTTGACACATTCTCACTCTTGTCACTGTCTTACTGGTACACGTTCACTGACCCCAGGTCAAATGAGAACTTACATACAGCAGGAACCAGTTGATACAAGGCGTACACAGTGTGATAAACTCTGACCACCCCAAATTAACCCAACACTAGATTAGAGAAAAAAGGAGGGGAGGGGAACTAGTTCCTACTTCAGGAATTTAGATTCTTCCGACCTACTTCTAGAATATTGTATTGGGAAGATTGTATATATTTATGTGAATTTTAAACAGTGATCTTGGTGGCTACCAACAAACCACCCAACACATCAGCAAACTAACCACCTAAATCAGACCTGAAAGAGGGAAGCCGAGAGAAAGAGATGAACCACAAGTGAGATGGAAGATGACTTGGCCATGAGCAAAGTATGGGGAGGCCTTCAGAGGAGCTATACGGGCATACCTGAAGTGGATCCATCAGTCAATGGACCCTGGCTTACCTAATATCGCAGTCACCAGGTTACCTTTCTAATTGGTACACACCACACTCAATTTCAGGAAACTGATATTTAATTGTTGATTCATCATCTTCACACTTAACATGTACAACATCAAAATGTTTACTATGTTTTCACACTTGTTGACCTCTCATGTATTGATGCTTGTTTATTGATGGTCTGTGACAATGGTCCAATATGCAACTTTTCTAATATATCTTGTGTAAATCACAATAGAGATGTGTGTACTGGCCAGAAGGCTCAGGCCCAGTCAATAAATGATTAACATGAATTGACCTTCTGTTAATTATCAGTTCAAACCTATCTGTGATTCACCAGCTTCTTTGTACATCATGTTGTCAGGATCTATTGTGATTGATTATGTGTTTGATTGTTTAAAAACAAATTAACTCTTCATGACTTACTGAATGGGGAAATAAAAAGACTCTTGGTCTATCAGCTGCTCAACATCCAAGTTTTCTTAACATAAATCAGGCTGAGAGAATTCTCCAAGCTTTCCTCAGATTTGATAACAAGGAAAAAAGGGGGCTCCAGAGCTATCAGAATCATTGGAGAAGGGGCAGATTCCCAGTTAGTAATTACCATTCTCACCAGGGACATAATCTATATCTCCTAGACTACTTAATAGAACGAGGCCTGCAGATAACCCGAGGGTCATATTCTGGGGTTATTGAAGATAGAAGAGGAGGGGGCCCAACTTCTTTTGTTAGAAATGGGGCATGCACCAAAGTGATCTCCTACTCCCTTCAGAATATATGACATACCCCTAACTCCCTGCTTTTCCAATGTGTTCCTAATTCTGTGTTTATTTCTGGCAGTTACTAATTCCATGCATGTCTCTGTCATTCCTAACTCCCCATATGTTCCTCTCTGTTCTAAACGTTTGGTCCCTTCAGTTCCCAAATCCTCGTATGTTCCTAAATATGTTTTTCTCCTTTACTTCTGCATGTTCAAGTTGGGCTGTTTATTCCCAATCCCCTGTAATTTCCATCTAATCCTGTTTATTCCTACCTCAGTGTATATTCCTGTCTATTCTTAACTCAATATATATTCATATGGGACGCTGAGGTGTTTCCAAGGCACCAGGGCCAGGTTTTATACTGGCCAAGACCTATTGACGCGTCCTCGCCGAGCGTCCTGGCAACAGATCCCTTCGGGGTCCTGGCTAAAGTCAGTAGGATCGCCGATTCTTCCGAAGTCGGAGAGTGTCTGCCTGCACGGCGAGGAACCACCAGTCTGTACACCAATAAGCCAGACATGGGACAACCTCAGGTCCTGTATGACATCACACTGATGTTGGACAACAGGATGCCTTCATCCGACATACAGGACTTCACGTTGGAGCTCAAGTCAACGAACACAAGCAAGCAAGCACATATTCATATCTATTCACAACGCAATGTATATTCCTGTCTATCCCTAACTCAATATACATTCCTGTCTATTCCAAACTCAATGTTTATCACTGTCTAACCCTAACGCAGTATATATTCCTGTCTATTACTAGCTCCGTGGACATCTTCAACTCCCTCTACACAATTCCCCAACCCAGTGTCCAGTGGGACTCCGTGCTATATAAAGAAGGATTACTCTCTTGTGACATCCTCAAGGGCTTGATTAGTCTCTCTTAACCTTGAGTGTAAAACTGTTTTATTTTTCCTTCTCTCATTTTGAACACATGCTCCGTGTGAGTTACTTGTAATTTATTCCCCAAGTCAAGGACAAGAAATCAACATTGTATTTCAACTGATCGGTGTTGGGGTTGAACCCGCTGCCTCGGCATCAGCTCACCGGAAGTTTAAGAGCGAGTACTCTTATCTATTCGGCCATGCTGACCACCACCAGCCGGCTCCGTGGCGAAGGTGTAACGAACGCAGTTCGTAATCCCGCATACCCGCCTTCGAAACACAGCTGCGGGCTATTTAGCAGCAGACGGCCTTGCGTTGGTTTTTATGAAATGGTATGGGTGTCGGTCGTTCAGAAAGCACTGGCAAACTACTGATCGTAAACTTGCCCAGGAATCACGAACAGCCAGAAAATTCTGGGGTTGACTGCTACGTCCTGTAAAATATATGCAAAAACTGTTAATGCTGACTACCATACCAGTGTAAAACAGTGAAAGACAATCTTACACGTCTTCAGACGCAGTCATACATGGTGATAGCCCCCTTTCTTTGCTGGGCTCCATCTTGAGTGTTGTAGTCAGTAGCACCCCGGTCGCTTTTACTTGGCTAGGCTCCATCTTGAGTGTTGTAGTCAGTAGCACCCCGGTCGCTTTTACTTGGCTAGGCTCGATCTTGAGTGTTGTAGTCAGTAGCACCCCGGTCGCTTTTACTTCCCAACTCAGTTCCTGATACCCACTTTACGATGGGTCGACCTGGAGCTTGGATCAATTAGGTAACAGTCACCTGATTGTGGACTCAAACACAAGACGCCTGCTAGTCGCTGCCACAGGTTGTAGTGATTTTGATTTTTAAAAAAAACTGCCGGTTTCCAAACTCGATTTTGCACATAAATGTCACGTTTTCATTGCGAGTAGCAATCTAGAAGCTTACTGATTCATTTGAACTTGTACTCGAATATTCCATCACATGTTAACACACAGATTACCCCTGGACATGCTGAAATGGGACACAATCCATATAGTTTACTTAATGTTTACCTGTGACGTTAGCTGTTAGAACCACTCTACCTGGTGTCTGGTAAATTTGGGGCCATCTTTGAGTCGCTTCATACTGCCAATGGTATATTCAGAGTGAAGATTCTTGATTATGTGATTTAGGACATTGTATGTGTGTGTGTGAGTGTGTGTGTGTGTGTGTGTGTGTGTGTGTATGTACCAGTGTGCATGTACGAATATATGCGTATGTATGTATGTGCGTGTGTGTGTGCCCAAGCGATCTCGGTCCTGTGTTCACACAACACCTCATCTTATTCGAGGGTATAAGTACTAGACACTGAAGTCAAACCGCTGACTCTCTCTGAGTTCCCCGGTCTAGTTAAACCAAGGTAAAAATGTACCAAATGTAAGTGAATCGACAATAAGAATATTCTCTGCAATATATTTTTGTCAATCGAGGTGGAAGAACAAGTTCTTAAGAACTATAGTGATCCAATCATGATGTACGGAAGTAAATTATGGACAATTGGCAGTCACGTAATTACCTATGTGGAAGCTCTGGCGTTGTGATTCTATAGACGAATGATGAGAACATTGTGGATGGATAGAAAGAGCAGTGAAGATATTGTGATAAAGTGAACTCACAAAGAGAACTGGTCACTCGCATCAGAAGAAGACGGTTAACACTCTTTGGGCGAGCCATGAGAAGAGGAACGCTGGAGTGTGTCATCACAACGAAACAGTTGAGTGGAGGAGAGGCAGGCGAGACCAAGAGAGGAGATGCTGGATAGTTTGACATAATGACATGGAGGTACATCAGTTGCAGAAATGATTGGCAGCACAATGAGACAGAAGGCTCTGGACAGACATGATCACCAAAGCCGCACAGCATGGGATATAAGAGGATTGGGCAGTACACGAGACAGAAGGCTGTGGACAGACATGATCACCAAAGTCGCACAGCATGGACGATAAGAAGATTCGCAGTACACAAGACAGAGCTGTTGTACAGACGTGATCACCAACGCCACACGGCACTGATTCTATACGATGATTGGCAGTACAAACCGAGATTTATTTGGTTGTTTCGGGATTTGGAAATTTAAATATTGAGCACAACCCACTACTGGCGACGCTGATCGTAGTCTGGTACGAACCCAAGGCCTATCCACGTCAATATGGAAGCACTATACTCGAGTTTCGCTCTCGTTTGAGCTCGTCACTAGTGCATATCCTTGACCGGATCCGAAACAAGCCCCGATCACTGGCGTGTAAAAGCGGGTGTGTAATCACGCCGGCACACGCTAGACACGGCCAAATTATCATAACAGATATTACAACGTCACCCATCGTAGGCTATAGCTTAAGATTGCCGATCGCCGCGACTGACCTCCGTCAATCGATGTGGACCCGAACGATCAGGACTTCTCACTGGCAAGGAACACATAATCACCAACGCCACACGGCTTGGGTTATAACAAGAGATAGATTGTGCCAGTGATTAGGATATCATTATGTGAAGTGACGGATGAGTGAGTGCTACAGGTAACGCCCATGATCGGGGCTGAAAACTAGATTTTAGGGTACACTGTCACAGAACAGAGCGGAGCTAATGCAGTCACAACATCTGGCATGATGAAATACTGGAAGTAATTGCTGAGCTCCTGTGGTTCGAAGCCACTAACCACGGCAGATTAGCTGTGGTGTATGACTCGCGGTCAATGACGCAGAAGTTTACACATGGATAATTGCGGTAAACATGGGTGCTGTGTTTAGTGCAGCGAACCTAGAGAAACATTTCCGGATATATTGTCCTGGACAGGCGGGACCCGTGATGATGAGAGCTGTTTGGTTGACTTTTAAAGCTTATTTACTGGACATTTTTCAAATGGACAATGTTCTGTAATTCAGCCGAGCACAGATAGACATATGGGTTAGTTATTTTGTTATCTTGTGTTATATGATGTTATATTATATTATGTTATGTTATATTATGTCAAAAGAGGTCACTGCACATTGGGCATGCCCATGCGGGCTGAGTCCTCCCATGCAGCAGCCATCCCAAAGTATGTCTGCTCACTGTCACCATGAGGAGATGACTATGATATCTCCACGCTTGAACTCGCAGGCGATATTGGCGTGCTTGACAAAGGCTTCACCCTCAGTTCGTGCAATCAGACTGGCTTTTGTCCATCAAGAATGATCCTGACCAATTCATTGCAATCCAGTGAGGTTGAAAGTTAGGAGTCGTGAGTTTTGATGGCTGATAAGGCCTACTATTGTGGCTTGAAATGTTCTTTGACAATGTGGGAAAAGAATGCTTGACGTTCCAGGAGGAGAATCTCCTGCAGTGGTTTTTCTGTCCAGTCTTTTTTCACAGCTCTTGCAGTTCTGTTGCTTTACTAGTGACTAGATCCCTGCATAATATTTTCGCACACGAATTCGATCCTTGGCAGCAGGTTCCCAAGTGTAGTGATTAATTCCAAAAGCTTTTAGTGAGATCTTCAGAGTGTCCTTAAAGGTTTCCTCTGGCCGCCCTGTGGGCGTTACCACAACGCAGCTCGCCGTTAAAAAATTGTGTAAGGAACTTGTGATCTGGCATGCAAGTCACGTGACCAGACAAGCGAATCTTATTCTTCCATTAGTAGTGTGTGGCACTGGGCATGGACGTTCTTTCTAGGACTTCGGTGTCTGGGATCTTGTCTTGCCATTTAATCTTCAATAGCTTCCGAAGGCAGACTGTGTGGAAGTGGTTTAATTTCTTATCGTGTCGCTGGTAAACAGTCCAGGTTTCACAAGCATATTGCAGTGTGGATAATACGACTGCTTTGCAGACTTTCAGCTTTGTTTGCAGGCTTATTCAATTTCTGTTCCACACATTTTGTACAGTCTGCAAAGGCCACGCTGGCATTGGAGATTCTTGCATTCACATCGTGAAACTGAATGAGAATTACTTGCGCGATGAATTGGATTAGAGTGAGGAAGAGTTTGTGCAAATCGTCGACCTCACTCTCTCGCCTGTGTCCATCTGAATCCAGTGGCAAGACAAGTCAAGACGACTGGAGACGAATACAGGTGCAGTCGGACTAGCATCGGATTCTCGTCAGTATCCGCCTACCGAGTCCGTACTGCACTGATTATATCAGCCTTGTCCATGCTTTCTTCCCAAGTGTATTGGTGCATTGTTGACCAACTGGTCTGAGCATTCATTGCGTTTCACTTAGCATCGTCTGGTGCGTACACTCAGTTGAGTGCAATCATACAGCATACATTCAGATAATCATGTGAAGACTGAAGTGAAGGAAATAAAGCACCATCTGAACTAATGCTACATGTCGAATGCGGAAACATATGCATCCAACAGAGTGCGCTGCGAATAGCGCACATCCATTTCTACGGAGAGAGATGAAATCTTAGGGTTGTCCTCGATACAGTGACGTCCACTTCTGTTAATCAATACCACAATACAATCTAAATACCACGGTTGACGAGAAAGAAACTAAACCATGGGTGGCTTAGTTTAGTTAGTTTAGTTTAGTTAGTTTAGTTTAGTCGACGGATCAACATCACGGCACACGGGTGTAAACCCCTCTCCCCTACCAATGGTGGCTATTAGACGGAAGGCCATGGTGATAGAGTTGCTCCTAGAGTGCTGACAAAGCCATGTCGGCTAAGAAGGCGAATATCCAGGTATTACACGAGGCTATTTCAACAAAGACATTCGACTACCCACACCCAACAATCATTATCATCATCATTCAGTGCTTTGCCGGCTGGCCGTGGGCATCATGTCTCTCCACAAATTACGATCTCCGACGGCAGTGGATCAATTCGTGTGTTGACTCCCTTCCGTGCCATGACACAAGACTGTCAAGAATCTTCTCACGCTGTCTTCCTCTATCTCTCTTTCCTCAAATCTTTCTGCTTGTCACAACATGTTCCAGTTTTTGTCATGTCATAACGTGCCAAAAAACGTTGACTGCCTCTTTCTAATGTTTGTGATAAGCTGTCTTGTGACTCAATTTCCCTTACAACGTCATGATTGCTCATTTGGCTGTCCAATTAATTTTCAAGATTCTTCTATAAAACCACACCTCCAACACTTCCAGGGATTTTTCGCCTGTTACTAATTGTCCAGAATTCGCAGCCATGTGTTGAAATTGGATCTATGTAACATGCAAGAACTCTTTGTGTAACTTTTAAGGACAGTGACTTATTGCTAAAAACGTCTTCATTTGATAGAATGCAGTTTTGTGTGTGTCCTATTCTGTTCTCTATCTCCGTGATACATCTTCCATCTGATGTTACCCATTTGCCTAATATCTAGGTTTCTGCACTTGTCCCAAAAATAAACGTCCTGTACTTTAATTGCACTTTAGGCACACTCTGTTTCCTTTGATATCATCATGATCTCTGTCGTGTTTATACTTACAACATTCATTTGACAATGTTTTTTCCCCTACGTGAATGTATGATGCACTGTTGATGAACGAAAGATGAGTGATTGGAAGGGCCGAATGTAAGACGGCCTACGTGCCCAATTTGTAACCCTTTTAATATAAAGTTCAAGTTCAATTCAATGCTTCTGTTATTCAAACTAAGGTCCAATTCACGTGACCCATAAGACTTATTGTGCGATGCTCTTCGCATTCTACAGCGCCTGATTCTTTAGCAGAGGCTATAAAGATGAATTTTAATACAGTGGTCATTATTTGGTCACGTTATGAGATAGCAGTCGTCGTGGCAGAAGGGATAAGAGCGGTGGCTTTTAAAATGCTAATAGAGTGGTAGGGCGTTCAATCTCTACACCGGAAACAGGTCTGTTTGCGTTGATTTTCAGAATGGTAAAGCGTCGACTGTTCCGAATTCGATAGTAATCTACTGAATCTACAATTATCTTTACAAATCACAAACAACCAATAAATGATGGGTTTGATTATGACGTCCAGTGAAAAAGGAGGGCATGTGACTAACTTTCGTGAAAGTGGAAAAGGACAGACTAAACAGAGAGAAATACAAGATATATCGCTGACTACATGCTTGGAGAAGGATAGCCTAAATAGATCCATGAGATATCCCCGACAACCTGCTTAGTGGAGTATAGACTACAGAGATCCATGAAACATCCCCGATTACCTGCTTGGAGAAAAATAAACTAAACGGGGCTATGAGATATCCCTGACTTTCCGTGTGAAATAGGATAGCCTAAACAAGACCGGGATAGATTCATGACCTCCAGTGTGAAATGGGATAGACTAAACAAGACCGGGATAGATTCACGACCTCCAGTGTGAAATGGGATAGACTAAACAAGACCGTGATAGATTCATGACTTCCAGCGTGAAATGGGATAGACTAAACAAGACCGGGATAGATTCACGACCTCCAGTGTGAAATGGGATAGACTAAACAAGACCGTGATAGATTCATGACTTCCAGCGTGAAATGGGATAGACTAAACGAGTTCATGAGATATTCTTGACATCAGTGGTGAAAAAGGATTGCCTAATCAAGACCATCATAGATTCACGACTTTCAGTTTGAAATAAGATTACCTTAACAAGGCCATGCGATATCCGTGACTTTCAGTGTGAAATTTGATAACATAAACAAGACCATAAGATACCAACGACTACCTGCTTGGAGATGCATAAACAAAATAGATCTGCAATACATTCTTATCTCTCAGTGTAGACATAGACACTGTAACCAAAATTTCCTAGCACCTTAGTACTCAAGAATAGAAACCAAAAACAATCGAAAAGGACCAAATCATCTCAGTTTAGAAGAGGGAAGATTAAACAAGACGATGAAATACATGGACAGACCCATATTTATAGAACAATGGGTACTTCGTGGATAGACCCATACTTGTAGAGCAATGGGCACTCCGTGGATAGACCCATATTTGTAGAGCAATGGGCACTCCGTGGATAGACCCATATTTGTAGAGCAATGTGTACTCCGTGGATAGACCCATATTTGTAGAGCAATGGGCACTCCGTGGATAGACCCATATTTGTAGAGTAATGGGCACTCCGTGGATAGACCCATATTTGTAGAGCAATGGTACTCCGTGGATAGACCCATATTTGTAGAGCAATGGGCACTCCGTGGATAGACCCATACTTGTAGAGCAATGGGCACTCCGTGGATTAGACCCATATTTGTAGAGCAATGGGCACTCCGTGGATAGACCCATACTTGTAGAGCAATGGGTCACTCCGTGGATAGACCCATGCTTGTAGAGCAATGGGCACTCCGTGGATAGACCCATATTTGTAGAGCAATGGCACTCCGTGGATAGACCCATATTTGTAGAGCAATGGGCACTCCGTGGATAGACCCATATTTGTAGAGCAATGGGCACTCCGTGGATAGACCCATATTTGTAGAGCAATGGGCACTCCGTGGATAGACCCATATTTGTAGAGCAATGGGCACTCCGTGGATAGACCCATATTTGTAGACCAATGGGTACTCCGTGGATAGACCCATACTTGTAGAGCAATGGGCACTCCGTGGATAGACCCATATTTGTAGACCAATGGGCACTCCGTGGATAGACCCATATTTGTAGAGCAATGGGCACTCCGTGGATAGACCCATATTTGTAGAGCAATGGGCACTCCGTGGATAGACCCATATTTGTAGAGCAATGGGCACTCCGTGGATAGACCCCATACTTGTAGAGCAATGGCCACTCCGTGGATAGACCCATATTGTAGAGCAATGGGTACTCCGTGGATAGACCCATATTTGTAGAGCAATGGGCACTCCGTGGATAGACCCATACTTGTAGAGCAATGGGCACTCCGTGGATAGACCCATATTTGTAGAGCAATGGGCACTCCGTGGATAGACCCATATTTGTAGAGCAATGGGCACTCCGTGGATAGACCCATATTTGTAGAGCAATGGGCACTCCGTGGGTGATGCATTTTTTAAATTGACCTGGGTTCTTAGATGGACCCAGCAGAAACTGGGTACCATGACATGTCTTGGGAAGGTCAAGTGGGCTGGGGTGAAGATACCCATCACCGACGTAGTGCCCATTGGTATCATCACACCGACATCTTCACTTTCCCAAGATAATTTTTCTGCTAGCCATTTTAGGCCGCGTCCACCTGAGAACCCAGATCAGTTTTAAGAATCTGCCGCCATGCGGATTCAAACCCATGGCCACCAACAGGCACGGACCGGTAGACCAACTCTAGTCACTACGCCGCCTGCTCATTTCTTTTCTCTGAACATATTCAGTGGCAACAAACAGTAGGTCTGGACTAGACTAAAATTAATGGTGGAAAGTGGGAAGTAGCGGTGTATGTCAATTAATGGTGGAAAGTGGGAAGTAGCGGCGTATGTCAATTAATGGTGGAAAGTGGGAAGTAGCGGTGTATGTCAATTAATGGTGGAAAAGTGGGAAGTAGCGGTGTATTTCAATTAATGGTGGAAAAGTGGGAAGTAGCGGTGTATGTCAATTAATGGTGGAAAGTTGGGAAGTAGCGGTGTATGTCAATTAATGGTGGAAAGTGGGAAGTAGCGGTGTATGTCAATTATGGTGGAAAGTGGGAAGTAGCGGTGTATGTCAATTAATGGTGGAAAGTGGGAAGTAGCGGTGTATGTCAGAGTTATGGCTTAAACGTTGTGAATATGATAGTAGACATGTTGTATTATAACACAATGGACAGCATTTTAGCGATATATAAGCCGATGACAAAGTACAGGAAGACGCTTAAGGCTATTAATCGTCCCTTGACACTTAATTAGTTAATAGACTGTGACTGGGGATAACTTCAGCACACAATAGGGACCGGATGATGATGTTTGAGATGTTTGCCTTGCTGATATATTCAATTTGTGTCAATATCTAGTTGTACGAAGTGACAATGTGGGATTTATTGTGATTGTTTTGATTGATTTAAATTTATTCAGATCACAATAAAACCTGACACAGACTAAAGAATAGCAATGTTCTGTAGGTAAAGAAATCAACACATAACGGAAGTCGCTGACAGATTTATCGTATAATCTTGATCAAATTACAACAGGTTCTTCATGAATACATTAAGTACACAATACGATAACATTGTTAGCACACAAAAGCAGGTTAACAAAGCACCATAAACAGACAAACAACACGCCCTGGAACCAGATCAAATATAATCAAAATGTCAGTTACACAATTGATGACCGTGACCTTAACCCTTAAGGTCACAATGGATTCCCATAATTCCCGCAGGATGTTGTGCTATCCTTGAGTGTTCAATAGAGGGTAACTCTTGCTTTCTCCCTACTGTTGTGTATTCTGCTTCTTCTTGCTCTTCTGTTTCTTTCTCTTTAACCTTCCCCTCCTCCCCTCCTCCTCCCACTGTTCGTTGTTATCATCGACATCATCATCTTTGTGTTCTTTCTTATATTATTCATCTTGCTCTCATACCTTCTTCCCCCTCCTCCATGCCTTCGTCGTCGTCGTCATCATCATAATCATCATCATGATCATCATCGTCATCATCATCATCATCATCATCATCATCATCATCATCATCATCATCATCATCATCATCATCATCATCATCATCATCATCATCATGTTCTTTCTCCTCCTGCTCTTCCCCCTTCCTCCTCATTCTCCTCCTAATCTTATCTCTTTCTCCTTCTCCTTCATACAGTTTGATGATAATAATGATGCAACAATCATACTCTTTTTCTTCTTAGTCTCCATGATCATCCTCCCCACCATTTTTCTCTAATCATCTTCGTATTCTTCTTCTTCCTCCTCCTCTTCCTCCCCCTCCTCCTCCTCCTCAGCCCACTCCTCTGCCTTTTCTTCTTACTCTGAGAGACAATCGGCACCCTGTGGGTGATATGATCAGAATGATACCCGCCGCCTCTACTTTCCAAGACTCTTACTGTACCCGTTGTAGACTGTATCTCAGATCCACTGTAAACATCCACCCCGACGTGGATTCTAACCCACAACGCCAGCAGGCACGGGTGGGCAGGTGGGCGTCTAGTTACTACACTTCTTCAACTACCCTGCCAGAGAAGGCTAATATACTGTCTGTATATTGAAGGTATGAATGACCAAAATGGTAAGAGCGCTTGTTCTTAAACTTCCGGTGTGTTGATGCCGACGTAGCGGGTTCAGAACCCCACACTGGTCATCTGGACACAAATACCGTCGATTTTAGGTTAATAAAACAAGAAGAACAAGAAGAAAGAAGAACAAGAACATGAAGAACAAAGAAGAAGAACAAGAACAAGAACAAAAATAAAAGAACAAGAACAAGAAAAACAAGAATGAAAATAACAAACATGACAAGAAGAACAAGAATAAGAAAAACGAAGAACAAGAAGAACACTAAGAATAAGATGAACAAGAACAAGAATAACACAAAGAATAGGAAGAAGAAGAACAAGAAAACAAGACGAACACAAAGAATAAGAAGAACAAGAACAAGATAACACAAAGAATAAGAAAAATAAGAACAAGAATAACACAAAGAATAGGAAGAAGAAGAACAAGAAGAAGACAAAGAATAGGAAGAAAAAGAACAAGAATAATACTGTCACACGTCTTTTTGATGATAATATCACGAAGTTCTTACGATGATATGCTCATGATATTATTGTGTGATGGTCGTTGTCTAGGTAACGATACTCATGGTGTGTCAATGGAGAATATCTGTCTTGCAATGTAACTCACCCCCGCAGTGCATATTCACCAGGCATTAAACAAGATTCCGTTGGCGCACATAATCCTTTATTACAGAAATAAGACGGACAACGGAACATGATTATACACCAGAAAACAATGTAATCCATAGAATGTAACTATCCTCCTCACAATTTAACCACACACATCACTGGCTTCTCACGCCTGCTTCTAATCTCAATCCACAAGGACAGGTAATCCAGCTACACTCCACGGCTGGATCTCCCACAATACAACCCACACATTGGGTTGGAGCCACTGCTCAACTATAGAACCCACTCTGGGTTTAGGCCTACACTCACTACAGAACCCACTCTGGGTCCAGGCCTGTCTTCACAACTCGGAGAACAACACAACACGAAGCTCTCTCTTAAACGACCTGACCCGCAGTCAGTCTCTTCTCTCACTGACTTTTCAGTCTCCTCACTTCACACAACACACAACTCTCTTTCGACCCATCCCCCCCTGGGGATTTCCAGTCATATCCGCCCCATTATTCTGAGGGTTGATTGTTTTCCTCGTAGCCAGGTCAGTCACTTTACTGTCTCCCACTCTCATCTCCATTCTTCCTCATGCCCGGTCACTCAACTCAATGTCAGTGACCCAGGCTTATGTCAAATACATAGAATAAGAAGAACAAGAACAAAAAGAACACGAGGAATAAGAAGAACAAGAACAAGAAGAACACGCAGAACACGCAGAACAAGAACTATGTATCAAGAAGAAAAAGAACTAGGTAACAAGAAGAACCTGAACTATGTAACAAGAAAAACAAGAAGTACAGTAACACAAAAGAAAGAGTTAAGCTTTAATGAACAATCAACGAGAAACTCAAAGCCTGTAGAAATTAAGGAAAACCATTCCGACCTTATGGGGTCAAGTCACGGCCATCAATGGGAGACGTTATTCACAGATGGGCCCTGAAACATGTATTACATCCACTCGATCGGTCTAACACTCCACCACACACTCAACCGGAAGTGATCGACAACACGCTCAATTATATGATTCTTTATTTCAATAAATACAATACACAACATCACTTGCTTGCCTTCTTTATTATATTACTGCCTTCTATTATATGTGTGTATCTGTAATTAATACATGCCCACCGCCCACCCCCCCCCCCAACCATATGCCAGTTTGTATTCCTCGAATGTATAGGCGATAGTAAATGTCACGTGAACAGCCACGTCTGTGAATAATCACTTCGGTCATCAATTGTATAACACGATCAATTGTTGTACCTGGTGCACGTCTGTTGCTTCTCTGTGTATAGGCATTGGTAACCTGCCTGAGTGTGTTAACAATGATGTTATACTGTTTACTTAATTTATTCACCAAGAACCTGCCGCATTTGATCAAGATTTCACAATAAAGCTGTCGTTCGGTTTCTATGTGTTGATTTCTTTACCTACTGAACACTGCTATTCTCTACTCCGTATCGAATTTCTGTGTTCAGAATGGAATTAAATCAGTCGCAACAGTCACAATAAATCCCACACCGTTACTTCGTACACTATATACTAAAACAAAAATTGAATATCTGCAAAGTTAAGATGTTGGGGGAGGACATAGGTGGTTCGGCCACATAACTAGACTACCAGCAACAGTATACCTACAACAACATGCAATGATACCAAGCGCAGAGCTCGTAATCTGTAGCTTCCAGCGATGATTCTCAGAAAAGAAGTTTAATACCATATGAGATGTTGGTATATGTGAGGGCTCATACACCACATGTAGGATATGTGAGGACTCATACACCACATGTAGGATATGTGAGGACTCATACACCACATGTAGGGTATGTGAGGGTTCATACACCACATGTAGGGTATGTGAGGGTTCATACACCACATGTAGGGTATGTGAGGGTTCATACACCAAATGTAGGGTATGTGAGGGTTCATACACCACATGTAGGGTATGTGGAGGACTCATACACCACATGTAGGGTATGTGAGGGTTCATACACCACATGTAGGGTATGTGAGGGTTCATACACCACATGTAGGGTATGTGAGGACTCATACACCACATGTAGGGTATGTGAGGGTTCATACACCACATGTAGGGTATGTGAGGGCTCATACACCACATGTAGGGTATGTGAGGGTTCATACACCACATGTAGGGTATGTGAGGGTTCATACACCACATGTAGGGTATGTGAGGGTTCATACACCACATGTAGGGTATGTGAGGGCTCATACACCACATGTAGGGTATGTGAGGGTTCATACACCACATGTAGGGTATGTGAGGGTTCATACACCACATGTAGGGTATGTGAGGGCTTACCACATGTAGGGTATGTGAGGGTTCATACACCACATGTAGGGTATGTGAGGACTCATACACCACATTTAGGGTATGTGAGGGCTCATACACCACATGTAGGGTATGTGAGGGTTCATACACCACATTTAGGGTATGTGAGGGTTCATACACCACATTTAGGGTATGTGAGGGCTCATACACCACATTTAGGGTATGTGAGGGTTCATACACCACATTTAGGGTATGTGAGGGTTCATACACCACATTTAGGGTATGTGAGGGCTCATACACTACATTTAGGGTATGTGAGGACTCATACACCACATTTAGGGTATGTGAGGGCTCATACACCACATTTAGGGTATGTGAGGGGTTCATACACCACATTTAGGGTATGTGAGGGTTCATAAAACGGTCACCCCAATAGTGCCCTCGTGCCGGGGAAGGGGCCCAGGACAAGATGTCCACCAGCCAAGCGCCGCCCCTGCAACTGCATGACTGCCTCCGTTATCGACTGTGCTCCCCAAAGCCATGCAGTTCCTCGGCACTCAGGATACACCTTCCACTTCGGACGTAACCTTATTCCGGGGGGAGGGGGGAGGGGCTAAAAGGGTACTCTATATTGCCCAAGGGTGATACGCAGACTAGCGGAGGGGAGGATGGGGCAGATGTCCATCCTCTTTGAACAAAAAGATGCAACAGCAGAAGAAGAGAAGGATGAGAGGAATAAGACTAAGAATAAGAAAAAGAAGCAGCAGCAGATGGAGAAGAAGAGAAGAAGTAACAGCATCAAACAGAGTAGTAGAAGAAGAAGAAGAAGAAGAAGAAGAAGAAGAAGAAGAAGAAGAAGAAGAAGAAGAAGAAGAAGAAGAAGAAGAAGAAGAAGAAGAAGAAGAAGTAGCAGCAGCAGCTGGAACGGTGTAGAAGAAGAAGGAGAAGAAGAAGAAGAAGAAGAAGAAGAAGAAGAAGAAGAAGAAGAAGAAGAAGAAGAAGAAGAAGAAGAAGAAATGAGCACGCTGCAGATATGTGGGTATACCACCACACTCGGTAAGGAACTAACAGAATCACCTGCAAATGTTTTCACGCTGACAAATTCCTTTGATGCTGCTGTATTGAATTGTATCATTGTGAATGTTAACATGGAAGCCTGGAAAAACCACTGCATTACATTAACAGCGCAGTGGCGAATCTGTCTGGGGTGTAATGTGCTGTCTCTTTTCTGGTTTTGATATCAAAAGAATATTAACACTGCCGACACATGAACGAGACCACACTCACAATAAATGTGAGCAGGAGACTCGACAGGAAGAAAAAAGACGTAAATATTTTCATATAGTTTTCTTGTTCGATTTGTTATTTTTGCTCTTTTGCTGTTTGGTGTTATTGTTGTTGTTCATGGTCAATTCCCTCCGTAGACATATATTGATGTGGATTCCATTTCCATAAGTTGTCAAAACGCACTTTCTTTGTTGTGCTCAATGGAGTCGATGTAGATGTTATATTTATCATTTTTCCAGATGTGGCCGTGCTACACCCCGTCTCTTTCGGAATCTCGAAAGCCTTTCTTAAACATACTATTTCACATGCAATGATTTTTCTCTGCTGAGATTTTGATAACAAAGTTAGTTAGTTGCATATCCTTTACAGGACGTTGCAATAAATCCCAGCATTTGTTTATTCGTTTGTGATTTCTTGGCGAGTTTACGTTCAGCAGTTTGCCATTGCTTTCTGAATGTCCGGCACGCATACCTTTGTATGGAAACCAACGCAAGGCTGTCTGCTGCTATATCGCCCTCATCTTTGTTTCGAGCGCGGCATGCGGGATTATAAATTGCATTTGTAACTTCTTCGCCACGGAGCCGTCTGACAGAAAGATACACTGGAAAAAACAAACATTGCTAGAAGAACAGAGAACAAGAAGAAAGGCCAGACTGCGAATGGTATCATTAGTATTTGGACTCTTCGCTGCTTGTTGAAGATGAGGAAGAAGCACGTAAGAAAATGTCCTGAGTGCTGTAATGTCGTCTTTTGACACAACTTTAACCAGAAGGGGGCAATTATAATGGAAATTAGTAGGACTCTCTTTGAGACAGCAGCAATCTGCAGTGGCAGTATACAGAACAAGGATGCAGTAAATACACAAGGCCCTTCAATTGATTTCAAAACTACACCAAAGGCAACGTGTTTGTTCTTGAACCCGAACCTACTGTCACGAAAAATTCGTCTGCAAAAACAGGCAACCCTTTGATGTTGTATAGACTGAGAAAAATAAGTCGCGTCAAGATGTCTACACTACGGTCGGCATTTTGTTATGATGTGGGTTGTTCGAGAAACGAAGAATAACGCCAGACGGCTGCCAGAGGCGGTTGTTAGCCTTTGAAGTGGTAGACGGAATGTCTGGCCAGACGTCGGATGGAGTCTTGTGATGTGGAGAAGGTCTTCTAGATCACAGACAGGAGACAATTTCCCAGATGAAAGGGGACACCAGCCAGAGATTCACATTGAGTTGGGAAAAATAAAGGAGAAAAACAACTTCTCGACGCCTCTGCGTCTAGACAATTTGGTGACGGTCACTCAAGCCCGATATAAAACCGTTGCGGTAAACAAGTGGAGTTAGTCGACCAAGATTTCTGAAGTTTGAAGGATCGGTGCAGTTTCCGAGTTGTGTTTTAGAAAGAGACTATAGTGTCCAAGTGTTGATAATTATCGGCAGACATAGATCCAATCAGGTATTGCATAGTCTCAATCTGCAACCGGAAATAGGCATATGGTATTCTATTAATCATATCTAACTTAGAGTATGATTAGGAATAGAGTACAGTACTGTGAGGTGATATAATGTATTATAGGTGTGGTGATACAATGTATTATAGGTGCGGTGATAGAATGTTCTATAAGTGCGGTGCTAGAAAGTATCATAGGAGCGTCGGCACTAGTATCCTATTGTGTGGCTTTAACTAGCTTGTGTGATATATCATTTTACTCAGGGAGTTGAGGACAATGTAGTGGGATAATAATTAGAGAGATTGAGGATGGTTGGGAGGGAGGAGGGGAATGTGAAATGGTAGGATCTTCCAGTAGGGCATCTGCTGGGTTTCTACCCGTTCCTTTATTCTTTCCTGGTGTTGCCATGTCTCAGACCATGTGATGAGCTATTTGGCCATATGACAGAGATCGGATCTCTGTTGTAGATCTGAGTGCTGCTATTGGCCTACACTCACCTAATTCCGGCCAGGATTGAGTTGCTCTCACCATAGTATTCTCTACCTAACAGGTTCCATGTAGGTGTGCTATGATATTCAACAGTGAAGCTAGAACACAGTTTAGGAGATGATGACTCAGGATTTGAAGACAGAAGTTGCTGAGAGGCCTCTACATTGGGCTTATACCCAAGTTGGTCTGCGGGAACCTGGCTTCTGCTGAGCAGGACATGCTGATGATACTATGTTTAGCAAGTGATAGTGGTATCACTGAACAGTCAGAACATTATATATAATATATATATATATATATATATATATATATATATATATATATATATATATATATATATATATATATATATATATATATATATATATATATATATATATATATATATATATATATACAACACTGATACCAGGAACATTCATATAAATTTATAGAAATACCTGGAACATTCAGATTGTGGTGTTAATATGGGGAATCTTTACAACCAGTGACACTAGATCAATTAAGATTTCCCAAGTAACAGTGACAATAGTGTTAGAATTCTCTGAGTAACAAACATTGAATAACAGAGGAAATTCATAGTGTGAATTAGATTGAAGACTTCTCATTAGACAGTGTTCATGGATGTCCAAACATCTGGATGCCTCGAGAGATAGCGGAGAAACTCTTCACGTGACCGGAGAAGCATCACCTCGGTGAGGTTGCTTGTCTGGAATATATGGTGCTGGTGTGTTCTCAGCACAGTGATGAGAATGACTATACTCCTGAACACTGATCTGAGTCTATATACACTTAGAATATACGTCACACATTCTACACATTACACACACACACACACACTTCTCCTACATATAGTCTTTGCTTTAATAAATTTCTTGTTTTTATTTGTTGAAGCTAGAATTGTCAAGTATGTTATGTTGGGGAAGAATGAGAGGGAGCATGATCCAGGGGTGAGTAAGAGTGAGAGGAAGGTGTCTTCAGATTGAGGGAGTGTTGTGGACGGAGTCTGCTGGATATCTCCAGGATAGTGATATTGAATTAAAATAAATGTGGGTGTTGACTCCCCTCACTCCAGGGACGACACTAAAGTAGTAAAGAAGAACAAATAACTACTACGACACCTACCACCATCTCATCTCATCTCATCTCATTTTTCTCTCTTGTACCTGCGATGTCGAGGTGAAGCATAAACAGCGGGAGAGTGCCCGTCCATCAATAATCTTATCTTGTTCATCTTGTACCTTGCGGTATCGAGGTAGGTATAAACAGCGGGAGAGTGCCCGTCCATCAATCATCACATCTGGTTCCTCTTGTACCTTGCAGCGTCGAGGTGAAGTATAAACAGCTTATGGGCTTCATGTATCGATGTTCCCATGGACTTTGCTATTCCCTGCATCCATCACCTACCATCACCCATGTAATATCCCCATCTATTAATCTGTACCGACTGACAGTATGTATTCCAGAAGAACTCTTTGAAATGCGAGAAGTGCTAAGTAAATAAATGAATGCAAAGGACATTTCGCAGTCTCGATGCTGCAACTGGATTCGTGCAGTCTTACGCTTTGTTGTACTTAACAAGTGGTGATAAATAAGGTTTTAAAGAGTATATTTTAAGTGGTAAAATGCATTTAGACTTAGTCTCCCAAAACCACTTCTACGCCAAAATATACGCGTGAAATGTGGTGTGTTTGTTTAGGTATTTTGGAGATGAAGAGAAATCGTGATTCTAGAGAAGTGGTTAATCTTTTGGATTATTCCGCTGTTGGAATCAGACGTGCAGTATTTGCCATATTTTTTGCACACTGAAAGGTAAGTGTGAATGTCCGATTATATATATAATATAATTATATAAAACAGATGTAACATCAGATAGAAGGCCCACGACAGAAATTAAGAACAGATTAGATCAAGCAAAGGCTGTGTTTTAGACAATGAAAAGTATCTTATGTAATAAGTCACTATCATTGAATGTAAGAAAGAGTGATGAAATGCTATATAGGACTTGTTTTACTGTATGGCAGTGAATCTTGGAAGAGATTAGAAACAGTAGAGTTATGGTTCCTGAGACGACAGTTAACGAAAACCTTGGACTGCCAGAGTAACTAACAAGGATTGTCTGGAAGTGGCTAATAAACTTTAAAAGAAGTTAGTTGCTTATCCTTTACAGGACATCGCAGTCAACAAAAGCATGTTTTGCTCTTGTGATCTCTTGGCAAGTTTACGTTCAGTAGTTTGCCATTGCTTTCTGAACGACCGGCACCTATACCATTTCGTAAAACACCCAACGCAAGGCGGCGTGCTGCCAAATCGCCCTCAGTTGTATTTCGAACGCAGGTAAACGGGATTACGAACTGCGTCCGTAACACCTTCGACACCGATCCGGCTAATGAAACTATAACACTATATTTAATAATGAAACTATAACACTATATATAATAATGAAACTATAACATTATTTTTAAATAATGAAACTATAACACTATATTTAACTATAAGAAAGAGACAAAGATATTTTGTCATGCGATGCGAAGAGAGGCATTCGAGAACACCGTGACAACTATAAAGATCAGCAGGAAGAGAGGCAGAGGCAGACAAAGAGAAATGATGCTAGATGGTCTGAGACGGTAGCATGTAAGAATATCATCAGCACAGTTGATTCACAGAGGAAGGATAAAGATAATGAGCTTAAACCAAGCCAATAAAACCCGCTCTTACTTAATGAAACCTCAATTCAAGATACAGAACCCTGCACCTATATAGAAAGCAATCTGGACAGGGGCGAGAGTAACAGACGGAGATATTGGGATAAGAATACAAAAGGGAGCTTTCGTAACACTAGGAGGTTAATGGAGGTCAGAGGACGTTGGACTTGGGTTTTTTAACTCAAGTACTAGGTCGGTACTAGTAGTGGTACAGACACGCGGACTGCAGCTCTGGGAGTTAATGGTCAGTGCAGACACTCGCTGAGTGGCCCCTGCCCATAATTTGGGAACAGAATGCTATGACGGAATCGGCAATTCGGAGTTGATGGATAGAGCTGGACGGATTCGAGAGAACCCAGAGGTGACGGGAGATCGCTGCGCTGGGTGGGATGCACACTGAGATAACCTGGGGACAGTGTAACTGGACACTCTCTTGTCTGTACCCACAAGGCAGACGAAATGGCGGGACACTTAGGGACACAAGGAGAGAAGAGTTATAGACAGAGATGAACGGTTTGGGAGGACTTGGCGGGAGCTGCACGAGGTAGCAAAAGATAAGACGACTTGGTGTGGGCTGGTTGAGTGTATACACAGACGAAGAGTTGATACACAATAGGATACCAAGAACCGAGATATGTGCACAGACATGAAAGCCTTAGCCAGTTGGAATGGCACGTTATGATAATATAGATTGCTGCTGGCACCTTGTTGTCTTAACAGACGATAATTTGTTACATTGTGTTTTTAAACGGGCATAATAACTACAACCCATGGCGGTAGCGAATGTGACTGATCAGACTAATTCGAGCGGTAAATGTTCGTCCACAATGAATACATGTGAACACATGGTCATTTCCACCACCACGCACCATCTGACGTCTCAGACGCTTAGTGCGTGATCTATCTGCAATCATTTTCTCTTCTTTATTCCATCCCTGATCTTCGCTCCCCACCCCTCCCTACATGCCACACGTTCGGCGGCGACTTGATCCCAAGGTACAATCAACGCCTGTATCAATCATGTCCCGCGTACAATCTTTGTACCGTAATAGAGGCCGACCGCGAGATCTTCTACCCATGCTATAAAATATATACATATTGTCTTATTTGGAAACATTTCCAGGTTAAAATTTATTTACTGAAACGTTTCTCTGGGCATTACGTTAGAATCTATTAACTTTGACATCTGAATCTCGCGGGGACAACATTCCCAATCTAGGTCAAATTTCAGCCTATATATATATATCAATAAATCAATGAATCAATATATATACTGTGCTGAATTATGACATGTTACACCCTATATGACGGCTCCGTCGAAGTTGCGGACGCGGTTCGTAATCCCCCATACCCTCGTTCGAAACACAGCTGCGCGCTATTTGGCAGCAGACCGCGTTGCGTTGCTTTTTTAAGAAATGGTATCAGTGCCGGTCGTTCAGAAAGCAATGTGAAACTACTGAACGTAAACTTGCCAAGAGATCACAACAGCAAAAAGCAAATGCTGGTGTTGACTGCAATGTCCTGTATAGGATATGCGAAAAAAAGGAATAATACATGCTCCATGCAAAAACATGCTTTCTCCCTGTCCTATTTTGTTTTAAAAATTGAATTTGCAATTGACATCACATGCGAAACATTTATTTCACGACATGTATTCACATAACCAGATGATTTATTTATCTCAAAAACGAGGAGAATTCTTCCGCTGCTGGACACCCGATTAGATATTTGTCTTAACAATAACCAATTATATTTCTCGGCCTTTATGAGCTTGATTATTTATTTACTTCGGGAATAACAAATGCAATTTGTCGAATGTTCCACGCTGAATACAAGAGTTTAGAGATCCGCGAGTGAGATTGTATTCTGTGTAATTATTCATATCTGAGGAAAGGATGTTGGCACTAGACGGCGACACCCACTAGAAACCCCGAGACCATAGAAATCATCATCATCATCATCATCATCATCATCATCATCATCATCATCATCATCATCATCATCATCATCATCATCATCATCATCACAACAATCATCATCATCATCATCATCATCATCATCATCATCATCATCATCATCATCATCATCATCATCATCATCATCATCATCATCATCATCACAACAATCATCATCATCATCATAACAATCATCATCATCATAACAATCATCATCGTAACAATCATCATCAGCCGCATGGACAAGAGCGCTCGCTCTTAAACTTCCATTGTGCTAATGATGAGGCAGCGAGTTCAACCCCTACACCAGTCAGGTGAACTAAAATGTTGATTTCTCGCCCTTGACTTGGGGACGTAAATTACAAGTACCTCATAAGTCGGAGTGGGTTCACCTGATGGCGAAGGGACACTGGTAATAGGGAGAGCTAATTCACATGCAGATTTATGTCTCCAGGTCAAGAACAAGAAATCAACATTTAAGTCCAATTATCCGGTATAGGAATTGAACCCGCAAACATTCGGAGCGCGAGGTAGTCGACTTAACCACCCCGCCACGGGGCCCAACGTCTTCATATGTTTGATGACGTCAGTGACTTCTTTCTTTAGTATAGCTGGCCTTTCTGAGTTACTTTCCACAGGTAATTCTGCTCTTTCTCCATCAAATGTATCATAGTTTCCTGTCGTTCATTTCACACATACTATGTTTAGTCTTACGTTTCTGTCTGTCAAGAATCAATGATTTGTCTTTGCATATATTCGTAATCCCGCATATCGCGTTGGAAACACAGCTGCAGGCGATTTGGAATCAGACCGCCTTGCGTTGGTTTCCATACAATGGTATGAGCGGTAGGAGTGCCGGTCGTTCAGAAATCAGTAGCAAACTACTGAACATAAAACTTGCTCAGGGAGTAGAAACAGCCAAACAATACTGGAGATGACAGTTACGTCCAATAAAGGATATGCAGTTAACTAACTTTGCATATATTTTTATCTTCAATAGAAAATGTATTACATTTTATTGTACTGATTGTTTAACCAATTTTCTTTTGCCTTTATGCATTTGTCTATTAATTCTTTATATATGTTACCATATTCTTTTTTGTCATTTTAACGCTGTATTCTTTTGTCCATCAAATGTAAGATCTATCCAGTCATCAGTATTTTCTCAGCTTATTGTCTTATTTCCGGTAATATATCTTTCTTTTTTGTTTTGGTGGTTAATGGAGGTTTTCATTATTTCCCATTGTTGACTTACACTTTGTATTTCTGGTTTGTATTGTATCTGTTTCTCACTTTCATTCTGTATCACTCTCTAATGTATGTATTTAATCTGAGAATATCTTTGTTAAGTCTAATCTTCTTAATCTTCTTTTTCTCTATTTAATCTTCATGTTCTTTGTCCTCATAGTGGGACGTGATCATTGTTACAGTTAGCGCCAGACATTGCCTCACATTTACCAATGTATTTCTAACTCTTTTGTTAATTAGAATGTTGGTAATTTGATTCGATGTTTTGTTATCAGGGCTTTTTCATGTACATAGTCGTCTCTTATGTTGTTTAAATTAGATGTTCCAAATCAATATTGCCACCGTTCTTTGTAACAGCTAGAAATGGCTGTGTCTAGGGCCTGTCCATTTGACATATTTAAATGAGTAGGCAGGTCCACATGGCCGAATGGATAAAAACGCGTGTTCTTAAACATCCGGTGTGTTGATGCCGAGGTAAGCGGTTCATCCCCTACACTGGACAGCTGGACTAAAACGGTAACCCGTCGTCCTTGACTTGGGGACGTTAATTACAAGTACCTCTGAAGTCGGAGTGGGCTCGCTTGATTGCGAGGGGCACTGTTAATAAGGAAAGGTAATGCACACGCACAATTCAGTCCATCACTACTATAAACAGTGTGTATGGACTACGCTTGGGTTCAAAGCGAGCAAGCGCAAAAAAAAAAAAAAGAATTGTGAAGGATGGATCGGCCATAGAAATCACAGATCACCAACTATGCCGGTCTACTGAACAACACAGGTAGTCCCTTGAGAACACCGGTTTTCACACAAATATATTTATTAACGAATGCCAGGATATGACTGGACTATCTGAATGAGCTACTATCGATACTTGTGTAGCAACACTTCTCGTGTCCAACAGGGGATGATTCATTCTTCTCTTCTTCTCCAGTCAGTCCCCTGGTCATCTCGCAGCACATGAGTATATCATGGTTACTCGATCGTGCGTCATACACCTCACCCACACGAACTCCAGTCAACTCGAACAAGAGTGAACACAAAGACTGTTATCAGTTTCCTACGTATAATATACACGATCACATAATCAAAGAATACAATCACTTATTCGACAGTCACATCACATTACACTACATCACAGATAAAATGCGTGGCTCAATGTAGAGCCATAACGCTGTTTACTTTTCACCATGTCCACCCCGGACGATGGATCAACGCCGACTAACTTGTCCCGAGCTCACTTCCTATCACCTGGGAAGTGAGTTCCAACGTTTTTCACGTTGTGTGGAAAGCCCCTGCTTTCCACGTTCTCGTGTTCAATTCTGAACACAGTCGTAACCTGTACTCTGTGACCTAGGCTATAACTGAACCATGCCATGACGTCGTCAGGCTCATGGCAACGAACACGATGAAGTACACTCTTCCGGGATCTTTTCGTGATATAATACACGTGTCTTCCCGAGTTAAATCGGAATACAACACTGCCTTCTACAGGCCTTGATATTATTGTGAAATAAATTGTTACACCGGACACTCCCTTAGTCCGACGGTAACCAACTACACCGAGTATATATAAAAAAATGTCGCTTAAAATTCGACATGGTCAACTTCATTGCACCGGGTTTTATCCCATATGACTGTCACAGAATGATGATAGTTTATTGATTCCCAGATAGACGACCTTAGAAAACGACTAACCAGGTAGGAGAAGGGTTAACAAACAAAACAGTAAGGATAACCAACCACGGTGTGACCGGAGTCAATGACCCCCAATGTTAACGGATTGAAGTGTTAACGTAGAAATAACAGCGGCACAGGTCAACGAGAGTGTAGGATGACGAGGTTAAGTCAATGGTCACAAACATCACGAAATGTCGGGTTGAGTGACCAGGCGCATGTGTTTATAGGTCAAGACACGGAAGTGCCCGCAGACAGCACAGGTAAACTTTCGCGTGGACAAATAGGTCTGCGACAAAGGCAGACAGCACTATTGGACAGTATCGCGGTCAGGTGATAAAGACAGGATTGAAAAACCAGATAGTGTAAGGTGGGTGTAGAGAGGGAGTCAGCGCTGATTACGCGGATGGTGAACTACCGGGAACAGAGTTAAAAGAGCCGCCAGAGTTGGGGCTGATAAGGAGGTGGGGAGATTGGTTACTGAGGAAAATTTCCACAGCATATTGCGGTCTAGATGACTCAGAGTGAAGGAACAAAACAATGAGGGTTTTAGAAATAACGGAAAAGTTTCCGATCAGTAAATTTCCACTAACGGGGATAATGAGGTATTGACTTGAGGTGTCCAGATAGGTCAAGGACTATGCGGCAAAAATGACCTATAAAGAGTGGCCACTTCTTTGTGGAAGTTGAGTGTGATTCTTGATTTCCATGAGACAAGGGAGTATGAAAAGGGTGGTGCTGCGTTCGGAGGAACGTTTGTGTATCTATTGTGCATTAGTACTCCCAATTCAGACAAGGATAATTATAAGGTTCCAATACCAGTGCGGGACATATCAACGAAGATATAACACAGATGGCTGTGGTAAAGATTAATCAGTGTTGATAACCCCAAAGAAAGCACTTTCAAATAATAAAGCACGACACTTGTGCATAAGAAAGGAGAGAAAAGAAGTGTCATCGTAAATATTAAGGATGACAGAGAACGGAAAATAGAGACCCTATAACATAATAGTAAGACTCAAATGACTCAGTATCGAAGAGTTGCAAGGCGCATACCAAGTGTCTATACCAATTAAGAACTATCCAGTGTAGAACTTTTACAGGACAAAATAGAAAATACTAGAAAATCGATGTGTTTTCCAGGATGGAATTAGGAACGTTATAAAAAAAAAAAAAAGCAAAGAACATTCAGTCTAAGCTGACAATATATAGTGATCGGTTTAAGTACAGTGATACAGTGGTGAACATTTTTCCTTACAAAAAACGGATATACCTACAGACTCAAGCAGACGGAGCATTCAGGGTGAGACCGTTCCGTTGTATCTATGTACTGTCCTGTACTTTAGCCGAGAGAAGAGACGAGAGAAGACACGGAGACTATCTATCAACATCTTATCTGGCATCCACACTAGAAGAACATACCAACTACATAGACACTATCCATACATACACCAGACATAGTTTTTATTAATAAATCTTTTATTTATCGTTGAAAGGAACTGTTCTCGGAGTATGTGTTGAGAGAATAACAGAGAGAGAGAGAGAGAGAGAGTGAAAGAAATAGATATATGGAAGGGAAGACAGAAGGGAGGAGTGTAGACAGAAGTCAGTCAATAATCCCAACCGATAATAAGTTTGAAGATGTGCTTGTTGATTCCAACTTCCTCCCGGGAAAACAAGTGACAATGACTCAGTCTCTTTTCGCAGCACAGAAAACGTCGCACAAAGCGCGAACTCCGTAGATCCAGTGACGACCCTCAGAAGTATCCGAAAAAATGCACTCGTGAACCGAAGGACGCGGCCCAAAATCGAACCTACAACCTTTGGAGCCTGAGTCAGAAAGCTTGACCACTTAACCACGGAGACCCCACACACCGAGTATATACTCTGGGCCAAGTTTCTCCTTCACTTTCCCACGTCAAACTCCCGGGACAAGTTTCCCTCAACTTGCCCAAGACTCAATCCCCCGACCAGTCTGTCCCTTCTCTATATATTGGAACTTATTTTTGCCCATTCTATCAGTTTTTCTCCACGTTCATGTCATATTCCGTGATTCACTTAGTCATCATCCTGATTTTCCATTCTGTCCTTTCCCACCTCTATGAAATATCCAAGTCCTGTTTTAATTAAAAAAAACAAACATTGCATTCCCTTAGATAATGTAAACATGTAAGTCATAAACAATATAGTGCACGATTTCTTGCCTGGAATACTTCGCTGCATCTCGTTTCACCGTAAACATTTACTCACTTCATATCATGTATGCCTCCGCTGTATGTACCGCCAGCTGGTGGTGGTGTTAGTCGTCTTGCCAGGACCGCACTCCGCGGTAGAGACGGAGTGAGAGTCGAGGAGCCCAACCTACAGCCAAGTAGCCCAGAGGAAGTGCCGACTTTCCAGAGATGAGCGTCGTCCTGGAGTGCGGCTCAGTGGGCCATGAACGGGGCACGAAGAAGGCAGCATGGCAGCAAAGGTGTATAATTATGCATAGCCGACTGCCGGCGTGGAGGCGACGACAGAGGCGAACCACCAGGGAAGAAGCTGGGTTCTCACAACCACAGGTGCTAGATTATGTGTGAGGGCACGAAGCATTGGTTGAACGCTGCTCTCCTCTCCTAGAGAGGAGTTGCTTAGGAGCAGACATAGTTCGAAGTTATGGGATAAGCACGAAGGCTACACAACGTCTCGATACATGTTTCTAACTTAAAGCAGGAGAATGACACCCGGAGTCATCACCCGGGTGGATCCGCCTCCAGAGAGTGCCAGGAAGAAAAAGGGCAGAAACATTCCGGAAAAGGGGGAGCTCTTCTGACGATTAAAAGCCTCACGCCGTGAATGATCCGCGGCGGAGTTTTTATCACTGCACCTGACGAGATACAGCGAAATATGCTATTCAAGGAATCACGCAATATTTTGTTTATGGTGTCTGTGTTTTAAATATTATTTTAATGTCTTGTCATTTGGTGTGTGAGATCGCCATTTCTATGTTGTCACAAAATCTACGTATTTCCTCTTTACTGATACTGGTTGCCGGCGCATATAAAATATAAGTAAAAACAGGGAGTTTAAAAATGTGAGAGGATCGGCTTCGTTGCAACTGGTTCTATCCCATATGACTCGGTCTCTTTCCGCAGAGGCTGTTGGAGTCACACAAAGCACGAATCCCGTAGCTCCAGCGACGACCCTCAGAAGTCTCCGAGAAAACTGCACCCATAAATCGAGCGACGTAGCCCGTAGTCGAACCCACAACCTTCACTGCGTGAGGCAGCACTCCATACTCTATACGGAAGAACATGTCATACTCTATACAGAAGAACATGTCGCACTCTATACAGAAGAACATATCACCTCTATACAGAAGAACATGCCACACTCTATACAGAAGACCATGCCACACTCTATACAGAAGAACATGCCGCACTCTATACAGAAGAACATGCCGCACTCTATACAGAAGAACATGCCGCACTCTATACAGAAGAACATGCCATCACTGTACAGAAGAATATGTCACACTCTATACAGAAGAATATGCCGCACTCTATACAGAAGAACATGTCGCACTCTATACAGAAGAACATGCCGCACTCTATACAGAAGACCATGCCACACTCTATACAGAAGAACATGCCGCACTCTATACAGAAGAACATCCCATCACTGTACAGAAGAATATGTCACTCTATACAGAAGAACATGCCACACTCTATACAGAAGAACATGCCACACTCTATACAGAAGAACATACCGCACTCTATACAGAAGAACATGGCACACTCTATACAGAAGAACATGCCACACTCTATACAGAGGAACATGCCGCACTCTATACAGAAAAACATGCCGCAATCTATACAAAAGAATATGTCACGCTCTATACAGAAGAACATGCCGCACTCTATACAGAAGAATATTTCACACTCTATACAGAAGAACATGCCGCACTCTATACAGAAGACCATGCCACACTCTATACGGAAGAACATGTCACACTCTATACAGAAGAACATGTCGCACTCTATACAAAAGAACATATCACCTCTATACAGAAGAACATGCCACACTCTTTACAGAAGAACATGCTGCACTCTATACAGAAGAACATGCCGCACTCTATACAGAAGAATATGTCACACTCTATACAGAAGAACATACCATCACTGTACAGAAGAACATGCCGCACTCTATACAGAAGAATATGGCACACTCTATACATAATAATATGTCACACTCTATACAGAAGAACCTGTCACACTATATAAAAAAGAACATGTCACACTCTATAAAGAAGAACATGCCACACCCTATACAGAAGAACACGCCACACTCTATACAAAAGAACATGTCAACTCTATACAGAAGAACATGTTACACTCTATACAGAAGAACACGTTACACTCTATACAGAAGAACATGTCACACTCTGAACAGAAGAACATGTCATACTCTATACAGAAGAACATATAAAACTCTATACAAAAGAACATATCACACTCTATAAGAAGAACATGTCACACTCTGTACAGAAGAACATGTCACACTCTATATAAAAGAACATGTCACACTCTATACAAAAGAACATGTCACACTCTATACAGAAGAACATGACACACTCTATACAAAAGAACATGTCACACTCTATACAAAAGAACGTGATGTAGTCTATACACAAGAACATGGTATAGTCTATATACAAGAACATGCCATGATGTACTATATGTGGCAAGGTATACTCTATGTAGACCAACTTGCCATACTCTATATATTTCATGATGTACTATATGTGGCAAGGTATACTCTATATAGACCAACTTGCCATACTCTATATATTTCATGATGTACTATATGTGGCAAGGTATACTCTATATAGACCAACTTGCCATACTCTATATATTTCATGATGTACTATATGTGGCAATGTATACTCTATATAGACCAACTTGCCATACTCTATATATTTCATGATGTACTCTATACGCAAGAAACTGACAAGATTCACTCCATATAGTGCATTATATACTCTATACAGAAGAGCTAGCCATACACAATATAGACCATTGGATACTCTTTACAAAATAACAATCCATTCTCTAAATAAAACATGATATACCCTAAATAGACAATGGTATACTTTATTTAAAACATGACATACTTTATACAGAAGAACAATTCATACTCTATGTCCACGGCTCATGATGATAGTGAAATCCCGCCATGCAGTGCAGCTCTATGGCTTGTGGGAAGCAAGGGGAGGATATCACAGCCTAGGTATGAAAAGGTAGACAAGGATGTGATCGGGATTCTTTGTCACTGCCACCTGGGAGTCAGGCGCCAGTGCCTGTATTCAGATCTTGTATGATCCAGAATTAGTGTTGGATGTTTTGTTGGTGGTCGTGGCTTGCTATATCAGTATGTTAGCATATATAATTTAATTAGCGGGGGAAAACATCTAGTGCTCTGCCGTTTTAAAGTATTTTATTGGGAACCACATTTGTTAGTGTTTGATTTTAAACTGCAGTTGTCTGTAGTGTTTAGTTTATGTTTCAATGTTTGTATACAGATTAGTTGCCTCTGTAGTTATAGGATTTGATAAATAAGGAGCTTTTAGTGTTGTTCTTGATTTGTTAGTTTAGTTTATGTAAATTGCATTCGTGCATTCACTGTTGTTATTACAGTCTAATAGTTAAATTCACTGGGCTGGGAGAGATAAACAATAGTCCCAGCCCCTGTCTCTAACATTGTGAATCCCTTTCTTTCTTTTTACTTTCCTTGTTCTTGTTTATGAGAGGTTTCCTCTTGTTCCTCTTTGACCCGAATCACCGTAAGGTATACTTTTATTACCCCCCCCCCCCCCCCCCCTCAAATTCACTATATAGATAATGACATAATATATATAGAACATTATATACTCTAAATCAGTGGTTCCCAAAATTTAGGGTTTTCCGGAAAGGGGGGGGGGGGGGAAATTAAGATTATTTCAAGATAGCGTTAATGAATCTGCTGAGGCTGACTGCAACGTCATGTAAATGACATGCAGCTGACATTTTTCTCGACTGTAAATGCCATCCGATTTCCTTGCACATATCTGGCAAATTCCAACGATCTGTTTCACCCACTTTGTCCACCACTTCCTGGCCATGTCGGTATATCACGTGTGCTCCCTAATTTTTCCCGCCTCCTGCCATGAATCAAGACCCCATCGTCAAAATGCCAACCATTGATCGCTTCCAATATCGTCACAAATTTCCCCTTCCTCCCAAAATTGACGAGTAAAATTCCAAAAATCAACGTAGGAGCAAATTTTGCCCTCTTTTTCGTCCCGCGAGGGGCAAATGCCAAAGTATAAATAACTTTTGCTGCGACTTTCTGAATTCCAGAGCAAAGCGGACTTTGAATTTCCTTTCACGTTTTTCACTGAAAGTTGATCAATTTCTGGACAAATGCACGTGTTTAGCTCAGTTTGGGCTGTTGTTATTTTAAAATAACTGTTGTCTGGGTCATACAAAGTTAGAGTAATAACTGCTTGGTATTTCTTTTATATTTAAAATAAAGAAATGACTACAACAGGATGGAATTACTTTGATATTTGAAATAAAGAAACAAGTGTATTAGAATGGAATTACTTTAATTATGGAAATACAAAAATATGTGTATTAGAGTGGAATTACTTTGTTATTTGAAATAAATAAATGACTGTAATAGAATGGAATTACTTTGATATTTGAAATAAAGGAACAAATGTAATAGAATGGAATTACTTTGATATTTGAAATAAAGGAACAAATGTAATAGAATGGAATTACTTTGATATTTGAAATAAAGAAACAAATGTAATAAAATTGAATTACTTTGATATTTGAAATAAAGGAACAAATGTAATTGAAATTACTTTGATATTTGAAATAAAGAAACAACTGCAACAGAATAGAATGATTAACAACTATCTGGAAGGAATTTAAGTTATAACCGGAAGCGAGTAGTTATCATGTTATATCTTGCGATATTCTGGGGATAAGATACAGATAATAATAAACATTTTAGAAAATATTAACTAGACTGTATTCTGCTCTTTAAAGTGCATATAACGATCAGTAAGCCAGGTCTTAAACTATTGGCTGCCGGAACAAAAAGTCGTTAATATGTTTTATGTTTTGTCTAATTTGTAATGACGTCCAATTATTTAAATGCCCGTTCCTATCGGCCAGCTGACATTCTAGCCAGTCCACCACTGTCCTTAACCAGATTACGTATTTTCTGATTCTGAACGTGTTGTTTGTCGGCCGTTACAGCACGATCTGCTGTTTCCAGTTTGCAATAATTCGACAGCACGTAACAATCTCAAGATAATCTTTCCGGAGGGAGAGGAAACGAATCGACAGAAGGACACGCATTGAGCCTCCAGACATTGCCAGAGGCTTTCGCAAGAGAAGGAGTCGGTGCATGAAAGGACGCACTTGTGCTAATTATGGAGAAGGTAGGTTGTGTGACACAGTGGGCGTAGCTTGTTGGCAGTCGCGTTGACACCATGTCGTGTATTTGTGTCGTTTGGCAGCGTTGTTTTGTGTCAAATTATGCAGATGTTTGTCCAAAATTCGCATTTCCTAGATCCTGATTTGTGAAGCCTGACATTACACAACCTTCTGTGAGTGTATTTTCATATTTTCATGTGCTTTTTATCCGTGTTCAAGTGTGTATGTGAGAGTGTATGTGTGTGTGTGTGTGTGTGTGTGTGTGTGTGTGTGTGTGTGTGTGTGTGTGTGTGTGTGTGCGTGCGCGTGTGTGTAGTGTCGGACTTACCAGAGCGTCAGTTTGCCATATGGCAAGTGGCCCTTAATGAAGTGGCCCCTAATGAAGTGACCCGTAATGAAGTGGGCCCTAATGAAGCAACCCCTAATGATGTGGTCCCTAATGAAGTGGCCCATAATGAAGTGGCCCCTAATGAAGCATCCCCTAATGATGTGGTCCCCTAATGAAATGGCCCCTAATCACGTGGCCCCTAATGAAGTGGCCCATAATGAATCGGGCCCTAATGAAGTGGGTAATCGTTACATTCGTCTGAGAGAAAACATCCCCGTTGCCTACAAATACTTCCCAATTGCTACATTAATGTTCAATGATTCACCGCCATACAGTAAAACAGGTTCTATGTAACATTTCAGCACTCTCTTTCTGACACTCAATAATAGTAACTTATTGCAGAAGATGTTTTTCATTTTCTAATATACAGCTTGGTCTATTCTGCGACGGGTTTCACCCCATAAGGCTCGATCTCTTTACACAGGTCGGCCTGCCGAAAGCGAACCACAAACCACGAACTTCGTAGTTAGAGCGTCGACCCCCAGGTGTCTGAGAGAAAATCGCACTAGTGAACCAAACGACGTAGCTCCAGCGACGACCCCCAGGTGATGAGAGAAAATCGCACTAGTGAATCAAACGACGGAGCACGAAATCGAACTCACAACTGTCGGAGAGCAAGGATGGTGGATTAACTCTTGAAATAATAGATCCACCTTAGTCTTAGTTTCAATCTCTAGCTCTGTAGTTTAGTTTTCTTTAATCGTAGATGCAACGCTGTATCTTACAGGGCGTCAATTTTACTTAACTGTGAGTGCGGACCCAATAATTTCTACGATCTCTGTCATGCATCTTATTTCTAATAATGCCATTTTTTACAAATGGGAGGCCACATTATGGGAACTTTCATTTTCTCGCGTTGGTAACACGAAGTTGGTTGCATATCCTTTACAGGACGTCACAGTCAACCCCAGTATTTTTTGACTGGTTGTGATTGCTAGTCATGTTTGCGTTCAGTAGTTTACCATTGCTTTCTGAACAACCGGCACTCATACCATTGTATGAAAACTAACGCGAAGAAGTGAGTAGCGGCTGTCAGAGTGGCTAAAATATTTAGTTCTCCTTCGGGAGACCCAGGTTCAAATCCTAGGTAAGGTGTGGATATTTTTCTGTCGGGGTTAAACAGAAATCCCTAACCTGCACAGTTCGCGGCGACTGCACTATCCAGGCGGCCTTAATGTCTCAGACTCAAGACCTTATTTCCGCCCCCCCCCCCCCATTTCCCCCGCCTCTCCGTCCGTCCTACTCCACAAGGAACTATAGGCAGTAATGACAGTTTGACAGGTAACAAGAAGTTACTATTACTGGTTACTAATAACATTTGCATTTCGTCTTTTAATAGAAAAGTAGAGGTCGACGTGGCCAGGAGGTTTAACACATTCAACCTTAAATTTCTCTGTTGACCGCGGCGTAGGGCGTTCATTTCACACACCGGTCTGTTGGACTGAAATGTTCATGCAAACTCAATCCATTACACCCACTGGTAGTGGCAGCAAGTGCGCGGACTACGTACGAGTTCAAGGCGAGCAAACGCAAAATAAATGAATAAATAAATGAATAAATAAATGAATCAATAATAAATAAATTAATAACTAAAAAAGTAAATAAATAAAATAATTATTAAGTTCTGTAGTGGGAAGCTCCCGTGGTGTGTGAAGGTCGGTACCTGGACATTCTGTTGTGGGAAGCTCCCGTGGTGTGTGAAGTGTCGGCACCTGGACATTCTGTAGTGGGAAGCTCCCGTGGTGTGGGAAGTGTCGGCACCTTTACATTCTGTTGTGGCAAGCTCCCGTGGTGTGTGAAGTGTCGGCAACTGGACATTCTGTTGTGGGAAGCTCCCGTGGTGTGTGAAGTGTCGGCACTTGAACATTCTGTAGCGGGAAGCTCCCGTGGTGTGGGAAGTGTCGGCACCTTTACATTCTGTTGTGGGAAGCTCCCGTGGTGTGTGAAGTGTCGGCAACTGGACATTCTGTTGTGGGAAGCTCCCGTGGTGTGTGAAGTGTCGGCACCTGAACATTCTGTAGCGGGAAGCTCCCGTGGTGTGGGAAGTGTCGGCACCTTTACATTCTGTTGTGGGAAGCTCCCGTGGTGTGTGAAGTGTCGGCAACTGGACATTCTGTTGTGGGAAGCTCCCGTGGTGTGTGAAGTGTCGGCACCTGTACATTCTGTAGTGGGAAGCTCCCGTGGTGTGGGAAGTGTAGGCACCTTTACATTCTGTTGTGGCAAGCTCCCGTGGTGTGTGAAGTGTCGGCACCTGGACATTCTGTAGCGGGAAGCTCCCGTGGTGTGTGAAGTGTCGGCACCTGGACATTCTGTAGCGGGAAGCTCCCGTGGTGTGTGAAGTCTCGGCACCTGTACATTCTGTAGGTCTGAGGGAAGGGACAGGTGGTCAGTCTCTGTCTCCCATAGCGAACGATGAGAACTGGCATCAAACCCTTGCCCTACTCGCTCATGCCATTATCAGTGTCAAGCCTAACCATTACACCACTGCATTAGTTAGTCAACAGATCAGCTTCATTGAAACATCCAGCTATCAGTTCATAAGTGCTCGGATCCCCTACCTCAGTGTCTCCCTCAGCGTGCAGCGAACACTGACACCGTTGTGTGTTGGTTGACTATTCATCTTTGTCCCCCTGCACCGTAACTTTTGATTGGGTGTTCCTACTGTCCGGTCAAGGTTGTAGATACACAGGCCTCTATTGATTGGCTTAATCTTTCCGCCTCTCTGACGGCATTCGGTATATCAGCCCGGTCTATTGCTCGTCCGTTTTTCGTGTGCGTCGTCGTCGTGTTCGTCATTCGCACTGCGATCGCCAACAAGTCAAGTCGCCTGAACAAGTCAAGCCGCCTGATACGGGGGAAAATGTCAAGTTGAAAGTCCAACAACAAGAAACACGCGGCATCCAAGATGTGCAGCGCGGGAGCCGACAAAACCGTCAAGAAGATGAACGTGGAGAGCCTGCCTGCTAGCTGTACTAAAGAACATGAAACTACAAGTATTACTGAAGCTACCACAAGGGAGAAGATCGACAGCCCACCACAGACAAGAATCAAGACAGCAGAGAAGGAGGAGAAAGACACCAGAGCCGGAAATACCGACTCAAAAACAGTCCGATGGGTTGTCAAGCGAATTCAAGTGGAGTTGACAGATGAAGAAATCCTGAAGCAGCTACGAGAAGAGAATCTTCGCATCCGATTCTTGAAAGCGAAGCGGCTCCTCACCTACTCACAGATACCTACAACCTTGGCAGTGGTGACATCGGAGGGCAGCGAAATGCCGACCACAGTATCAATCAACAAGAAAATGCAGCAACCAGAGAGATTCATCTCAAGAATCACTCAATGTTCCAGATGTCAGAAGGCCGGCCACAGCAGAGCAACGTGTCACAGTAAGACGGAAATCTGCCTATACTGCGCCGATCATCAAACCTTCAAGGAGTGTCCGCTGGCTAAGCTGTTCACCGACTTCCGATCACCCAACAACAAAAGAAAGTGCGCCAACTGCCTGGGCAAATATGGAGCAAGATACCTGGGCTGTCCGTTCCTGCAAAAACACAGAGACGTCTTAAAGATCGCCATCACCACAAAGACACCATATAAGGACGCAATGCGGAGGTGCGAGACAGCAGCCTGCATCTCACAAGCCGAGAAAGAGCAACTGCAAAGCCAGATTGAGGAGCTAAAGAAGCAAGTCAAGCTACTGCAAACATCGGCACCAACCAGCGACAATGGGAAACTTCTCGCTGAAATAAAGGAAATTCAACGGGACATCAAAAAATATGTGGAGAACATGTGGCAGATGACAAAGATAAATGAAGAGATTCTACGAGACATAAAAGCGGTAAGAGAAATGCTAACAACTGAAAGGGAGCCAACCCAAATCAAACCAGGACAAGAAACAGAAAAGAACACAGAGAAACCGCAAGATGAAATCCAACAAGAGACCGAGCTGGAACCGCAAGACAAAGCCAGCAGCCCAGCCACGACAATATCCCGCCAGACATCCGAAGAAAACCGAAATGAGTACCCTGATGACGGGGGATTTACCTTGGAGGAGCTGCGAGAAGGTGCAAGAGTGGAGGTACTCAGGCACCAGGAATTCAAAAGGTGCTGGGATGAAAGAGAAAAGAAGAAACCCAAGAAACTCAGGAGACCGGTAGAATACCCAGATAGATGCTTTGAACCTGCTTATGATCCTGACTACTCGTACTACATAGAAGACGGAGAGAGAAAACCATGGATGACCGCGGAGGAAAAAATCGAAAGGCAGCAGAAACTCAAACTCGAAAGTGCAAACAGGCGCAAGGAGGAAAATGGAAACGTCGAAAAGCTGCTACAGAAACTACACAAAAAAGGAGACAAAAAGACCAAATAAAAATTCCTTATAAGGACTGTACCCAGACGAGCCAGAAGCCTGCACCAACAAAGAGAACCACAAGAGCAGACGAACACAAAGGATAGCCGCTGAACGACCCCCCCCCCCCCCTGTTTTTTTCCCCTTCCCCAGATGACGTCACAGACACAAACCAACATAACCAGTCCGAGATAGGACTCACAAGACAAGAATTAGGGTGAATAAACCCACAAAAACCACGGCTCTCAACAATAACCACAGCTGATGAAGCAGGTTAGACGAGGCCGAATTTGGAAGTTTTGTTTTTGAAAATTGGAATTGGAATTGGAATCGTCCGTTTTCCACAGTAGCCCGCTTGACAAGCATCTCAGCTGACTCATTTTCTCTGATGCCCTCGTGGTCTGTCACGCACAATACACAGATCTCACTGATTCTGGAACTCCTGATAGATTCAACTTTTTGCCTATTGGTCCAGCCAGGAGTGCCATTACTTCGGCAATCCCTGGGGGTGGTCGCTGGAGCTATGGCGTTGGTGCTCTGTGAACGCTTTCAGCTGGGTGCTCTGCGAAAGAATACCGAGTTGTAAGAGGTATAACCCGGTGCAGTGAAGTAGATTCTTTTGCCTTTAATTCCCCCCCCCCCCCCCCCCCCCCCCCCCCCCCCCCCCAAATCGACGTGGGTCTACGCTCTGACACCCATGAATCCACCCCCATTCGTGGGTCACATGACTACGTGTCTACGATTTAAAAGTACTGACAGTATTTTGTGTTTATCTTACAAATCCGTATTAGTATCATCACGCTTCCGATCTAATGCCTTTTTGACAACTCTCCGGACTTTTGTCTGAATTTTATTGTGCTTTACTGCCGAATACAATAAAACGTATTTAACAATGTCATTTATGCGAACGTACAATACAAGCATATATAAATACATGATGTATTGGGTGTCTTTTAACCCGCTTGTTGTCGACTCTGGTTCTTTAGTCATTGCTCGCTGTTCCAACATCATGGCAACGGATCGCCTCATAAAGCACCGTTCCTTTGTCGTCAGCGAATATCTTACAAACAACTCCTCACTGCCCTATGTGAAAAGCGGAACACACACTAGTCCCGAGAAAACCAAATGAAAGCACACGCGTGCATACATAAGGCCGCTGGCAGAATGCTAAAACAACAGTCCACCACTAAAACTACAGTTCACCATTGATGGCAGCAGCAGAAAAAAAGGCATGAAATTTGTGCAATAATCAATTATACATGACTCACTAAAACTAATCTTTGCCATAACAATTATAATTACATAAGGTAGGTGTAACATACCACAGTTACGGGAATGTTTATTATACTAGTTGTCATTTGAGATATTTATTATTATTATGTTTCCCCTTTCGTAGAGGGGAATAGTCTATACTGAGATAGTGTTCAAACAGGTTGCGAATGTATGAATAGGGATTGGTATTGTCTTTGATTTCTTGTGGAAGATTGTTCCACAACTGAGCTGCGGATTACACTAAGATTGTTTTGTATAAGTTTATCCTAGGTTTAGGGACATGCAATATTCTTAGTCGTTCGTCGTGTCTTGTGTTATATTTAAAGAATGGCCAAAGATAGCGTGGAGCATTTTGATATTGGATGTTGTGAATTAGTTTGGCATTATTAAAAAGTAAGCGTTTGTGTAGTGGCAGTAACTGAAGACGTTTATGTAGGTTAGAATTGACGGTAAACTTTTTACCATTAATTAAACCCATTGCCCTTTTCTTTAGTGAATAAAGGCGCGTTGTTATTGATTTGGGGCATACTTTCCAGGCTGTGGAGCAATAGTCAGTATGTGACTGTATGCGAGAAGTATACAATACTTTTCTTGTGTTTTTATCAAAGAAATGTTTACTTTTGCCAAGATGGTATACTTATTTTGCTATTTGTTTAGCGAGAGCATGAACATGGGAATTATATATTTCAGAATGTGCAAACTAGTTAGTTAGTTAGTTAGTCGACAGATCATCCTCGTTGCACATCGGACCATTCAGTCCATAAGTGCTCGGATCCCCTCCTCAGCAAATCCCGCAGCGTGTAGCGGCTAACGACGCCAGTTCTGTGTTGGTTTATCAATCTTCTTTGGCTTCCTGCGTAGTGTTCTTGTTTGGCCACCCCTCTTTTAATTTGCTGCTCTCGCAGTCTGGCCATTGTTGTAGATTCACAGTCATCACTTGGTTCTTGCAAAAGTCTCACTTCTCGTAGAGCATTCAGAATGTCAGCCTGGTCCATGGCGCGTCCGCCCTCCACAGTAGCCTCACCTGCGAGCTTGTCAGCCCGCTCATTTCCTTGTACTCCCGCATGACCTGGCACGAAGATGAAACTAATCTTTGCCAGCCGAGACCGCTCCAGAGGCAGCAACCATTCTCTTCGGATCGACCCCTCCTCTATCCTCTTGATCATGTTCATTGAGTCGCTAAGGAAACAAGCCCTAGTGAATGTCTGTGTCTCTAGCCATGTTATTGCTTTACTTACTGCCATGACTTCCATGGTCAGGCTACTTGTGGTTTCAGTGAAAGCACCAGAGTCCTCCTTCACAATTCTCCCTCCCGCCCGAGCTGTAAAGGCCCATGAGCTTCTCACATGTCGGACGACCGACCCATCTGTGTAGATGACCGCGTCACTGTCTAGCGAATTCTCGAAAATCAACGCTTGTACTTCAGCCTCCACAGCAGCTGGATTTTCTTGTCTGCATTTTCTATCTAGTTGGATGCAAACTGAAAAGGATGTGCAGAAGTCTGTTGGCACTTGCACCCACTCCTCGCCAGGTTCTAAGTCCTCAAGTGAACACACCTGTTGAAGAATGTCTTCGGCTTGACCCATCCACGACCGTCCTCTTTTTAACCTGCTGCCCTTCACCTTCCTAATTTCACTATGCAGTGGATGCTGTGTGTTTGCGTTAATTCTGAGGTAGGCGCGTGCCCTGCAAACTTGCATTCTCTCTTCAATGGTTGGAAAATCAAGAAGGTAGCGCATCGCCCTGCATGCTGTATCTCTTGTACATCCAAGAATAATGCGCATAGCTTCATTCTGTATCCTTTCCATCCTTTCTATCTGCTTATGGCTGAGAGTCAGGATTGCCATTGCATACTCCAAAACAGACATGACCAGCCCCTCGTACAGAAGACATAGATGGCGCTGCTCACAGTTTGCTGCCGCCATCACCCGCATCGCTGCCAAGCCCCGCTTGGCCTTTGTTATCACCTGGTCTATGTGCACATTATAAGCAAGGCTTCGATCAAACCGTATCCCCAGGTAATTCATTGCCTGCGTTCTTTCCACCGTCTCTGAACACAGCATTACAGTTGGTGTTGGATTGTTGACAATATGATTATTCAACGAGAACCAAGTCACTGTTGCCTTTGTTGGGTTGACCATTGCCCCAGCTTCATCACACCAAGTACTTATGCAATTGAGTTCGGTTTGTAGTTCCACAGCAACCTCCTCTCTATCCTTACCCTGACGATACACTAAAACATCATCGGCATATGACAATGTCCT
The DNA here is from genome assembly GCA_014155875.1 of Cepaea nemoralis. Classification (NCBI taxonomy): domain Eukaryota; kingdom Metazoa; phylum Mollusca; class Gastropoda; order Stylommatophora; family Helicidae; genus Cepaea; species Cepaea nemoralis. The sequence continues at coordinate 182,350 of JACEFZ010014381.1, forward strand.
GCCAGGTCCAGTGATCTGCTCACTGGTGATTCTCACTGTGTAGGCGTTGAACAGTACCGGAGATAATGGTGATCCCTGTGGTAGGTCAGGATATATTGTTGTTGGTTCCGAAGTCCAACTGCCACATCTAAAAACTACTTTCCGTTGGAAGAGGGCTGCAGCGATCCAACTAAGGAGGAATGGACTTACGTTTAGTTCAAGAAGCTGAAACATTAAAAAATCCAGTGGTACTCTGTTGTATGCGTCCTCAAGATCAATCGCTGCAGCAACAGTTTCAGTGCCTGAGTGGAAACCTTCATAGACATCATGGGCAAAGACTGCTGCATTCGGTCCAGGTTTCTCTTTTTGGACGGTACCCACCCAGGGTAGGTGGGAAAACACCTTGCCTCTCTAGTTGGCTTGATATTTTCCTGGCAATTACCTTCTCCAGCAGCTTGCCTACTGTATTCTGCATGGTTATAATTCGATATCCCTGAATTTTTTTGTGGTCTTTGTCAGGCTTCGGCAAGGGAATCAGATAGCTATGTAACCATTCCTCCTTGATGCTAGCACTCCCTATACTGTTGTTGTACATGTCTGCTAGTTTCTCTAGCTCATTGTCGGTACACCTATTTATGTCGTCGTATCTTATGCCATCAGGACCTGGAGCACTGTTTTTTGATCGTCGAAGCACAGCCTTGATTTCTTTCACTGTCACTAGTGTCTTCATCCGAAGTGTTCTGGGCCTTGCATCTGTCTGAGGTGACCTCCTTGGCCAGATTCCGGCCTCCCATGTCTGTCTGGTTGCTCTGCTCAAGAAAGCGTTCAAAGAGGGCTTTGCCCTTGTCCTCATCAGTCCTCTGCCAGATGAGGTCAGCACCTTGGAAGTCAGAAATGCTCTTATTCTTGACTACCCCACTCATGCTTTTATGTAGTCGCCAGAACAATTTCAGTGACTTGTCTGTGCTTACTCTTTGACACACCTCTGCCCATTTTTCGCTTTTAACCACCTTGACCAGTTTTTTTAAATAGCTTACTTTTGTGTGCATCTCTCTTTCTAAGTGCAAGCAGGGACTAGGATGACCAGCTCTGTTCTTCTTGGCATTTTGCCATCTCCTTACAGCACTACGCTTATCCACCCAAGCCTTCTCCACCTCGAAACTCCACCACGGTGGCTGCTCCCAGCTTTTTCTCCTGCCCTGAAACGTTCTGCGCTTGTCACGTCTTATTTTGCTCACCACATCTTGCCCTGTACTGTCATACTGGAACGTCTTTACCTTTAGCTTGTGCTGCCTGGTTCTGCCTTTCTCCACCAATATGCTGCAAGGGTGGTGGTCGCTGCCATGGTGTCCTAGGACACCCCATCTACACACTGTAGTGAGTGAAGGTGAAACTAGCGCCAGATCAATAGCACTGTCCTCATCGCCTGGACGGCTTGCTGTCCTGGTGACACAGCCACTGTTGATACAAACCAGGTCGATGGTTTCCAGTGCAGTCTCGAGCTCCTCCCCTTGTGTATTGGAGGAAGTGTTTCCCCATGATCTGCCTTTAGCGTTGAAGTCACCACAGAAAATAACATTTCTCTCGTGGCCTAATATGCCACTTAAGCACTGCCACTTCTGGGCGTCCACACTCGCATTGCGGGCATAAACATTAACCAACACGAATGGTATACTGGAATGAACTCTCAACGCCTGTATTTGTATATCGTCACTGTCCCAACTGGACATGTCTAGCTCTGACGCCACCATGCTGTCGCGAACGAGAATCGCCGTTCCCAGATGTCGTCTGTTGTAGAAACATTTGAAGCCGGCAATTCGGAGTAGCTGATCGCCCAGTCTCGTCTCCTGGAGTGCTACAATGTCGTTCCTGTAAACTAGGGTTTCTAAAATAGAGCCCCGTTGTTTTACACTGGCACAGTTCCAATATAGAATACGGATGTTCCTGAGTCCTAGACGGTGACACTTGAGTCTAAAACGTCTCAAACCCCCGCGCTTACCTTGCTTCTTTGTCCCTGCGCGGCTACCACGCCGCTTCGTTATGTTGACTGTTGATCGCTCGGAAAGAAGACGTTCTTCCGCCATGTTGAAAAAACGTAAACACTGACTGCTGATAACCACACACGCTGCTGAAAATTCACTCAAGGATGGCTTCGCTCGATGCACGAACTCCGTAGCACCCGCGCAGATCTTGAGTAGGAACTCCTGATTTTACATCCTGGCACACCAATTACTCGCAAGAGATAAATAAATCCATCCCTTACGCGAAAAAGTTAACGAACACAAAACAACACGACCGTCCGTCGCCATCTTGAAACCGGAAAAAAAAACTAATGAACGTAAACTTTCCCAGGAATCACGAACTGCCAAAAAAAATGCTGGGGTTGACTGCTACGTCCAGTAAAGGACACGCAACTAACGAACTAATATATCATATATCGTATATCTTTAGTATTGGTGTTATCGATTATTAAGTTCTTAAAATAGTTTTTTTTTCCCTTTTGGAATAACACATTGAACTTTGTTTCTCAGACTACGGTACGTATCTCCATTTTTATGTGCCACGTTCCGGTCTCTCATAATTTCAACTACATACTGGGCGATCCACGGGGGATTAGTGTAATGTTCAACTCGAACTTCCTTAAAACGGAACATGCTTATCAAATACACTTAGAAAAGTCTTCAGCCAGTGGTTCAGAACATCATCTGGGTCAAGAAGTTGATAAACATAGTCCAAAGATGGGGTGAACAAGTCTTGTAAAAAGATTGAAGTTTTTATAATTTCTATATTTTATACTTATGTGTTTGTGTTCGAAGTTTTGGTACCTCTTTTCGACCACGTGCAACGCATTGGGTAGTGATAACTCATTGCGTTACTGGGTTCGGTACATTCTATGATGTTGTCAGCCAGATAGATAGGTAGACAAACAGGCAGACAGCTAAACAAACAGACAGACAGACAGTTCAACAAACAAACAGACAGACAGATAAACAAACAGACATACAAACAATTAAAGAAATAAACAGACAGCCAGTTCATCAAATAGACAGATAGATAGATATTCAGACAGACAGATATTCAGACAGACAAACAAACAGTCAGTTATACATAAAGACAGAGAATCTGCCAATCATGCAGACAGGCAAACAGATAGACAGACAGACATGCGGGCTCGTAGACAGATAAATGGACAGACAGGCAGACACATAGACAGGCCGGCGGGCACAAATACAAACAGGCGGACACGTAGAAAGACAGGTAGGCACACAGGCAAAGAGATAGACAGACACACAAACAGTCAGTTAGACACAAAGACAGCGAACCTGCCAATCATGCAGACAGACAGACAGGAAAACATACAGACAGACAGACAGACAGACCTGCACAGAGACAGACAGACAGATACATAGACAGACAGACAGACATGCGGGCATACAGACAGACAGATACACAGACAGACAGACAGACATGCGGGCATACAGACAGACAGATAGGCCTACACACAGACCGATAGATAGACAGACAGTCCTACACACAGACCGACAGACAGAACGACAGATTGGCCAACACACAGACAGATTGTTAGACAGACAGGCCGGCACACAGACAGACAGATAGATCGACAAATTGACAGACAGACAGACAGACAGACAGACAGACAGACAGACAGATAAGCATAAACATAGACCAACATACAGACAAACAGATCGACAGATTGGCATACACACAGACAAACAGACAGATAGATACACAGGAATATGGACCTGCACACAGACATACAGACAGATGGACCTGCACACAGACAAATAGACAGACAGGCAGACACAGACAAGCGAGCACACAGATAAACAGTAGGACAGACAGATAGACAGACAGGCGGGCACATAAACAGTGAATGCCTTCATTCATTCTCTGTAACGCATGAAACATTTCCATATCTCCTATACAAACATAAGCGATTGGCAAGCATGTTGAAATGGCTATCGCGCGAGGCATTGAGCGTATGTTGAAAGCCCAATGAGACAGAGCGTCTGTTTGCTTCTGTTATTTGGATCAAATATCTTACACATTCCCCCCATTTCATGTTTCACATCGCTTTTCTTTGGCATTTTCTATGAAAACAAGCATATCTCAAATCTGTGGTATTCTACATTATCCACAATTTAACGTGTAACATACATGTGGAATGGAACTATACCTTTATGTAATCGTTTAGTATAATGTAGTGATATTGTTATTCACTCTTTGTTTGAACGTAGCGATTTCTTTATCTGTAATTTCTTTTTTGTTATCTGTGTTACTCCTATTTTATCTCAGTGTGTAGAAACACCAGACTGTGTCACTCCTATTTTATCCCAGTGATTTGAAACACTAGACATCGTGGCTCCTATTTTATCCCAGTGTATTGAAATACTAGACTTCATGGCTCCTATTTTATCTCAGTGTGTAGAAACACCAGACTTAGTAACTGCTATTTTATCCCAGTAAGTAGAAACACCAGACTTAGTAGCTCCTGTTTTATCACAGTGTGTAGAAACACCAGACTTAGTAGCTCCTATTTTATCCCAGTGTGTAGAAACACCAGACTGTGTTACTCCTATTTTATCCCAGTGTGTAGAAACACCAGACTTCGTGGCTCCTATTTTATCCCAGTAAGTAGAAACACCAGACTTAGTAGCTCCTGTTTTATCACAGTGTGTAGAAACACCAGACTTAGTAGCTCCTATTTTATCCCAGTGTGTAGAAACACCAGACTGTGTTACTCCTATTTTATCCCAGTAAGTAGAAACACCAGACTTAGTAGCTCCTGTTTTATCACAGTGTGTAGAAACACCAGATTTAGTAGCTCCTATTTTATCCCAGTTTGTAGAAACACAAGACTATGTGGTTATGTAAGTAAGGTGTAAACTCTGTGACACAACGCCCGCTCTTTCTGTTGTTCCGAAGTACTATTTACTTTGTGTATTTGTCAACAGAAGTGTAATCAAGCAGCACATGCAACTATTTTCATCGGTTCAGTTATTGACTGCTATTGCTACTGTTGTTGACACTCGTTTTGTTTTTAATAACAAAGACACAAACAAGAAGATGGTCCCGATCGCCTGCACACATCACAGGAAAGTCTACCGACCGTGCCCTTGTGATCTCTTCATACACGTAAGTTGTAGCCCTCGGCGAGTGTCGTTGAGAACATACATGGCCTGTTTTACCTTTGTTACTCGTCCTTGACTAGGGGACGTAAATTACAAGTACTTCTGAAGTCGGAGTGGGTCTGCATGATGGCGAAGGACACTGGTAATAAGGAAAGCTATTCCACACGCAAAAATCAGTCCAAAGCACTAGAAGTATTAGCACATGTATCGACTACGCTTAAGTTAAAAGCAAACGAACAATGAAACACAAATTTGTTAAGCAGAATGGTGAGGGGGCGCTGGCGAAGTTGATAGATAACTGCTGTAGTATTGTCACAAGAATGGCCAGACTTGAATTCGATGTCTAGGCTCGTCGCTTGCCAAAGTGAGGGGAGAGATTAGCCACACCTTTAGCCTTGCTCTCCAGCCCGCAGAAAGTGATGGCGCTATTTGATTACAGACCCATAGCAGAAAGCTGCGTCATGAATTATCATCATCATCATCATCATCATCATCATCATCATCATCATCATCATCATCATCATCATCATCATCATCATCATCATCATCATCATATCATCATCATCATCATCATCATCATCATCATCATCATCATCATCATCATCATCATCATCATCATCATCATCATCATCATCATCATCATCATCATCATCATCATCATCATCATCATCATCATCAGGTGTCCTGCCAACTGGCGTAAGGGTTTATGTCTCTCCACAGATCTCGGTGAATTAACATAGCTTAGTAATTAATTAAAAGCAGAATGGTAATTTGTTAAGCGGAATTATATTTCTTCCCAAATTATTCCTTTATTAAGAGCAGAATAGTATTTCTTCTCAAATTGCCCCGCTGGAGGCAGTGGCGTCACTGGGGTTGGTGTCAACCAGTGCCGTAAACTCTTGGTGTCACCCCTCTAGACTTTCACCATGGTCTTCTTCCGAGTGTTCCTGTACCATATATAATCGCATATAGTAATGTTTGTAAAATAAGTCAAAAAGTTAATAAGGACATAAGAAAGAAAACAAATTGAACAATATAACTTCAATACTTCAGGTAAAACATAAATAAAGAACTTCGACAAACTCGGACAAAGTTAAATTTTTGTTATTTAACATTAAAATTTCTGTTATTTAAAATTAAAAGTTTCCCATCCTGGTCTTCAAAGCTGCAAACCTGTCAATCACATCATCAAAATCATTATCTTTCACCATATCACTTTCAATTGATAATATAGCCAGATCAGAAAGTCTTGACTGTCCCATGGTTGTTCGCAAATAGTTCTTTATAAGTTTCAGTTTTGAAAAGCTCCTCTCACATGAAGCCACAGACACACAGATCGTAAGAAATAGTTGTAGGCTTAGTGAGAGTATTGGGAGAGATTCAAGGAAATCCCAGTCAACTATGAATTTTAAAATATCAAATATTGACCAGTCTTTGGCTTTGTGGATATCAATATCTGCTGCCTTCAGGTGTCTTCTCAGCCTTGGTATTTCTTTTAAAAGCTCTACTTCGGATAGCTCATCATAGAAAGAGGTCAATTTTGGAACTGACACCAGCAACTCTTCTCCAGTTGCTGATAGAAGACTCTTGGCTTGAACAGCCTCAAACATATTTGCTACTTCCTTGATCGCTGTTGATCTGGTCTGGAGTTCAGAATGAAAACGATCAATACACTCCAGCATCGCCCTATTGTTTTCTTCTTGCATAGTGAGTCCAGCATCTGAAGCATCTCTGAGTTGTTCCCCTGCCATTCTCTTCTTGAACCTTAATCTTCTCTCTACTGTTATTCCAAATTGGTCTGCTTTTAAAAGTGCCTGTTCAATTGCATGCTCCACTAAGTGACTGCGCTTCTCCTGCAGAAAAAGTCTTAATGCCTCTAACTTGGTACTACTTTGTCAAGAGTTAAGCCTTTAGTCTGCAGATACTGCTGTGTCAAATTAACTTCCTCAAGTACAGCAGCCCAAAAGTAAAGGTAGCACAGAAACGTGAAATCACAGACAGCAGGTAAAAGACCTTGTGCAGCACCTCTTGTTTCCACATTTTCACGAGAATCACATAGAGCTTCAATCGCCGCCACACATTCATCAAACTTATCTTTCACCGGTTTAACAGCAGCATGATGTGCACTCCAGCGTGTTGTTGATAGCCTTTTAATCGACATTGCAGTGTGTTCAATTAAAACATCCCATCGATGGGTGGAAGCAGCAAAGAAGGAATACATTCTCTCAAGAGTTCCAAAATATGTTACACATAAAGCATTTTCAGCAAAAGAGTGTTGACCACACAAGTTAAGCGAATGGTCCACGCATCCGTTAAAAATAGCTTTCTTATTCTTTCTTTTCAGAATGGCTTGAACACCTCCATGAATGCCAGACATTGTGGCAGCATTATCATAACCTTGAGCTCTGCACATCATTATGTCAAGTCCATCACTTTCTAGATATTTTTAAAATGTTTGAACTGAGGTCATCAGCTTTTTTCCCCTTTAAAGGGAAAAATCCTAGAAACACTTCTCTCACTTCAACTTCCCCATTGTGGATTTTCACATATCTGATCACCTCAGACATCTGGTCAGTGTGTGATATGTCAGGTGTGCTGTCGAACATAATTCCAAAATACCTTGCAGCCTTTATATCATTTACAAGAATTTCCTTGACATGATTTGTCAGAACAGTTATAAATTCATTCTGAGTTTCTGGTGAAAGATAAGATACGGATGCTTTTACTGTTACAGATGTAGTTCGCTTTAATCTCATTAGGTGCTCTTTCAACACAGGGTCATATTTAGAAAGCATCTCAACCATCTCAAGAAAGTTTCCTTTATTCAACGAAGATGCATCTTCCGTATGGCCACGAAATGCCAGATTTTGCTTAGCAAGAAACAATGTGATATCAAGCAACCTGTGCAAGATATCCCTCCATTTTTTTTAATCCCTATCCATTACAGCAACACTGTCGGCATCAATTGTTTTGTGCAGCTTAAGGCCTGCTGCCAATGTTTTCCATTTTTCAAGGCAATCTAGATGGTCATCCGATATCTCATGATTATGTAATTTTGGGCTCAGCTTCCACCACTGCTGAAACCCAGTGACAAATGTTGATGTTTGTTCTGTTACATTAACAGCAAAGAGTCTGCAGCAAAAGCAGTATAATTTCTCACTGACGAGCGAGTAAACCATCCATGACCGCAGTATTTTCTCACCATTTGGCATCGTCTTGTAGAACCATTCTTTTGACAGCTGGCGCACATCTCCTTTAGTCTTTGCACCTTGCCTTGTCACAGTACTGAAAGGCCCATCCTTGTTCTGAAAAGAACAACTTCCTCTTTTGATAATTTCAACTCGAAAATGATCTGGAACTGGTGCATTCCAGAAAGAAGCATCAGATAAAATATTCCAATTTTTCTCATCCACTTGACTCATCACATTTACAGTATCATGACGAGAATCATTTTCAGCATACATTTCTGTTTCAACTTCATCCACTGCTATTTCATTATGTATTTCTGCATCAATCTCGTGATTCTCTTCCATTTCTGGCTCTAGTTGCTCTTTTGAAGAATGCATGCTGTCAGCATGGGAGGAATCCTTATCAATTGTAGATTGAGGAAGAACGTCTTTTGATGAACCTTGTCCATCACTTGGTCTCTTGACATATTGAAGCATGAATCCAGGTAGTGATTTTAGTGATTCACATCTTTTCTTCTTTGCTTTTCGCTGCTCGCATCCACTAGGCCTCTTTGATTTGTGCACTCCATGTGGCATGATGGAATATTCTAAAATAATAAATCTATAATAAATTAGGGACTTAAAAATATACAACTAAACAAAAAGATATAATATAAATATATAAAATTTGTATAAATAATTATAATCCAAACATTTATGATTTATTCATAATGTAATAAATATGGTTATTTAGGTTAAATTGCATTGTAATTAAAAAATGATTATGTATACTAAAAAGAACCGTCTAAAAAAGAAAACTTGTCATACAAAATGTTAAATTTTTTAAAATATTGTCCATGGAAGTTACAACTTTTTTTATTTCATTGTAACAAGTTTGAGTGGATTGTAACTTTTTTACTGGCTAATGGAGTATTGAACATACCAACCTGCATACGTTGCGGATGGCAAATGCTGCAAGGCACAATTAATGGATTCATATACAAATGTAACCGGCGGTCAACAATATTCGTTGCAACACTTCTTCTTAACTTTTATCAGGAAGTTTTGTCGCCAATGCACGACTGTCATTTCATGACATATATTTTATTATTTTATATTGCGAATTGCTGGAGAATGTCAGTAACCGCATCAATTATTGGGGGGGGGGGGGGGGGGGGATCTGCGTGTGGCATCTCAACAGTGACTCGTTGGTTCGAAAAATTACACAACCGTTATGAGACAGTAGGGAAAGTGGTTTTCACATACTGCCTCAGTTTACTAGAGGGCAATGACTGGAATGATTTTGAGACAGAAAGTTCACCAACCAGTATAAGTTCAAAATTAGTGAGTGACCGGGCGCTGACTTGATCACGGCCTCCTAACCGAGAGTTTACCTTTCGTTGTTAGTGAAATGAGAAATTCAGGAAACATGAAGCCAAACGTAGCATAGGCTTTGTGGGGAACTGTCAGTTTGGGCAAGGAATACAACGGAGGGGCAGATTTATAGCAGTGGGAATGTGCTTGAGCTGGGAAATCTAATTTAAAGAGCATGAACTCAAACAAGGACGATAAACTCAGGACCATGAACTTCAGAGACAATGTAGATTTGGGTTAATGATATGATGATAATAAGATGCAAATTGAAGCAGGGTACGCGAAGTACTGATTGGATGACAAGGGACAGCGACGTCACGTGATTCAAGAAAGGCGCCAACTCGAGAAGTAATATATACTTGAGGATCCAGTCAGTTAGGAGAGTCGAGCAGGAGAGAGGACAGTTAATAGTGGACTCCGGGAGCGGCAAGGGGCTGAGCCCTCTTGGGGCAGCCCAAGGAACATAGTAACAGGACTTCAGAAATTGTGGCTAATCCGTGCCCAAGTCTGTATAGTATCTGTAGGAGGAGGAAGTGAAGGAAGACGGACAAGCGCTCATGCTAGAACTCGTCTGAATCACTGATAGGAGTGAGAGCGACTAAGGATCTGTGAACGGAACCTACCCAAGGCAGATAAGCCAAAGAAGGGAAAGACACGCAGAGTCCGAGGGTCGTTAAAGTGCAAGAAAGCCACTTGAGTTAAGAGGACCGCCAGCTAAGGAGACCGCTCGTTAGTTGCAGTAGATGGCTAAACGTCAAACAGGACGACCATAGCCAGGAACACTGCGGTTGGAACCACGCAGGAGACTAAAGGTCAGATATGACAATAAGGTCAAGTGGGATCCACGACAAGCGATTGATTGGGCAGAGACAAATGAAACCCAGGAGGACGACCATAAAACCCACTGGATGGCAGAAGAAGAATACATTGTCTGGGTAAACAGTTACCCGCTGAACAAGTTGGATGGGAGCGAATTAGATCCCTGGGTATATGGATTGATGGATCAATCTGTGGATCAATGGGTGTTTGGGCTGAATACATGTACCACTGATAAGCCTACGGAGAGATAGTTATGAAACAAAGGCCGGTGTAATTCCTAGATTTAGTCCTTTTCTTCATGCGGTTAGGAGGTGATAGTAGGTAATAATTCCCTAACATCTGGTTGTATAGTTTATTACATTATCTACCCTCCCCCTTGTGGCGTCATGCAGTATTGTGTTGTTTTTTGGAGTCGATTATACATAGATGTGTCTTCAATGCATGTACTGGTTACTTTATGTGATTATGCTGTAGATCGTCACTCTGTTACTGTTCAGAAGAAAATAAATATGTTTGAGTTGCCTTTTATTTCGACTTGTCAGTCTGAAGTAATATAATTTAGAGTAGCTTAGAGACCTGGTGAGGCTGTACCTCTCTTCTATAACCTGATAACACACACCACGAGACATTGATGGTGCAATAGTAATTAACTATTGTTCTCACGCGGAGACACGAACCTCTATCTGTCGTATCCCTTACTCTCATCCTTTTTCTCCTTCTCTCTCTCTCTCTCTCCCCTGTTCTCCCTCTTTCTTTACTATCAAAGGTAGTGTGTAGTAGGCAGAGTTCGACTGAGGAACGAACTTTTAGGCTTCACACTTATCTTATATCATTTCCCTCATCATTCTTTTCTTTCTCTTCTCTCTCTCTTCTCCCTCCCTCCTCTCTCTTCTTCCTCTTTTTTTCTCTTGATCACAAATGGCGTCGTCGGCAGGATTGTTTCCAGAATAATCTGGGGTTCCTATTGTAGTCCAGGAGTTCCCAGAATATTCCATGTGAACTTTGTCTCGGCGGTGTCAGGTTCTACTACATAGTGAGATCGTATACATAGATTTGTCGCTTACTAGTCAGTAGTTCGTGATTGCCTGCTCGATAGTTGTCTCAGTAAGTGTTCCTTTACTAGGCTACTTATCTCATAGCTGGTTGGTAAATTGTCTGAACTATCTGTCGGCGAGGTTTCTACTAAGTCTGTTCAGTTAGAAACTCTTGTGTAAAGTACACCGGCCATAACCACCTTGCTACAAGAATACAGGAAAACCCACTACAACAAAATACCCAGGGATAGCCAACTCAGAAGGAGTGTCAGCGCAGCGGAATCTGTCCGAAATGAGCTCAGACAACAGCTGAGCAGAGCAAGTCAACGTAAGGGTGGTCTTATCTTGTTATCGTTAAAGGACAAGTTCCTCTTTTCAGTGCACGTTAAAGACTAACTCACTGATTGAAGGGTATCACAATAAAATACCCCACCGTTATACCAAGGCCACCCACTCTTCGTCCAGGAAGTAGAGTCATGATTGACGACAGGGTATGGCAAGCGAAACCCAGAGCCATGCAAAGTATAAGACCAATTCCCACACCTGATATGCAGAGCATGCCAAACCTGTGGCTGTACGGGGACGAGTGTGACTTAGTTTGTCAGGAAGGCAGCTGTTTGCCTGGCTGAACTCAATACGCCAGGGGGCAGTAGCACATGTGGCATACAAGAAATGCACGCATGAAAATTACATCACCAAGCGGGGTTGTTCCCTTGTGTTTTATGCAGTGAGTTAATTATGGCTGTTGTGAAGAGACAAATGACAGTGTAATTCGTGGTAGTTAGAAAATCCCTTTATTTTAGAAGCGGGAACAGAGGTGGAATTCATCGTACCGGCGTGTTCAAGTTTCAAGATACCAGAATTAGACATGTTAACAGTGTTGGGCAGTGAATGACAAGCGACGCCCTATATTTCTGCCCGTGCATATAGAATAGACACTTTAAAGAAAACAATCGTAGAAATTCAGTGAAGAAGAAAACGGAATCCAGAGAGCACCCGCAAGCAGAAACATATTCTTTATATATTTATTTCAGCATGACGCAATGAACAGTAGTTTAATAATTAGTTAATCGTTCGTGGTGTAGTGTTGGTTCATAATTGAATGACAATTTTGTTGTAGTCACGTGTATATGGGTAGTAGCGTTTAGCCATCCTTTGTTTGTTTTACAGGTTCATGAATGTAGTTAGAAACATGTTATTTTGTTGTTTAAATGAATATGACTACTTGATAGGATCAACTGTTGTGGAGCAGTTAGCTCCCTTGTTAGTTCCATAGCGGAAGTTGTCAAGTCGGGTACGCGAATGCTTTTATTTTTGTGTGGGCCTCACTATCGTGTTGGGCAGACACAACTGTAGTATTGGGTGTCATAGTGACAACACACAGTTCAACGTCGTGCCAGGAGGCCAAGAAGTCCATTTATAATCTGAGATTGCCCGGGTAGATGTTAATGCGGGTATATGTTTGTTTTTAATGTGAAGGGGCATGGCGAAGAATACATGTTAGCGCCATGTCCGGGAACTGGGCAAACAAATGTTTTTTTTAGAGTTATTTCAGCGCCAGGGTGTCCAAGAACTGGGCACACATTTTTTTCAGAGTTATTTCAGCGCCAAGACAATGGAGCACGATGTCCAACGACTGGGCGCACATTTGTTTTTATGTCGAAAGCTGTTTCATGATATATGTTTGGTTTGTTTCTATGACCACTAAATATTGTGCACTTACAGTAGGGGCTGGTCTGTTTTTGTGTACATTGGCGGTTATTGTGAAGATTGCAGCTTCAGGCTGATGGTCCTTGCGAATAGGGGAGAATTGGTTGTTTTATTATGTGTGGTGACCAGGCATTTGCCTGTCGTGTCACAGGAATTGTTACAATGTTTTTTTTCAGATTCAAGGATGACTACATATGTCCTAGTGGGTAGCACCGATGTGAATTTGATTGTTGGTTTTGTTGTTGTTACAGGGGAGTGGCATATTAAGTGAATGCCTATATTGACGTTGTTTTATTAATTGTGGTGCCCCTAAGTATTGCACCCATTGATTGATGATTTTGTTTTCTGGGGAATCCCCGGCATGCCAGGTATTGAACTGTTTTTATCGATAATATTAGTTGGTAACTATTTTGTTATGATGCACGTCAGAAGACGAACAAGATTTAACTGCCTTATGCACTGGGAGAGCAGGGGATGCAACCAGTATTTATTATATTATTATTAATATTTGGGGTGGAAGTTCCAAAAAGAGTTTTCCCCTTAGGCATCCAATATTGTTTATGAGGAATGTCAGATGCGGAGCCAGGGCTTCGATCTCAAGGAGGAATGACGGTATATTGATGGTGGGACCCATCAACTTTTGGTAGGTGGGTATGAGACAGTAGGGAAAGTGGTTTTCACATACTGCCTCAGTTTACTAGAGGGCAATGACTGGAATGATTTTGAGACAGAAAGTTCACCAACCAGTATAAGTTCAAAATTAGTGAGTGACCGGGCGCTGACTTGATCACGGCCTCCTAACCGAGAGTTTACCTTTCGTTGTTAGTGAAATGAGAAATTCAGGAAACATGAAGCCAAACGTAGCATAGGCTTTGTGGGGAACTGTCAGTTTGGGCAAGGAATACAACGGAGGGGCAGATTTATAGCAGTGGGAATGTGCTTGAGCTGGGAAATCTAATTTAAAGAGCATGAACTCAAACAAGGACGATAAACTCAGGACCATGAACTTCAGAGACAATGTAGATTTGGGTTAATGATATGATGGTAGTATGCAAATTAAGCAGGGTACGCGAAGTACTGATTGGATGACAAGGGACAGCGACGTCACGTGATTCTAGAAAGGCGCCAACTCGAGAAGTAATATATACGTTGGATCCAGTCAGTTTAGACAGTGTGGAACGAGCAAGAGTGCGGTAGCAACAGATCCGAGGGCTGGGCGACCGCCCAGCCCAGCAGGAAGTGTGAGTTGGGAACTTCAGCAATGGTGATGTCTATATCCCAGGCTGTTTAGTGTCTAAGAAGATGGAGGGGCAGTATTAAAGACGGAAGAGATGCACATATCACAGTTTCGTCTGGACTTGCCGAAGTAAAGTAGGATGGTCAAGGATCTGTGAACCATTTATTCCAGATAGATAAATCTGATGGAGTGGAACGCAAATTCCGAGGATCACAAAATGGCGTGCAAGCCATTTGAGAAGGACTGTTGGCTAAAGAGCACTCAGTAGTTGCAGATGATGGCTAACGTCAGATAGGACAACCACTAGCCAGACTGCGATCGGAATCACACGGGAGACACTGCGGTTGGAACCACACAGGAGACTAATGTCAAATACAACTGGAAACCGGTGGTGGGATCCACGGCAAACGAGGTTGAAGAGAGCAATCGCATTTCAAATATGGGACCCAGATGATCAACTGGACGACAGAAGAAGAATACATTGTCTGGGTAAACAGTTACCCGCTGAACAAGTTGGATGGGAGCGAATTAGATTCCCTGGGTATATGGATTGATGGATCAATCTATGGATCAATGGGTGTTTGGGCTGAATACATGTACCACTGATAAGCCTACGGAGAGATAGTTATGAAACAAAGGCCGGTGTAATTCCTAGATTTAGTCCTTTTCTTCATGCGGTTAGGAGGTGATAGTAGGTAATAATTCCCTAACATCTGGTTGTATAGTTTATTACATTATCTCCCCCCCCCCCCCCTTGTGGCGTCATGCAGTATTGTGTTGTTTTTTGGAGTCGATTATACATAGATGTGTCTTCAATGCATGTACTGGTTACTTTATGTGATTATGCTGTAGATCGTCACTCTGTTACTGTTCAGAAGAAAATAAATATGTTTGAGTTGCCTTTTATTTCGACTTGTCAGTCTGAAGTAATATAATTTAGAGTAGCTTAGAGACCTTGTGAGGCTGTACATCTCTTCTATAACCTGATAACATACACCACGAGACATTGATGGTGCAATAGTAATTAACTATTGTTCTCACGCGGAGACACGAACCTACTATCTGTCGTATCCCTTACTCTCATCCTTTTTCTCCTTCTCTCTCTCTCTCTCTCCCTTGTTCTCCCTCTTTCTTTACTATCAAAGGTAGTGTGTAGTAGGCAGAGTTCGACTGAGGAACGAACTTTTAGGCTTCACACTTATCTTATATCATTTCCCTCATCATTCTTTTCTTTCTCTTCTCTCTCTTCTCCCTCTCTTCTCTCTCTTCTTCCTCTTTTTTTTTCCTCTTGATCACAGTTATTTATTTTTCTATTTCCATCTTTTTAATTAAAAAATTAAATTAAAAAATTAAAATATATATTTTTCAGACAGATAGAAAAACGTGTGTATGCCGTAATTATTAATTTATTGTAGTAGTAAACTACTAGTATACTATAGTATAGTAATACTAACTTTTTTAAGTGTAAGCCTGCCGCTGTTTTTCTCCTTTAAAATTTATGCCCTGTCCTAATTAATTTACTTTAAAATATTTATATTTTAGTGATATTGATAAAATTATAAAATTTATAAAATTATAAAATAATTATTTACATAAAAAACGAACCTGTAAACAACGTCTGTCATTTTCTGCAACCACGTGACTCCACACGTCATTAATTGGCGCGTTTGCAAATGACCCACGATTCTACTCCGACTCCGAGGCTCCGAGCAGCTCTGAGCTCTGAGTCTTATTCATTTAAGCACCTGACGCTCTGCATGGTGGCACCCTGTGCCTGCTCATGTATTTAACAATGAACGGTTATGAAACCCGACTAGACAGAGCTATGTCTGCTTTGTCAAATTTGCAATTTTTTTACTTTGGTGTCACCCCTTGATGGTGTCACCCGGTGCGGCCCGCACCCCCCCCCCCACACCCCCTAGTGACGCCCCTGGCTGGAGGCCAAGAGAGGTATGTGCGATCTTGCCATTAAATCTTGTTTGTTCGTTTGGCCAGGACGTGATCATTTGTCAAAATGTCACTCTAGCTGGGCTTTTGACATTTATCTAGAACACCATATACCACAGTCAGCATGGGCGAATGGATAAAAGCGCTTGCTCTTAAACTTCTGGTGCCCTGATGCCGAGGGACACTGGTAATGAGAAAGCTAATAATAATAACACCTTGCGGTGTAATGCTGGTTCTTGAGCGAAAGATTGCAAAAAAAAAAAAAATGACAGTCCACGCTTATCAGCATGGCACACGCTGATGATGAGGAAGAATCTCAAAACTGAGAGAGAAGCCCAGGAGAACTTTACATCAGATAGCGGTGGGAACGATTAGTAGTATGACTCGTCGCTGGCTGTTGAACGAGGGGACGGAGCACATATGAGAATGTCCTAAGTGCAGTAATGTCGGTTCTAATTTCAACTCAACTCAACAACTCAACTCAACAACTCAACTCAACAACTCAACTCAACTGATGATGATGAATATTTGTTCCGCCCCGCCTGATGTGGTAGGTTACAATACGCTTCAGAGTAAATCACAAATGAGGACAGATCAGTATACACATGTCACACTCAATGCCAGAATAAAATATACAGTGCCAGATTAACGGTTGAAGCCAACATACATTTGAAACACTAAGCAAGATCACCGTCTCAGGTGAGATCAAAACGCACTTGAATAGTAATTTCAGTCGTTTCTGGACAAAGTATGAGTCCTTATTCTAAATTACCTGGCTTATTTTTTTCTCTGGGGATTATGAGCAATTTACAACCTATTATGTTTTCGACGCCGTGGTATGAATATACATATAATTACTTCTATTTTTAGACTCTATTAAATTATGAATATGGAACGAATAAGTTTGTAGTTCGATAGAAGGAAGTTGTGTTTATTGTAGTATGTGGCTTTTGTATGTTGGTTGTAGAGTGTTGGGCGAAGGTTATATAAGACTTGTTTGTTATTCGTGACATCTGTTTGGTTATTGTTTAGGATAATGGTGGACAAAGGTTGCATCGGGCAAAAAGGTTAGTGGCTTTGTTTTAACTTTGTTATTATAATTGTTGACCAAACGTTATATAAGGCAAGCCGTTTGTGGAGTCTGTGTGGTTTATTATTACAACTGTATTGTGGAGAACAAAGGTTGCATCAGGCAGAAAGTTTGGTGGCTTTTAGTACTATATTATTATAATTGTATAATGTCCACAAAGAATCAGTCAAAAAGTCAGAGACTATTTGTACTATATTATTATAACTTTATAATGCACACAAAGGTTTAATCAGTCAGATTAAAACTTGGTAATATGTCTTTAAGTCTTAAAAATCGAGAGGATCGACTTTATTGCACCGGGTTTTATCCCACATAGCTCGGCCTCTTTCCGCAGGGTGGTCTGCCGAAAGCGTCACACAAAGCGCGAACTCTGCAGCTCCAGCGACGACCCCCAGGAGTCTCCGAGAAAAATGTACTCGTGAACTGAAAGATGTAGCCCGGAATCGAACACACAAACTTCGGAGCGCAAGGTAAACGGCTTGACCACGTCGCCACGGAGACTCCCTGATTAATTCGTACACAGGATGAATCATACAGAAAGTTCCTGGCTTTTTGTAAGTTATTATTATAACTTTATAGTGCTGGACAAAAGGTTGCATCGGGAAAAAAGATAGTGGCCTTCTTTATTCTGTCATTATAACTTTATAGTGCTGGACAAAAGGTTGCATCGGGAAAAAAGATAGTGGCCTTCTTTATTCTGTCATTATAACTTTATAGTGCTGGACAAAAGGTTGCATCGGGAAAAAAGATAGTGGCCTTCTTTATTCTGTCATTATAACTTTATAGTGCTGGACAAAAGGTTGCATCGGGAAAAAAGATAGTGGCCTTCTTTATTCTATCATTATAACTTTATAGTGCTGGACAAAAGGTTGCATCGGGAAAAAGATAGTGGCCTTCTTTATTCTATCATTATACTTTATAGTGCTGGACAAAAGGTTGCATCGGGAAAAAAGATAGTGGCCTTCTTATTCTATCATTATAACTTTATAGTGATGGACAAAAGGTTGCATCGGGAAAAAGATAGTGGCCTTCTTTATTCTGTCATTATAACTTTATAGTGCTGGACAAAAGGTTGCATCGGGAAAAAAGATAGTGGCCTTCTTATTCTATCATTATAACTTTATAGTGCTGGACAAAAGGTTGCATCGGGAAAAAAGATAGTGGCCTTCTTTATTCTGTCATTATAACTTTATAGTGCTGGACAAAAGGTTGCATCGGGAAAAAAGATAGTGGTTTTCTTTATTCTATCATTATAACTTTATGGTGATGGATAAAAGGTTGCATCGGGAAAAAAGATAGTGGCCTTCTTTATTCTATCATTATAACTTTATAGTGATGGACAAAAGGTTGCATCAGGAAAAAAGATAGTGGCCTTCTTTATTCTATCATTATAACTTTATGGTGATGGATAAAAGGTTGCATCGGGAAAAAGATAGTGGCCTTCTTTATTCTATCATTATTACTTTATAGTGCTGGACAAAAGGTTGCATCGGGAAAAAAGATAGTGGCCTTCTTTATTCTATCATTATAACTTTATGGTGATGGACAAAAGGTTGCATCGGAAAAAGATAGTGGCCTTCTTTATTCTATCATTATTACTTTATAGTGCTGGACAAAAGGTTGCATCGGGAAAAAAGATAGTGGCCTTCTTTATTCTATCATTATAACTTTATAGTGCTGGACAAAAGGTTGCATCGGGAAAAAAGATAGTGGCCTTCTTTATTCTGTCATTATAACTTTATAGTGCTGGACAAAAGGTTGCATCGGGAAAAAAGATAGTGGCCTTCTTTATTCTATCATTATAACTTTATAGTGCTGGACAAAAGGTTGCATCGGGAAAAAAGATAGTGGCCTTCTTTATTCTATCATTATAACTTTATAGTGCTGGACAAAAGGTTGCATCAGGAAAAAAGATAGTGGCCTTCTTTATTCTATCATTATAACTTTATAGGTGATGACAAAGGTTGCATCGGGAAAAAAGATAGTGGCCTTCTTTATTCTATCATTATAACTTTATAGTGATGGACAAAAGGTTGCATCAGGAAAAAAGATAGTGGCCTTCTTTATTCTATCATTATAACTTTATGGTGATGGATAAAAGGTTGCATCGGGAAAAAAGATAGTGGCCTTCTTTATTCTGTCATTATAACTTTATGGTGATGGACTAAAAGGTTGCATCGGGAAAAAAGATAGTGCCTTCTTTATTCTATCATTATAACTTTATAGTGATGGACAAAAGGTTGATCAGGAAAAAAGATAGTGGCCTTCTTTATTCTAGTCATTATAGCTTTATAGTGTTGGACAAAGGGTTGAATCGGGAAAAAGATAGTGGCCTTCTTTATATTCGTCATTATAACTTTAAGTGCTGGACAATAAGGTGCATCGTAAAAACGATGTGGCCTTCTTTATTTCTGTCATTATAACTTGATAGTGCTGACGAAAAAGTTGCATCGGGAAAGAAAGATAAGTGGCATTCTTTATTCTGTCATTAAACTTTTATATGCTGGACAAAGGTTTGCAGCATCGGGAAAAAAAGATATTGGCCTTCTTTATTCTGTCATTATAATTTTATTGCTGGACAAAAGGTTGCATCGGGAAAAAAGATAGTGGCCTTTCTTTATTCTGTCATGTATAACTTTTATATGCTGGACAAAAGGTTGCATCGGAAAGAGATAGTGGCCTTCTTTATTCTGTCATTATAACTTTATAGTGCTGGACAAAAGGTTGCATCGGGAAAAAAGATAGTGGCCTTCTTTATCTGTCATTATAACTTTATAGTGCTGGACAAAGGTTGCATCGGGAAAAAAGATAGTGGCCTTCTTTATTTCTATTATTATAACTTTATGGTGATGGACAAAAGGTTTGCATCGGGAAAAAGATAGTGGCCTTCTTTATTCTGTCATTATAACTTTATAGTGCTGGACAAAAGGTTGCATCGGGAAAAAAGATAGTGGCCTTCTTTATTCTATCATTATAACTTTATGGTGATGGACAAAAGGTTGCATCGGGAAAAAAGATAGTGGCCTTCTTTATTCTGTCATTATAACTTTATAGTGCTGGACAAAAGGTTGCATCGGGAAAAAAGATAGTGGCCTTCTTTATTCTGTCATTATAACTTTATAGTGCTGGACAAAAGGTTGCATCGGGAAAAAAAGATAGTGGCCTTCTTTATTCTGTCATTATAACTTTATGGTGATGGACAAAAGGTTGCATCGGGAAAAAAGATAGTGGCCTTCTTTATTCTATCATTATAACTTCATGGTGATGGATAAAAGGTTACATCGGGAAAAAAGATAGTGGCCTTCTTTATTCTGTCATTATAACGTTATGGTGATGGACAAAAGGTTGCATCGGGAAAAAAGATAGTGGCCTTCTTTTTTTCTATCATTATAACTTTATGGTGATGGACAAAAGGTTGCATCGGGAAAAAAGATAGTGGCCTTCTTTATTCTATCATTATAACTTTATGGTGATGGACAAAAGGTTGCATCGGGAAAAAAGATAGTGGCCTTCTTTATTCTATCATTATAACTTTATGGTGATGGACAAAAGGTTGCATCGGGAAAAAGATAGTGGCCTTTCTTTATTCTATCATTATAACTTTATGGTGATGGACAAAAGGTTGCATCGGGAAAAAAGATAGTGGCCTTCTTTATTCTATCATTATAACTTTATAGTGCTGGACAAAAGGTTGCATCGGGAAAAAAGATAGTGGCCTTCTTTATTCTGTCATTATAACTTTATAGTGCTGGACAAAAGGTTGCATCGGGAAAAAAAGATAGTGGCCTTCTTTATTCTGTCATTATAACTTTATAGTGCTGGACAAAAGGTTGCATCGGGAAAAAAGATAGTGGCCTTCTTTATTCTGTCATTATAACTTTATAGTGCTGGACAAAGGTTGCATCGGGAAAAAAGATAGTGGCCTTCTTTATTCTATCATTATAACTTTATAGTGCTGGACAAAAGGTTGCATCGGGAAAAAAGATAGTGGCCTTCTTTATTCTGTCATTATAACTTTATAGTGCTGGACAAAAGGTTGCATCGGGAAAAAAGATAGTGGCCTTCTTTATTCTATCATTATAACTTTATGGTGATGGACAAAAGGTTGCATCGGGAAAAAAGATAGTGGCCTTCTTTATTCTATCATTATAACTTTATGGTGATGGACAAAAGGTTGCATCGGGAAAAAAGATAGTGGCCTTCTTTATTCTATCATTATAACTTTATGGTGATGGACAAAGGTTGCAATCGGGAAAAAAAGATAGTTGCCTTCTTTATTCTATCATTATAACTTTATGGTGATGGACAAAAGGTTGCATCGGGAAAAAAGATAGTGGCCTTCTTTATTCTATCATTATAACTTTATAGTGTTGGACAAAGGGTTGCATCGGGAAAAAAGATAGTGGCCTTCTTTATTCTGTCATTATAACTTTATAGTGCTGGACAAAAGGTTGCATCGGGAAAAAAGATAGTGGCCTTCTTTATTCTATCATTATAACTTTATAGTGCTGGACAAAAGGTTGCATCGGGAAAAAAGATAGTGGCCTTCTTTATTCTGTCATTATAACTTTATAGTGCTGGACAAAAGGTTGCATCGGGAAAAAAGATAGTGGCCTTCTTTATTCTGTCATTATAACTTTATAGTGCTGGACAAAAGGTTGCATCGGGAAAAAAGATAGTGGCCTTCTTTATTCTGTCATTATAACTTTATAGTGCTGGACAAAAGGGTGCATCGGGAAAAAAGATAGTGGCCTTCTTTATTCTGTCATTATAACTTTATAGTGCTGGACTAAAGGTTGCATCGGGAAAAAAGATAGTGGCCTTCTTTATTCTGTCATTATAACTTTATAGTGCTGGACAAAAGGTTGCATCGGGAAAAAAGATAGTGGCCTTCTTTATTCTATTATTATAACTTTATGGTGATGGACAAAAGGTTGCATCGGGAAAAAAGATAGTGGCCTTCTTTATTCTGTCATTATAACTTTATAGTGCTGGACAAAAGGTTGCATCGGGAAAAAAGATAGTGGCCTTCTTTATTCTATTATTATAACTTTATGGTGATGGACAAAAGGTTGCATCGGGGAAAAAGATAGTGGCCTTCTTTATTCTGTCATTATAACTTTATAGTGCTGGACGAAAGGTTGCATCGGGAAAAAAGATAGTGGCCTTCTTTATTCTGTCATTATAACTTTATAGTGCTGGACAAAAGGTTGCATCGGGAAAAAAGATAGTGGCCTTCTTTATTCTGTCATTATAACTTTATAGTGCTGGACAAAAGGTTGCATCGGGAAAAAAGATAGTGGCCTTCTTTATTCTGTCATTATAACTTTATAGTGCTGGACAAAAGGTTGCATCGGGAAAAAAGATAGTGGCCTTCTTTATTCTATCATTATAACTTTATAGTGCTGGACAAAAGGTTGCATCGGGAAAAAAGATAGTGGCCTTCTTTAGTCTGTCATTATAACTTTATAGTGCTGGACAAAAGGTTGCATCGGGAAAAAAGATAGTGGCCTTCTTTATTCTGTCATTATAACTTTATAGTGCTGGACAAAAGGTTGCATCGGGAAAAAAGATAGTGGCCTTCTTTATTCTGTCATTATAACTTTATGGTGATGGACGAAAGGTTGCATCAGGAAAAAAAGATAGTGGCCTTCTTTATTCTGTCATTATAACTTTATGGTGATGGACGAAAGGCTGCATCGGGAAAAAAAGATAGTGGCCTTCTTTATTCTGTCATTATAACTTTACGGTGATGGACGAAAGGTTGCATCAGGAAAAAAAGATAGTGGCCTTCTTTATTCTGTCATTATAACTTTATGGTGATGGACGAAAGGTTGCATCAGGAAAAAAAGATAGTGGCCTTCTTTATTCTGTCATTATAACTTTATGGTGATGGACGAAAGGTTGCATCAGGAAAAAAAGATAGTGGCCTTCTTTATTCTGTCATTATAACTTTATAGTGCTGGACAAAAGGCTGCATCAGGAAAAAAGATAGTAGCCTTCTTTATTCTATTATTATAACTTTATGGTGATGGACGGAAGACCGAAAGGTCAGTGACTTTTTGTGGTTTGTTGTTATAACTTTTTGTCAAACGTTATATGAGACAAGTCATCGGTGGCTTCTGTGTGTTTTATTTTGTAACTTTATAGTCCTGAACAAAAATTGTATCGGGCAAAAAGATTGGTGGCATTTTGTACTTTATTGTTATTGTACACACTTTATAGTATGTGGCAACAGTTGTATCTGGCAAAAGATTGTTGGCTTTTTTGTACTTTATTATTGGAACTTTATAGTTCGTGACAAAAGTTGTATCTGGTAAAATCTCCGAGAAAATTTCACCTGTGAACCAAATGATATAACCCGGAACCGAACTCAGATCGTTCGGAGCGCACGGCAGGCGACGCGACATTTCGCCATGGAGACATCCTAGCAGAAGGAAGGAGGTGTGTTATTTAGCGAGAAGTTACATAAATAAACACACATAGTATTGTTTGGCGCTCACAGAAGGAGAAGTTACATAAATAAACACACATAGTATTGTTTGGCGCTTACAGAAGGAGAAGAAGAAGAAGGAAGTAGAGACTAGAGGACGCACTAGACCAGTGCTTCCCAAAGTGGTGGTCCGCCGACCGGTGCCGGTCCATGAGCCCTTCTTGGCTGGTCCGCAACCTGGAGTTGAAAAAAGTAAGAAAAAAGTTAAATATTTTCTCCTTTGAGGAATGTTTAGACCTTTTTAAAAACAAGATTGCTTTTTTCTCAAAGCATGATATCCGCACCATTTTTATGGTGATTTAATTTTAAAATAAATTGAGCCTGCAGCCGCATAGCCCAAGGAGTGTTTATTTTTAAGGAGAATCATTGGTTCAATGGGAAAGTTAAAAATAGTAACCAGCTGAGTTCGATACTAAAAGCCGGCCCGGTCGACGACATTTGTTTGTTGACGACGTGCATTTCTTTTGTTTCCTATGTGACGAAAAGTGAGAAAGATGCACATTATAATTTGCTGATTGTAATTATATGCAGAACATACGTGATTTTCGTAGTAAGAGTATAATGCGTTTTGCCATCAAACTCTCAAAATGGTTTGATTTGTAAATCTCTACAATAAAATTGTTACTCATGAAAATGGGACCACCATTAAATAAATCATCGTCATCCAATAATAGTATGGAGCAGTATTTAGCGCACTGGGACAACACCCACAATTACGTTAAATATTATATTTCTATTAAAATGTATATTAAGGTCATATAACATTCCAGATTACAAGGAGAAAAATCTTTTTAAACGGCACCGGTCCCTGGTGCAAAAGGAAGATGTTATGTTAGTCCGCGAAAGTGAAAAGTTTGGGAAGCACAGCACTGGACAACATAACATTTTTAAAGCTATATAGTTACCGACCGGGATTCGAACCTGTGACCTCCAAATGTCGACAGCGCCTCGCTGCAGGAACAAGTGGGCGCTGTCGTCATTTGGAGGTGACAGGTTCGAATCCCGGTCGGTAACTATTGCTTTCAAATTTTATGTTGTCTAGTGCGTCTTATATTCTCTACTTCCTTATTCTCCTTCTCCTTCTGTGAGCGCCAAACATTACAATGTGTGTTTATTTATGTAACTGCCTCAGTGGCCTCAATGGGTTCCCCAATTGATTTCCTACTTAGCGAGCAACAACACAGAATTCAAGTCAACAACACGGCTCGCAATCTGAAGATCTAAGGCAGTGAAACCATCACAGACACACTATAAACATCAATATGTCGGCGATAAAACATCAGTCACATGCCGGGAATCCCTCGTGGACTAATTAGGAATGCGGGTGTTTGCTTATGTCACGAGGTTCAGTATAGCAACTTTGGCTTCTTTAAGTAATCAAATCTGGCTACTGCGACAGATAAAACAGCTATAGTTGTTGGCTGCATCGGCTGAACAATCATTTGTGTCTAGTTGGTCATGCAGTGAAGTACACTTGTTCCTGCAGCGAGGCGCCGTCGTCATTTGGAGGCGACAGGTTCGAATCCCGGTCGGTAACTATAGCTTTAAATTTGTATTTTGTCAAGTGCATCCTCTAGTCCAGTGGTTCTCAACCTGTTTTGGCCCGTGCCCTCTTTACCATATTTTCAGAACGTCACCTCCCCCCCCCCCCCTTTCGTATTTCCTACCTAAATATTCCCTCCTCCCGCCCCTACACAGTATACGTAATAATGGAAGCACATACTAAAACAAGTCTAGACGTCCACATAAAACGTGATTTGTGGGTCTACTTACTTTATAAAATGAATTTTAGAAGTGTGAGACGTACAGAACCGTAAAGTATGAAGGGAAAAACAAGATCAAGTAATGGGTTCTTGTATTAACGCGATCTTGAAATAATCTTTAATCCCCCCCCCCCTGGAAACCCCAAAATTCCCCCTGGGGGGGGGGGGAATTCGCCACCGGTAGAGAACCACTGCTCTAGTCTCTACTTCCTTCGTCTCACTTCTATGAGTGTCAACCAATACGCGTGAGTTTATGGGTTTATGAACTGTGTTAGTGGTCTGAAAGTGTTCCCCAGTTGATATTTCTGCGTATCCACTTCACACACCTTCCGAGTGCTGAATGGTTCGATGTGCAATGGGAGTAGTAGGATACGTCCTAACTGATTAGCATTTCTGGATTGTTGTGCTGGATTGACCCCAATCCAGCTGGATTGGGGTTAGGGTTAGGGGTTAGGGGTTAGGGGTTAGGGGTTAGGGTTAGGGGTTAGAGTTAGGGGTTAGGGTTACGGGTTAGGGTTAGGGGTTAGGGTTAGGGGTTAGTGTTAGGGGTTAGGGTTAGGGGTTAGGGGGTTAGGGTTAGGGTTAGGGTGTCTGTGTGCTCCTAATTATACTTTCTGGATTGACCTCGCTGGATTTCCCCCAATTCAGCTCGGGACCAGGGCGTGTGGGTAGGTACTTAGGTCATATGTAAGGGCTATAATTCTAATAAAAGACATGTTTTCTAAGAGCAGATAACTGAGTGTGTGTATAATATTTTAACAAATTGTAAAAAATAAAATAAAAATAAAAGACAACCAAAGGCGCGCGGGGCTGTCGGCGGTCGCAGGAGCGAGCACGGGCGGCGGTCGAACCCAGTAACACAGTGTTTTGTAGTAACCAATTGGCCGGTCATTGTTGAGTGACCACAAGGCCGGTCAGTGACGAGTGCGGGTGGTGGGGCTAGACGGTTCGAACCTCGAGCCGCACCGGGTGTCATATGAAAATTGTAATAAGTAAAAAGGTTAATATGGCGTGTATATGATCTGTAGTGGCTTCGTGGTATTCGTTGCTAAGGGGTTGGTGAGTGGTGATGTACCTATATAACAACTCCCGAACACTATCATCATGCGGGTTACAACTCTTCACATGAAAACCTTAAAAAGTAAAGATGGCTGGTAGTAAAATTTGTAGTGTGTGGGGCTTAGTGTTATTCGTTGATAAGGAGTGGATGAGCGGAGAAGTAGCTAGGTAAATGCTTCCGAGCACTATCGTCATATCTTTTTAGAGCTTCAAATGAAAACCTTACAAAGGTCAAGATGGCCAGTAGTATTGATTTTAATGGGTATGGCTTAGCGAAAGTCGGTGTTAAGGAGTGGGTAGCGGTTACTAGTGAGCCGTAGAGGGCCGTAGTGGTTTAAACCATATTATCATACAGATTAAAAATGAAAACCTTAAAAAAGTAAAGATGACCGGTGTTATTGCATTTAATGGGTATGACTTTGTGATATTCAGTTGTTAAGGGGTGGGGTGAGTGGATGAGTAATTAGATAAAACGCTTCTGAACACTATCATCGGGTTCGAATCCCAGTGAGGGTTGTCTAGTGGTAGAAATATTGATATATTTGGTTACTTAGTTGTGATTTCGAGCTCTGGTGTTATTAACCCGGCTATAATTAGAAAAGTAGAGGTGGTGTGCTGGTTGCGGAGTATGTTTAGGTGGTACCCCAGACACTGTGGAAGTGACAGGTTCGAATCTCGGTACTTTGTCGTTGGTAAAATTGCCAGTCATCAACATGTGGGTGTCTAGTTGATCATAAGATGTAGGGTCGCTTTGTCCGGCCTTGTCGCCGCAGCCACAAGTCCCACCGGTGATGAAAAACACAGGCAGCAGATTTCACCGTTGTACCTACGAGTTACAAAATATAACCTAACTTAAAAATCAAAATATGATATACCCAATACCATAACAGGTGTTACAAAATATCAATACGCATCTTCATAACGGCTAATCCATGGGATTATCATCCTCGTAATGACCAAGTCAGGTTATTGATATTACTGATATCTTCATGGCTACAATTAGTTCGAGCTATTAATAAAGGTTATATAAAGGTTGGTAGGGGATTAAGAGATTAACACCTATTGTCGGGACATCCAACAAAAATCAATAACACTACCCTCGATTTTTCTCATATTTGCCGGATGGGGATTATGGGTTAGATGTATGTGTCCTTATTCAGTTAAAACAGGTGGTATGAGTAGGAGATATCACAAACAGTATCAGCATGTGCCACTCTGATCTTAAATATCAGTAGTTCGTTATTCTTGTGACATTGAAAACGCTTGGGGCATGAAAAAGGATGGTGTACTATGTTATTGGGCGGTGTGCATAGATTGACCAATATGTGAAGGTGATACATGTCACCCTTGTCAGCCCTTCGTAGCTGTGTTGTGAGTTGTCGCCTATTACATCCGGGTGTGAAAATAATCAAAAATATTTCATATCAACTCAATATACATGCCTCTATATAGCTGCACTGCGAACTTGGCTAGAGTCTACTTTAGGAAAGTATCGTGTATCTGTGTATACGGGTTTACCACTGCTTGTAGATGTGTGCAGTATTATTGGAAAGCGGCCGTTATGTATACATTATCAGAGTAAGTTGCCTTACAGAGCTGGTATAGTGTCTATGTGTATGCTATGTTGTATGTTTTGTCCTATTGCCTTGTAGTATTTGGAGGGAGTTTCATGCGGTGAATTTAAAAAAACGATGTCTCAGAATCCACAACGCCACTGGCATTAGAGGTAATTCAGCTTGTCTGCTCTCTGACCTCGCTTCACAGTCATACAAAAGTACGGGTTCTATGTAGTACTTAAACACTCCTTTTATTTCTCATTACAGTAGTCAACTTTATATTAGTCAGTATGTATTCCAACTTGCAAAAGACAACCTTCATCACAGCCATTCTTGTTCCAACGCTTTAAAGCCACCTCCCATCAGACATTGTTTTTTTCTGTCCTTGTAGTCTCTTGGCTACTGCTTCCCCATTTCAAGCTCCGTGTCTCTACTCGTATGTATTAGTGTGGTAGAAGTAAACCAACATCTCACAAGATAGACATGTAATACCACCATGTATAGGGAAATGTGGGTAATGGTTACAGGCGGTCAAAGAGGGCGTTGCATCCAGTCACATGCGTAAGGGTACATCCGAGACACATGGTTAAGAGAGATACTACAGAAAAACAAACCGGTGTTCTGTTGGTGATAGAACCAGGGGACCTAACTCATGATGATCACCATGTACGGGAGTGATTCTTCCCCCTCGTCAACATGGCGTCGGAAGTTTAAAAGGGTCTCCCTTCTCTAGCGTCTCTATGTCCGAGTCGTCATAGGGTCACCAAAGTAACAGCAAAGAACACGAAACTACTACTACCGAGGCCTCTATACATCACAAGGCAGTTTCGAATATAGTATACACAACTATAACCAAGTCATCACTGTGTTCGACTAACCCTTTCTCATAGATATAGAGGAGAGATGTGAGCACCAAGGCCAGTTGGGGGAGGTGTACCTTTTATTTAACAGCTATCGGGTCATACACCGACGAGTGTTTAGCTATTTTTATCACCTATATATTACCTGTGAACACAACAAGATTCCCCGGATCAATCTTAGGTGTCTCATATAACATGACATATCATGTACCCGCTGGCTTGACCAGCGAAGTTATCGCGTCTCAGAGCAGACATTTACACTTTCATTAACTCTTCTGCCTGGCCAACTGGGGTCTTTGCATCTTTCCCCAGAAACCCATTTCCAATGTCAATATATGTTTTTCAATGTGTCGGCTCATTGCAACATTTCACATTCAGACAAAAGTACAGGTTCTATGTACCACTCCAACAGTAAAATAAGAAAAATTGTTAGCCAAACTGACAAAACTGTTGGCCAAAATAAGAAACGTCTCGACCAACTTATAAAATGTAGGAAAATTGTTAGCCAAACTGACAAAACAGTTGGTCAAAATAAGAAATGTCTCGACTAACATTATAAAAAGTAGAGAAAATGGTAACCAAACTAATTAAAAATGGTGACCAAAATAGGAAATATCTCGACCAAACTTATGAAAAGTAGGAAAATTGTTCGTCAAATGTGAAACATATTGGGCAAGTAGAAAATCGTGTTAGCCAAATAGGAAATATATCGATCAAACTTATAGATGTCTCGTCCAAACTTATACAATGTATGAACATGTGTTAGCCAAAGGTGAAAAATATTGGCAAAGTTAAGAAATATCTCATCCTAATTTATAACAAGTAAGAAAATATGCTAGGAAAATCAAGAAATATGTCGACAATAGGCAAAACGATGGACAAACTTATAAAGATGTCGACCGTTATAATAAAAGAAATAAAATAATTTTATAAATAATAAAAGAATATAAGAAAATGTGTTACCCAGATTAGGAAAAATATTTTCCCACTTTTTGTAAGTTTGGTCGAGATGTTTCAAAACTTGGTCAATATTTTTCCTAATGTGTCTCGGATGTACCCTTACGCATGTGACTGGATGCAACGCTCTTTGACCGCCTGTAACCATTACCCACATTTCCCTATACATGGTGGTATTACATGTCTATCTTGTGAGATGTTGGTTTACTTCTACCACACTAATACATACGAGTAGAGACACGGAGCTTGAAATGGGGAAGCAGTAGCCAAGAGACTACAAGGACAGAAAAAAAAACAATGTCTGATGGGAGGTGGCTTTAAAGCGTTGGAACAAGAATGGCTGTGATGAAGGTTGTCTTTTGCAAGTTTGAATACATACTGACTAATATAAAGTTGACTACTGTAATGAGAAATAAAAGGAGTGTTTAAGTACTACATAGAACCCGTACTTTTGTATGACTGTGAAGCGAGGTCAGAGAGCAGACAAGCTGAATTACCTCTAATGCCAGTGGCGTTGTGGATTCTGAGACATCGTTTTTTTTAAAATTCACCTCATGAAACTCCCTCCAAATACTACAAGGCAATAGGACAAAACATACAACATAGCATACACATAGCCACTATACCAGATCTGTAAGGCAACATACTCTGATACTGTATACATAACGGCCGCTTTCCAATAATACTGCACACATCTACAAGCAGTGGTAAACCCGTATACACAGATAGACGATACTTTCCTAAAGTAGACTCTAGCCAAGTTCGTAGTGCAGCTATATAGAGGCATGCATATTGAGTTGATATGAAATATTTTAGATTATTTTCACTCCCGGATGTAATCGGTGACAACTCACAACACAGCTACGAAGGGCTGACAAGGGTGACATGTATCACCTTCACATATTGGTCAATCTATGCACACCGCCCAATAACATAGTACACCATCCTTTTTCATGCCCCAAGCGTTTTTAATGTCACAAGAATAACGAACTATTGATATTTAAGATCAGAGTGGTACATGCTGATACTGTTTGTGATATCTCCTACACATACCACCTGTTTTAACTGAATAAGGACACATACATCTAACCCATAATCCCCATCCGGCAAATATGAGAAAAATCGAGGGTAGTGTTATTGATTTTTGTTGGATGTCCCGACATTAGGCGTTAATCTCTTAATCCCCTACCAACCTTTATATAAACCTTTATTAATAGCTCGAACTAATTGTAGCCATGAAGATATCAGTAATATCAATAACCTAACTTGGTCATTACGAGGATGATAATCCCATGGATTAGCCGTTATGAAAATGCGTATTGATATTTTGTAACACCTGTTATGGTATTGGGTATATCATATTTTGATTTTTAAGTTAGGTTATATTTTGTAACTCGTAGGTACAACGGTGAAATCTGCTGCCTGTGTTTTTCATCATCGGTGGGACTTGTGGCTGCGGCGACAAGGCCGGACAAAGCGACCCTACATCTTATGATCAACTAGACACCCACATGTTGATGACTGGCAATTTTACCAACGACAAAGTACCAAGATTCGAACCTGTCACTTCCACAGTGTCTGGGGTACCACCTAAACATACTCCGCAACCAGCACACCACCTCTACTTTTCTAAACATAGCCAGGTTAATAACACCAGAGCTCGAAATCACAACTAAGTAACCAAATATTATTCTACCACTAGACAACCCCACTGGGATTCGAACCCGCTGATAGTGTTCAGAAGCGTTTTTCTAATTACTCATCCACTCACCCCACCCCTTAACAATGAATATCACAAAGTCATACCCATTAAATGCAATAACACCGGTCATCTTTACTTTTTTAAGGTTTTCATTCTTAATCTGTATGATGATATGGTTTAAACCACTACGGCCCTCTACGGCTCACTAGTAACCGCTACCCACTCCTTAACACCGACTTTCGCTAAGCCATACCCATTAAAATCAATACTACTGGCCATCTTGACCTTTGTAAGGTTTTCATTTGAAGCTCTAAAAGATATGATGATAGTGCTCGGAAGCATTTACCTAGCTACTTCTCCGCTCATCCACTCCTTATCAACGAATAACACTAAGCCCCACCCACTACAAATTTTACTACCAACCATCTTTACTTTTTAAGGTTTTCATGTGAAGAGTTGTAACCCGCATGATGATAGTGTTCGGGAGTTGTTATATAGGTACATCACCACTCACCAACCCCTTAGCAACGAATACCACGAAGCCACTACAGATCATATACACGCCATATTAACCTTTTTACTTATTACAATTTTCATATGACACCCGGTGCGGCTCGAGGTTCGAACCGTCTAGCCCCACCACCCGCACTCGTCACTGACCGGCCTTGTGGTCACTCAACAATGACCGGCCAATTGGTTACTACAAAACACTGTGTTACTGGGTTCGACCGCCGCCCGTGCTCGCTCCTGCGACCGCCGACAGCCCCGCGCGTCTTTGGTTGTCTTTTATTTTTATTTTATTTTTTACAATTTGTTAAAATATTATACACACACTCAGTTATCTGCTCTTAGAAAACATGTCTTTTATTAGAATTATAGCCCTTACATATGACCTAAGTACCTACCCTACCCGCCCTGGTCCCGAGCTGAATTGGGGGAAATCCAGCGAGGTCAATCCAGAAAGTATAATTAGGAGCACACAGACACCCTAACCCTAACCCTAACCCCCTAACCCCTAACCCTAACCCCTAACACTAACCCCTAACCCTAACCCCTAACCCTAACCCCTAACCCTAACCCCTAACTCTAACCCCTTACCCTAACCCCTAACCCCTAACCCTAACCCCAATCCAGCTGGATTGGGGTCAATCCAGCACAACAATCCAGAAATGCTAATCAGTTAGGACGTATCCTACTACTAATGGGTATGATCTGTTGACTAACTATATTTCTGTGTAATATCGTTAGATCAATGGCACTGGCGCTAACGGGATAATGAAACGCGCAGTTTTGCAACTCCCCCGTCATACTAAGTCCAGGGTTGGAAATTTGCTGCCGGAGATTTGGAAGCAACACTTTTTGCGTTGAGGTTGATGGTGTGAAGTGTTCGTCCAGAAAGCAATGGTAAACTACTGAACTGACGTGGTCTAGTAAATCACGAACAGTCGAAAAGTGCTGAGGGTTGGTAACAACGTCTTGTAAAGGACATGCAGCAAATTTTAACATCTTTACATGTAACTTCAGAGGTATTGATTAGCACTTATAGCAGCGGGGGAAAGAAACAGAGAAGAGAGGACACATTAGACAGTGTGAACATCATGAACAAGAGGCTGCACATTGTGTTGCCTGGCACACTTCGCCACATCTCGTCAGACGCTTACTGCAGAGTTACATATCATTACCAGTAGACAATTTGTAACAGTTAGTTACATATTTTTTACAGGACGTCGCAGTCATCCTAGCATGTTTCTTGGCTGCTTGTGATTTCTTGGCAAGTTTACCTTCAGTAGTCCGCCATTGCTTTCTGAACGACCGACACTCTTACTATTCTATGAAAACCAGAGCAAAGCAGTCTGCTTCCAAATAGCCCACAGCTGTGTTTCGAACGCGGTATGCGAGATTGCAAAACGTACAGGACGCTATTATAAGCCTCGAAGGCCCAACTTTATAGTATCTGCCCTTATGTAAATTGGAGTTATGCCTCTTCCTAGCACAACACCTGTGTTGAATTTAGAGACCATGTGTTGCCCATGCAGCATGATCCCTCTCTCGGCCTGTCTAGTTTACTCCAGAGACCATGTGTTGCCCATGCAGCATGATCCCTCTCTCGGCCTGTCTAGTTTACTCCAGAGACCATGTGTTGTCCATGCAGCATGATCCCTCTCTCGGCCTGCCTAGTTTACTCCAGAGACCACTGTGTTGCCCATGCAGCATGATCCCTCTCTCGGCCTGTCTAGTTTACTCCAGAGACCATGTGTTGCCCATGCAGCATGATCCCTCTCTCGGCCTGTCTAGTTTACTCCAGAGACCATGTGTTGCCCATGCAGCATGATCCATCTCTCGGCCTGTCTAGTTTACTCCAGAGACCATGTGTTGCCCATGCAGCATGATCCCTCTCTCGGCCTGTCTAGTTTACTCCAGAGACCATGTGTTGCCCATGCAGCATGATCCCTCTCTCGGCCTGTCTAGTTTACTCCAGAGACCATGTGTTGCCCATGCAGCATGATCCCTCTCTCGGCCTGTCTAGTTTACTCCAGAGACCATGTGTTGCCCATGCAGCATGATCCCTCTCTCGGCCTGTCTAGTTTACTCCAGAGACCATGTGTTGCCCATGCAGCATGATCCCTCTCTCGGCCTGTCTAGTTTACTCCAGAGACCATGTGTTGCCCATGCAGCATGATCCCTCTCTCGGCCTGTCTAGTTTACTCCAGAGACCATGTGTTGCCCATGCAGCATGATCCCTCTCTCGGCCTGTCTAGTTTACTCCAGAGACCATGTGTTGCCCATGCAGCATGATCCCTCTCTCGGCCTGTCTAGTTTACTCCAGAGACCATGTGTTGCCCATAGCAGCATGATCCCTCTCTCGGCCTGTCTAGTTTACTCCAGAGACCATGTGTTGCCCATGCAGCATGATCCCTCTCTCGGCCTGTCTAGTTTACTCCAGAGACCATGTGTTGCCCATGCAGCATGATCCCTCTCTCGGCCTGTCTAGTTTACTCCAGAGACCATGTGTTGCCCATGCAGCATGATCCCTCTCTCGGCCTGTCTAGTTTACTCCAGAGACCATGTGTTGCCCATGCAGCATGATCCCTCTCTCGGCCTGTCTAGTTTACTCCAGAGACCATGTGTTGCCCATGCAGCATGATCCCTCTCTCGGCCTGTCTAGTTTACTCCAGAGACCATGTGTTGCCCATGCAGCATGATCCCTCTCTCGGCCTGTCTAGTTTACTCCAGAGACCATGTGTTGCCCATGCAGCATGATCCCTCTCTCGGCCTGTCTAGTTTACTCCAGAGACCATGTGTTGCCCATGCAGCATGATCCCTCTCTCGGCCTGTCTAGTTTACTCCAGAGACCATGTGTTGCCCATGCAGCATGATCCCTCTCTCGGCCTGTCTAGTTTACTCCAGAGACCATGTGTTGCCCATGCAGCATGATCCCTCTCTCGGCCTGTCTAGTTTACTCCAGAGACCATGTGTTGTCCATGCAGCATGATCCCTCTCTCGGCCTGTCTAGTTTACTCCAGAGACCATGTGTTGCCCATGCAGCATGATCCCTCTCTCGGCCTGTCTAGTTTACTCCAGAGACCATGTGTTGCCCATACAGCAAGATCCCTCTCTTGGCCTGCCTGGTTCACTCCAGAGACCATGTGTTGTCCATACAGCATGATCCCTCTCTCGGCCTGTCTAGTTTACTCCAGAGACAGACCATGTGTTGCCCATGCAGCATGATCCCTCTCTCGGCCTGTCTAGTTTACTCCAGAGACCATGTGTTGCCCATGCAGCATGATCCCTCTCTCGGCCTGTCTAGTTTACTCCAGAGACCATGTGTTGCCCATGCAGCATGATCCCTCTCTCGGCCTGTCTAGTTTACTCCAGAGACCATGTGTTGCCCATGCAGCATGATCCCTCTCTCGGCCTGTCTAGTTTACTCCAGAGACCATGTGTTGCCCATGCAGCATGATCCCTCTCTCGGCCTGTCTAGTTTACTCCAGAGACCATGTGTTGCCCATGCAGCGTGATCCCTCTCTCAGCCTGCCTAGTTTACTCCAGAGACCATGTGTTACCCATGCAGCATGATCCCTCTCTCGGCCTGTCTAGTTTACTCCAGAGACCATGTGTTGCCCATGCAGCATGATCCCTCTCTCGGCCTGTCTAGTTTACTCCAGAGACCATGTGTTGCCCATGCAGCATGATCCCTCTCTCGGCCTGTCTAGTTTACTCCAGAGACCATGTGTTGCCCATGCAGCATGATCCCTCTCTCGGCCTGTCTAGTTTACTCCAGCAAACAAGGTAACACCAATACGTCTAGAACAAGACAGTCCTCAGAAGCTGCCGGATCAGCAAAGCAATGGTCTGACTGTTGGACCTTCGATCCTAGACAAGTTGCTGACCAAGGCTTAAGGCCTGGTCTGCCCTGCCATGACATTTAGTCTTAAGGCTGCATTTTCTCGCACTAGGGAAAGACATGTCCCCTACCATTTGCGCTCATCTGGCCGAAGCCGTTGGTACAATGTGGGATGCCGGGATTGCTGAACGCTGCCCAACATTCGGCGCTAACAGAAAGCAGGTAGTACTGTCTACTGTCATGCGGTAGCTCAGTCACTTCTGACAATAATATATATATATATATATATATATATATATATATATATATATATATATATATATATATATATATATATATATATATATATATATATATATATGAGGGGGTTTCAAATCAAAACCTTGAAAGTGTCTTAGAAATTACAATAACCATGTCATTGTCTTCTAACCTGTAAATATCTTTAAGGATGTCAAGAGTATTAAGCACTGATAAGCATTGATATCCCAGTGCAGACAATCACGCCATCGTGACGCAATGATGCCGTCATCATGACAGTCTAGAGCAGGGGTGGCCAACCATTTTAGCAGGCGGGCCAAATTTCAAAAATAATATTTACTGCCGGGCCACGCACCTAATTTTTTTCCTGTTTGTTAATAAAGTACACAAGCAAGCGTGCTACAGCTTCGACCACATCGTCGCTTCCCAGTAGGCGAGATCGTGGTCAAACGCTTGCCTGGTTTAATGTAAACAAAAAGGAAAAAAAAAGAAAAAGAAATAGGTATATGTATTATTATTTTTTGTTTGTTTGAAGACAATACAACACAACTGAGAAGCAAACATATTTATTAGACAATTTAAAAATGATTAAAAGTGAGACTCTGACTTTGATTTGCAGAACTAAGTGCATCAGTAATTCGTGTTCTCACTTGTGATTTGTTGTGCTTCATGCGACTAAAAAGCTGTTCACACGCATAAGTGTTCCCAAATGGCGAAATCATCGAAAGAGCATGCTTGTAAAACAAATCCTTGTCCAAATACATTTTATAGAACTCTTCCAAACCAACTGGTGGAATTTATCCTTTAAGTCAGATAGCAAAAAGCGTATTTATCCGCCGCCTCCTGTGTGACGCCTGGTTGCAATGACAATGTAGGAAAGTGAGTAAAGTGTTTTGTCCTCACCTTTTGTTCCAAAAAACACCAAGTTTCATTTGAAATGCAGAAATACGATCATACGACTTATTAATTAATTGATCTTTCGCTTGTAGACGAGTTTTAACATCATTTAGGTGGCTAGTTATATCGACCAGAAATGCAAAGTCGCAAACCCACCCTTTGTCTTCAAACTCTGTGATACTTTTTGACTTGCTTGAAAAGAATGATTGTATTTCTTGCTGCAAATCAAACACTCGTTTCAACATTTTGGCACGGGTCAGCCATCTTACTTCTGCATAAAATGTAACGTCAGTATAATCTGAGTCCAAAAACTTTAGAAGTTCTTGGAACTGACGGTGATTCAACCCGTTCGACTTATTGAAGATAACTATTTTGACGACCACTTTCATGAATGTGTCCATTTTGAGGGACTTCGAACATAAATTCTCTTGATGAATAATGCAATGAAAATTTAGCATTGAAGTATTACCGACTTTGGAGGCCTCATTTTCAATCAGTTTTACTAAACCTAACTGTCTTCCAACAGTTGCTGGAGCACCATCAGTTGTTAAGCCCGATAAGTTTTTAAGTTGTAACGAAAAGCGATTCAATGACGATGTAACTGCCTCTAACAAATCTTGTGACTTAGTAATGTCCTTAAGTGGATACAGTGCCACTAATTCTTCTGTCTTTTTAAAATGAACATCAACATCCCTGATAAAAAAAATTGCCAGTTGTGCAGTATCTGCCATATATGTGCTTTCATTCATAAAAATATAAACTTGGATGCTCGAATTTTCAAATTATCTTCAATATGTTTTCTAATGTCGTCCACCTGTCTAGTAGTAGTCTGACGAGACAGACTTATTTTTGAGAAATCCTTCTTCTTTTCTGGACACAGAATTTCAACGACGCTCCCCAAACATTCCTTAACCATTTCACCATATGAATATGGCTTGGATGTTTTCCCCCAGTATCATGGCTACTGCATAACTAGCTTTTTTTTTACATTGCATGTTGACTCTGAAGGCGCTCTAGTAAATATCTTTTGTTGTGCAGAAATTTTTTAAAAGTCATTTACTTGGTCTTGTCGAAATTGTCATTTGTACTTATCAAACTTATTTGCATATTTAGTCTCGTGGTACCGTTTCATGTTATACTCTTTCAAAACAGAAACAGATTCTTTGCATATCAGTCATATTGGCTTTGTTTTAATTGTCACGGAATAATAGTTTATAGTCCACGTCTTGAAAACTTCTTAATTCTGATGTGATTCTTCGCTTCTTTGGTCTGACGTCTTTACTAATTGACTCCATGGTAGGTCTTCGTTTTTAACTGAAAAAAAAAAAAAAAAATAAATAAATAATAAAACATCACGGGTAATACTAATTACACTGACCAGTATGGTCACTGCTGGGAAGGAAAGCAATGGCAAACTACCTTCTTTACACATGCCAAGAAAATCATGTTGTGTTCACTTATCGATAACAACAGAAATGATTAATGCTTTAGAAGAATATGGAATAGATAAAGTTACCAGTCTGCTTAATACAATATATGATACTGGAAATATACCTCATGAGTTATGTAATTCTGTATTTATTGCAATCCCAAAGAAATCAGGAGCCTTGGAATGTGATCAACATCGAACAATTAGTATAATGAGTCACATCACGAAGATTTTGCTAAAAATTATCATGCAAAGAGTTAGGAAGAAAATACAACCTGAAATAGGAGAAGAACAATGTGGGTTTGTAGTAGGCAAGGGTACAGTAAATGCTGTGTATATACTGAGAACCGTAATCGAACGTTCTATAGAAGTAAACAAAGATCTACACCTTTGCTTTATTGACTACACAAAGGCTTTTGATAAAGTGAGACATGTCAACATGATAAGGATGCTTGAAGATCTACAAATTGATGGGAAAGACCTTAGACTTGTAAAAAACATATATTGGAAACAACAAGCTGCCATAAGAGTTGATAATGAAGTAAGCCAATATCAGCCTATTAAGAGAGGTGTGAGACAGGGATGTGTAATGTCTCCAGATCTGTTTTCCCTGTACAGTGAAAATATTTTCAGAAATATTGAAAATATGGAAGGAATCAACATTGGGGGACGATGCATCAATAACATTAGATATGCAGATGATACAGTCTTGATTGCAGACAATGAACAGGATCTGCAAAATTTAGTAGATGCAGTTGTTACACACAGTGAACAACAAGGGTTAGAATTAAATTGTAAAAAGACACAGATTATGGTCGTCACTAGGAAGAACGAAATACCACAATGTAATATACAAGTAAATGGGAATATTCTTCAACAAGTGAATAGGTACAATTATCTCGGAACAGTAATAACATCTGATGGGAGATGCCTTGAAGAGATTAGAACAAGGATCGCCATGGCAAAAGTAGCCTTTAGCAAGATGAAAAACATACTGACCAATAAAAAGATGTCAATTGAAACGAGAAAAAGAGTGTTGAGATGCTACATAGAACCTGTACTTTTATATGGATGTGAAGCTTGGACAATGAGCAGCCAGGCTGAAAAACATCTGATGGCTGTAGAAATGTGGTTTCTGAGGAAAATGCAAAGAATACCATGGACAGCCAGAAAGACCAATGAACAAGTCCTTCAAGAAACAAATGAAGATCGTAAACTGATCAGAGACATTAGACGTAGACAGTCACAATTTTTAGGGCATGTTATGAGAAGAAATGATTTGGAGAACTTGGTGACAACTGGTAAGATCGAGGGGAACAGACCAAGGGGAAGACCTAGAAACAAGTATCTGGATGGCTTGGCCTTGTGGCATGGTCGAGACAGAAACAAGGAACTGATCCACGACTCTGTTGATCGAGTGAGATGGCAGAACAAGACCGTCCACGCATACCGGCATGGCACATGATGGATGGATGGAATACTAATTAATAACAATTAATTAATTTAAATTACATAAATAAAACGTTTCAGGGTTTACTTACCTATAGAATCGATATGGTAAACAGGATACTTGGTTAAAGTAGTTTGAACTCTAGACGCAGTGGCGATAATAGAACAAAACTACAGAATAACACGGAACTTTGTCAAACTGAAAGTAATTATGAGTATGAGCCCGATAGCGTTTCGAGCTTCACAAAGAAGCCGAAGACCACAGAACATATATATCAGAAGTTGAAGTCTCATCTTAAATTTTATCATCTAGCGTCGGGGGAAAAATAAGTAACCTTGAGAATCAAAAAGCGGGATTTTTCCAAATTTATCTTAGCTATAATTTTAAAATATATGATATGAACGACTCATGATGTAATGTTCTTTTGGTGATATATACTGTGACGAAACGGCTACAGATCGGCAAATCTCTGCATAATAGCCCTTTGAAGGGAGTGCGAGGCGTTGGTCTCCCTTGAAATTAATATCAATTAATAGGGGATTTCCCTTGAAACGTAGTGCGGGCGGAGCTATTCTAGTTATTTATAGAACAATCTAGAATGTTCCCTCAAGTGCGTACGTGGGAAATAGCTCTAAGTTCACGAGTGCTTCAGGCAGCACGGGTTGGTGGAACTTATCGTGACTCTGGTTTTCTTCATGAATCATGAAAGTCACGCGGCCCGTGTAGGCGAGTGGAAGGCGCACTGACATTGTCGGGGTCAGTCGCCCACCAAATCTCAGCGTGAACAGATCGCAGCCAACAGGCTGATGTAATTTTGATGTCAATATTCGCGGCCAGTGCGGACATCTGCAGTCAAGGTTGTGATTCTTCAATCACAGGTTAGTTGAATACTTATTCTATTATTTAATTGTTGTCGTGATGCCGTGCTGAGTTCCCGGAATGAATTAATTGCCGTCGCAAAATTGAGTTCGCGTAGAGTTATCCGTTACAGTTGGCGGTTGCATATTTAAGTAGGCTTTATCGATCAGCGATGTAATGTGTTACCTGACGGAACAAGCCGTATTCCACAGCGAGTGGTGTGTAAATAAAATAGGCCGAACGATGTGCTTTACAGTGTGTAGCAGTTACTGGTTTGGTTTATTAATTACGCAGGCAAGGCGACAGTTTGTCAGTCATTACATCAACATGCTATGACGCTGTAAATGATAAGGTAGAGCTTATTATTAGAGATGTTGAATGTGCTTCGTGACATTAGAATTGTAACTTAATTGTTCTATCAGTGGTGGTGATTTTTCGAGGAATCAAGGTGAGATCAGCAGTGGTGTATTTGCTGTGTGCAGATAGCAGTGTTATTCCGCGTAAGCCGAATGGTGTTGCATCGGATAGGATAACAGTTGATAGAAGTATTCATGATACTATTAGTTACTGCTGTTGTCATGTCCGTCCGCTATGATGACCGTGCATGTTCCATCTTACGTTTGTCTAGGCAGCGGGAGGTAGGCCGGTACCCCCAACCCGATAGGTAATAGGTCCGACCCAATGCGATCGTGCAGATCCGAAGAGTGAACATACCCGATCGAGGGTGATGCGGCACTCCGTAATTCGAGGCCGTGGTGTCTAGATAGATCGAGGTTTGAACCTAACCGTTTCTGTCTCTAATATTCTACTCTTCTGGAACCCTGACTCGGTTCATGGAGTACTTGGAGTACTGCCGTGAAGTAGTAGTATATGAGAGGAATAATCCCCCCCCCCCCCAAAAAAAGGTGGAGTCAGAGTTTGGTAGTGGAGTCTGGAGGTTTGCTACATTGGATGACGTGACTTAAGTCGTCACGGGACAAGGTACACGGGACCCACAGTAGCTGTGGGAAAGTGTAATGGTGGATGGCCACCACAGCTGTGCTCGACCGGCACAGGTATGACTGACCTGAAAGATAGTCAGTGAATACAAGGGCAACTCAGGATCTGGGGCAGGGATCCCAGACCTGACACTATGGCTGTGATATGATTTTGTTATTTAAGTGTAACAAGTCATGAGTTCTCCTTGGTTAATGCTATAGTAATGAATTATCAGGAGTATAATTCATTATGGGCATATAGTTATTAATGTGTGTAATTGATCAGTCCATGGGTTAAGGGATTGATGAATTGATGAGTCTGTCAGGAAGGAGATGTCCGGCTGGACACCTTCTCGATACAGTAATCCCTACACTGAAAGGAAAGTAAGTGTATATGTTGATTGATGATGGAAGATGAAACCGGATTGGACTGGCACCAGGCGAAGGATGCTTGACAGAGTCATACAGTCGACTCTGGTGCTAGGGGTTATATGTAGCCCAGAAGTGTTACTTGACTGAACAGGTGTGCTATTGCTTTTTCTACCATCATTATGCCTATATATTATAGTGACTAAGTAGATCTATGATGTGATGATTTCATACTCATGTTGGTAGACATGAGGAATGTCTGAGAGGCAGGTGACAGGGGTGGAGATGCTAGGTAGTCTTTGTTATAGTTGAGTACTCACACCAACCTCTCCGTGTTTCAGGATCTGTTATTACTATACAGAAGAAGATTCAAGAGCTTCACCATGAGCTCTATGGGCCCACTCATTCCAGTGCCTATCCAGAAGTTGATTGAGGCCATACTGGGAGTGGTCGTCTGATTCTGCGAGATCAATGTTGGAAGGAGCTGAGTGCTGAATAAGTCGGTAGGTCTAGGTTAGGACCTCCGTCAAGAGTCCGACGAGTGTCATCCGATCCTGAGAGGATCCAACACTGAAACGTCTGGTGATTCTAGCCAGTGAAGCACTGGTGACATTCAACCTCAGTGTAAACCTTGGTGATTGCAAGGTCAGTGAACTTTCAAGTTGAGCAGAGTGATCATTGTTACCGGTCACCATGACCTGTGTTATATGCTTCTGGCCCGGCTGGGTTATGGGACACCATGTATCAATTGATGCTTAAATAGTGTTTCTACATTGGTTACCTTTATGAAGCCAACATGTGGTCCAGTGACCTAGGACATTGATTACAACATTGGTGGGAACACCAGAGTGACATGTTTGTTAAGGTAGGGAGCTACCTCATGCCAATGTGATGAACTGTTGACAATGTTTGTTAAGGTAGGGAGCTACCTCATGCCATCGTGATGAACTGTTGACAGTGTATGCTAGGTTGTGATTACTACCCATTGATCAGGGTAGTTACATGATACTGTGTGAAGATCTATTTGTCCAAGGACATGGAAATAAGGTGAAGTGTTTAGTCACCTGATAGACTTTACCAGTGACATTGTGTGTTCAGTGTGGAGCAACCGCTCATTGTGTAGGTGACATATCAGTGTGTGGGTCACTTATGAGATAGAAGAGTGACCATGGCTCTTGTGTATTTTGAGACGGTGCTACATGTACTTTATCTGCAAGTGGGAGACCGCTAATGTTCTAGGGTCGGCCCAGACTTCATCAGGAGTGTGACGAGTGAAATAGGACGACAGCAAGGAAGGATCCTTGTTCATCGGTGCAGTGTCAGTCAGGCAGTGGTACTGCGCTTGATCAGCCCTTGATTGGTTCTCTGTGTGAAGAGGGAACTTTGGAGAGGCAGCAGACCTTGGAGTTCCAGTCCACTGGAGGAGCCTGGGTGAGTCGCTACCACGACTGGACAACCGCACGAGCTATCGTCCGCCTCCATGATGAGAATACTCATCTGCATCTTGATCTTGTACATAGTTCTTCTAGTCTGGCTTTCAGCCATCCTTCTCTGTGTTGTGGTTGACGTAGTTCAGAATTAAATTTTGTTCTCTTAGCTATGACTTTGTGCAGTGATATGACTGGTGTCTGGTCCGAGCCCCCTTGGGGTTTGGAACCCTAGGTGAGGGAGGGGAGGTTAAGCTGTCCCGGCTTGTGTGGGGCCTGGTAGATGTAGAGTGCTATTGAGGTGGTTGGAGCAAAGGCAGGGGATAGTATCTATCGTGGCAAACCAGACCAAGCCCCGGCGGTCTTGTCACAAGATAGAGTGGGGGCTCGTCCGGGATCTTCTCTTTGTTCTGACATCTCGTAGGAATAGGTTATAGTGTCATCTGTCCTATACCTATTGTCTACTTGACGAGTAGGGCTACTGATACCTTTCTCTTCGACGTGGACAGACATTTAGTTAAGTTAGTATAGATACATAGTTACAGTGTTGGTTGGAGTACAGTTAGCATTGTGATTGAGTATTGCATATCTATACTGATACTAAGTTACACTAAGCATGGCTACTCGTACTTTAGATTTAGCTAAGGTGCGGGCATCTGCAACTGAGATGGGATTGGAAGGTGAGGAGTTCAAAGCCTATGTACTGGAAGTAGAGAGAGACTTCAGAGCAGAAGAGAGGGAGAGAAGAAAGTCAGAAATTGAGCTTGAAGCTCGAAAGGTAGCACTTGAAGAGCAAAAGTTGGTGGCAGACCAACAGGCACAAAAACTGGCAGCTGACCTAGAGTCTAAGAAATTAGATGCTAGGAAGTTGGAAATGGAACATGAGTTCCGTATGAAGCAACTTGAGGTAGAGGCTAAATCTGTTGGTGAGTCTGAGGGAGCAGTAGGTGGAGTAGCTTTACCTAGCTCATCAGTAGCCAGCAGACCAGCTTACCATGCTATGAAATGGCCGTTTCCACCATTTGAACCGGACCAAGAGAAGATAGATCAATTCTTAGAGAAGTTCGAGGC
Source organism: Cepaea nemoralis (assembly GCA_014155875.1). NCBI lineage: Eukaryota > Metazoa > Mollusca > Gastropoda > Stylommatophora > Helicidae > Cepaea > Cepaea nemoralis. The sequence goes on from JACEFZ010014381.1 coordinate 227,331, forward strand.
AATGTGTAAAGCTATGGGTTTAGAGCCTGAGCGTTGGAATCTTAAGCTTTCACAAGGACTCCGTGGCACCGCGTACGAAGTGTATGCGCGTCTTCCCCCAGGGATGGAAATTGATTATCCAACCCTGAAATCGGCTCTTTTGAAAAGATTCGAAATGACAGCCCATGCTTACAGGCGGAGGTTCAGAACTTCCAAGAGAGAACCAGGTGAGATGTTCTCGGCCTATAGTGTGAGGCTGAACTCATACCTGTTGAAATGGATGGCGTTGGCCAATTTCAAAGAGGATTATGAGAGTCTGAGAGAGTTGATGGTGGTGGATCAAATGAAGATGCAGATGTCCAAGCCTTTAAGGAATTTCTTAGGGGAAAATGGGGCGGAAAGGCTAGACATAGTAAATAAGTTAGCTGAAAGGTATGTGGAAGTCTATGGTGAGACTGGGGATTCCAGTCAGACTGATTCACAGAAAAGGCAGAAGGGGCTTGATCAGAAGCCCAAGACCAAAGGTCCCAAAGAATCATCCAATGTAGCAGATCCTGTGGTAAAAGACTCTGGTAAGAAACCCGATAAGCAAAGCCCTCCCGCCTCCCCAAAACGGAAGTGGAGTAAGAGGTGGTGTAAGCACTGTAAGTCTCCTTCCCATAATACTGTAGATTGTCTGAGGAAGCCAAAGGACTTGCACTTTGCGTGTCTCGCCTCTAATAGAGGTAGACCTAGCGAGACCACACCTAAGGGTCGGGAGAAACCAAAGTCTGAGAAATCACCTGTGATCGAAACGATAGAGGTGAATGGGAAGCAGGTGGAATGTCTATACGATACAGGATTGCAGTTTGAAGCTGTAATCTCATCCCACCTTGTGAGCCCAGGGCAGCTCACCGGCGAGACAAGAGAATTTCAGCTGGCCATGAGGAGCTCCGTAGCTATGGACTTGCCGATTGCTCGGATTGACATTCGGTGCAGGTACGTTACGGGTAGCATCCAGGCGGCTGTGCTGCCTGATCCTATTTACCCTTTGATCCTCGGTCGTCCGCATGTATTCCTGGGGGACCCCAGGGAACATTGTCTAGTGAGCGCTAGGCAGGCCAGGGCTAAGGATGGAGAAAGGCAGTGTGGTAAGGAAATAGACCATTCTCTTGCGAGGTTAGTGAGCAGTGCTCAAAGTAGGGACCAGACTTTGCGTCCTTACTTACTGGAGGTGTCCCAAAGTTCTGTCCCGCCAACTCCGGGTCAGTTCTATGTAGAAAACCGGTTGCTTTATCGTAGAGCCGGGCAAGGGGATAGCCAGTACGGTCAGATGGTAGTCCCTACTGACTACAGATCCCGCTTGATACATAGAGTGCATACCTTATCCTTAACCGGACATAAGGATGTGGGGGCAACAGTCCAGTGTCTTTCCAGCCACTACCACTGGCCTGGAATGACAGGCGACGTGCGGAGATATATCCGGTCGTGCCCAAACGTGTTGTCTGGCAGCACCAAAGCACAGGACCAGAAACGGTGTATCTCTGCAGATTGGAGATAGGGTTCTCGCGCTTCTCCCAATCGAGGGGGCGGAATTCGAATTCGGATGGCAGGGCCCTTTTCCTGTGGAGCGGATAATGTCCCGATCCACGTATGAGGTGAAGGTCCGCGGGGAATTGCGTAAGTTCCATTGTACTCTCCTTCAGAATTTGGAGAGGTCCGAGGTAGTTTCTCCACAAAGTAGTGCGACTACCATCGCGCTAGATTCGGTTCTGGGTCCAGACGAGGGCGAGGAAGACTCAGTCCTACGCAGTACATCCTGTGGGGAGGGTCTGCGGTCTCCTGAGCGTTCAACCGTAGATAGGGCGAACAGGCTCCGTCGGGAAGAGGCCCATGGTGTTAAGCACACTGGGAATCGAGGTCGGACAGGCGAAGTCACATCTGGCACGACGGGATCGTCGGGTGACTCGATACGCCGACAGGCTCACTGTCCTTACTCGCGGGAGAGAAGGCAGGAGCAAGGGTACTCCAGACGAACCTGGAGTAAGCGACCATTCATTTCGGTCGACATCCGCGAACAGTCCACGAGGGTGATGCCTAGTCGGGATAGGAGAAATCCTATTGTCGGAAGGGACGAACGAACCTTCAGTAAAGTAACCGATGGCCTACACCAGGTGGATGCGGAACAGTCCAGTGTAGACAGATCCTGTAAGCCAATCACCAGGCCGTTACGTTTCGGGCCTAATCGCTGGAGATAACGTATGTTTGAGGCGGTGGTTGGTGATCCAGCATCCATACCATTCTGGTGGATCTCCCCAGGGAAAGTGAATGTTATGGAACGTCTTTTCCTGGGAAATCCAATCTTGATAGAGTAGAGGTTCAGAGTTCAGACCGATCTTTGTCTAGTGAGTTCGACAGGGTCGACCATCTTAAGTGGGGGCCTATGTGACGAAACGGCTACAGATCGGCAGATCTCTGCATAATAGCCCTTTGAAGGGAGTGCGAGGCGTTGGTCTCCCTTGAAATTAATATCAATTAATAGGGGATTTCCCTAGAAACGTAGTGCGGGGCGGAGCTATTCTAGTTATTTATAGAACAATCTAGAATGTTCCCTCAAGTGCGTACGTGGGAAATAGCTCTAAGTTCACGAGTGCTTCAGGCAGCACGGGTTGGTGGAACTTATCGTGACTCTGGTTTTCTTCATGAATCATGAAAGTCACGCGGCCCGTGTAGGCGAGTGGAAGGCGCACTGACATTGTCGTGGTCAGTCGCCCACCAAATCTCAGCGTGAACAGATCGCAGCCAACAGGCTGATGTAATTTTGATGTCAATATTCGCGGCCAGTGCGGACATCTGCAGTCAAGGTTGTGATTCTTCAATCACAGGTTAGTTGAATACTTATTCTATTATTTAATTGTTGTCGTGATGCCGTGCTGAGTTCCCGGAATGAATTAATTGCCGTCGCAAAATTGAGTTCGCGTAGCGTTATCCGTTACAGTTGGCGGTTGCATATTTAAGTAGGCTTTATCGATCAGCGATGTAATGTGTTACCTGACGGAACAAGCCGTATTCCACAGCGAGTGGTGTGTAAATAAAATAGGCCGAACGATGTGCTTTACAGTGTGTAGCAGTTACTGGTTTGGTTTATTAATTACGCAGGCAAGGCGACAGTTTGTCAGTCATTACATCAACATGCATGACGCTGTAAATGATAAGGTAGAGCTTATTATTAGAGATGTTGAATGTGCTTCGTGACATTAGAATTGTAACTTAATTGTTCTATCAGTGGTGGTGATTTTTCGAGGAATCAAGGTGAGATCAGCAGTGGTGTATTTGCTGTGTGCAGATAGCAGTGTTATTCCGCGTAAGCCGAATGGTGTTGCATCGATAGGATAACAGTTGATAGAAAGTATTCATGATACTATAGTTACTGCTTGTTGTCATGTCCGTCCGCTATGATGACCGTGCATGTTCCATCTTACGTTTGTCTAGGCAGCGGGAGGTAGGCCGGTACCCCCAACCCGATAGGTAATAGGTCCGACCCAATGCGATCGTGCAGATCCGAAGAGTGAACATACCCGATCGAGGGTGAATGCGGCACTCCGTAATTCGAGGCCGTGGTGTCTAGATAGATCGAGGTTTGAACCTAACCGTTTCTGTCTCTAATATTCTACTCTTCTGGAACCCTGACTCGGTTCATGGAGTACTTGGAGTACTGCCGTGAAGTAGTAGTATATGAGAAGGAATAATCCCCCCCCCCCAAAAAGGTGGAGTCAAAGTTTGGTAGTGGAGTCTGGAGGTTTGCTACATTGGATGACGTGACTTAAGTCGTCACGGGACAAGGTACACGGGACCCACAGTAGCTGTGGGAAAGTGTAATGGTGGATGGCCACCACAGCTGTGCTCGACCGGCACAGGTATGACTGACCTGAAAGATAGTCAGTGAATACAAGGGCAACTCAGGATCTGGGGCAGGGATCCCAGACCTGACACTATGGCTGTGATATGATTTTGTTATTTAAGTGTAACAAGTCATGAGTTCTCCTTGGTTAATGCTATAGTAATGAATTATCAGGAGTATAATTCATTATGGGCATATAGTTATTAATGTGTGTAATTGATCAGTCCATGGGTTAAGGGATTGATGAATTGATGAGTCTGTCAGGAAGGAGATGTCCGGCTGGACACCTTCTCGATACAGTAATCCCTACACTGAAAGGAAAGTAAGTGTATATGTTGATTGATGATGGAAGATGAAACCGGATTGGACTGGCACCAGGCGAAGGATGCTTGACAGAGTCATACAGTCGACTCTGGTGCTAGGGGTTATATGTAGCCCAGAAGTGTTACTTGACTGAACAGGTGTGCTATTGCTTTTTCTACCATCATTATGCCTATATATTATAGTGACTAAGTAGATCTATGATGTGATGATTTCATACTCATGTTGGTAGACATGAGGAATGTCTGAGAGGCAGGTGACAGGGTGGAGATGCTAGGTAGTCTTTGTTGTAGTTGAGTACTCACACCAACCTCTCCGTGTTTCAGGATCTGTTATTACTATACAGAAGAAGATTCAAGAGCTTCACCATGAGCTCTATGGGCCCACTCATTCCAGTGCCTATCCAGAAGTTGATTGAGGCCATACTGGGAGTGGTCGTCTGATTCTGCGAGATCAATGTTGGAAGGAGCTGAGTGCTGAATAAGTCGGTAGGTCTAGGTTAGGACCTCCGTCAAGAGTCCGACGAGTGTCATCCGATCCTGAGAGGATCCAACACTGAAACGTCTGGTGATTCTAGCCAGTGAAGCACTGGTGACATTCAACCTCAGTGTAAACCTTGGTGATTGCAAGGTCAGTGAACTTTCAAGTTGAGCAGAGTGATCATTGATTACCGGTCACCATGACCTGTGTTATATGCTTCTGGCCCGGCTGGGTTATGGGACACCATGTATCATATGATGCTTAAATAGTGTTTCTACATTGGTTACCTTTATGAAGCCAACATGTGGTCCAGTGACCTAGGACATTGATTACAACATTGGTGGGAACACCAGAGTGACATGTTTGTTAAGGTAGGGAGCTACCTCATGCCAATGTGATGAACTGTTGACAATGTTTGTTAAGGTAGGGAGCTACCTCATGCCATCGTGATGAACTGTTGACAGTGTATGCTAGGTTGTGATTACTACCCATTGATCAGGGTAGTTACATGATACTGTGTGAAGATCTATTTGTCCAAGGACATGGAAATAAGGTGAAGTGTTTAGTCACCTGATAGACTTTACCAGTGACATTGTGTGTTCAGTGTGGAGCAACCGCTCATTGTGTAGGTGACATATCAGTGTGTGGGTCACTTATGAGATAGAAGAGTGACCATGGCTCTTGTGTATTTTGAGACGGTGCTACATGTACTTTTTCTGCAAGTGGGAGACCGCTAATGTTCTAGGGTCGGCCCAGACTTCATCAGGAGTGTGACGAGTGAAATAGTACGACAGCAAGGAAGGATCCTTGTTCATCGGTGCAGTGTCAGTCAGGCAGTGGTACTGCGCTTGATCAGCCCGTGATTGGTTCTCTGTGTGAAGAGGGAACTTTGGAGAGGCAGCAGACCTTGGAGTTCCAGTCCACTGGAGGAGCCTGGGTGAGTCGCTACCACGACTGGACAACCGCACGAGCTATCGTCCGCCTCCATGATGAGAATACTCATCTGCATCTTGATCTTGTACATAGTTCTTCTAGTCTGGCTTTCAGCCATCCTTCTCTGTGTTGTGGTTGACGTAGTTCAGAATTAAATTTTGTTCTCTTAGCTATGACTTTGTGCAGTGATATGACTGGTGTCTGGTCCGAGCCCCCTTGGGGTTTGGAACCCTAGGTGAGGGAGGGGAGGTTAAGCTGTCCCGGCTTGTGTGGGGCCTGGTAGATGTAGAGTGCTATTGAGGTGGTTGGAGCAAAGGCAGGGGATAGTATCTATCGTGGCAAACCAGACCAAGCCCCGGCGGTCTTGTCACAAGATAGAGTGGGGGCTCGTCCGGGATCTTCTCTTTGTTCTGACATCTCGTAGGAATAGGTTATAGTGTCATCTGTCCTATACCTATTGTCTACTTGACGAGTAGGGCTACTGATACCTTTCTCTTCGACGTGGACAGACATTTAGTTAAGTTAGTATAGATACATAGTTACAGTGTTGGTTGGAGTACAGTTAGCATTGTGATTGAGTATTGCATATCTATACTGATACTAAGTTACACTAAGCATGGCTACTCGTACTTTAGATTTAGCTAAGGTGCGGGCATCTGCAACTGAGATGGGATTGGAAGGTGAGGAGTTCAAAGCCTATGTACTGGAAGTAGAGAGAGACTTCAGAGCAGAAGAGAGGGAGAGAAGAAAGTCAGAAATTGAGCTTGAAGCTCGAAAGGTAGCACTTGAAGAGCAAAAGTTGGTGGCAGACCAACAGGCACAAAAACTGGCAGCTGACCTAGAGTCTAAGAAATTAGATGCTAGGAAGTTGGAAATGGAACATGAGTTCCGTATGAAGCAACTTGAGGTAGAGGCTAAATCTGTTGGTGAGTCTGAGGGAGCAGTAGGTGGAGTAGCTTTACCTAGCTCATCAGTAGCCAGCAGACCAGCTTACCATGCTATGAAATGGCCGTTTCCACCATTTGAACCGGACCAAGAGAAGATAGATCAATTCTTAGAGAAGTTCGAGGCAATGTGTAAAGCTATGGGTTTAGAGCCTGAGCGTTGGAATCTTAAGCTTTCACAAGGACTCCGTGGCACCGCGTACGAAGTGTATGCGCGTCTTCCCCCAGGGATGGAAAATGATTATCCAACCCTGAAATCGGCTCTTTTGAAAAGATTCGAAATGACAGCCCATGCTTACAGGCGGAGGTTCAGAACTTCCAAGAGAGAACCAGGTGAGATGTTCTCGGCCTATAGTGTGAGGCTGAACTCATACCTGTTGAAATGGATGGCGTTGGCCAATTTCAAAGAGGATTATGAGAGTCTGAGAGAGTTGATGGTGGTGGATCAAATGAAGATGCAGATGTCCAAGCCTTTAAGGAATTTCTTAGGGGAAAATGGGGCGGAAAGGCTAGACATAGTAAATAAGTTAGCTGAAAGGTATGTGGAAGTCTATGGTGAGACTGGGGATTCCAGTCAGACTGATTCACAGAAAAGGCAGAAGGGGCTTGATCAGAAGCCCAAGACCAAAGGTCCCAAAGAATCATCCAATGTAGCAGATCCTGTGGTAAAAGACTCTGGTAAGAAACCCGATAAGCAAAGCCCTCCCGCCTCCCCAAAACGGAAGTGGAGTAAGAGGTGGTGTAAGCACTGTAAGTCTCCTTCCCATAATACTGTAGATTGTCTGAGGAAGCCAAAGGACTTGCACTTTGCGTGTCTCGCCTCTAATAGAGGTAGACCTAGCGAGACCACACCTAAGGGTCGGGAGAAACCAAAGTCTGAGAAATCACCTGTGATCGAAACGATAGAGGTGAATGGGAAGCAGGTGGAATGTCTATACGATACAGGATTGCAGTTTGAAGCTGTAATCTCATCCCACCTTGTGAGCCCAGGGCAGCTCACCGGCGAGACAAGAGAATTTCAGCTGGCCATGAGGAGCTCCGTAGCTATGGACTTGCCGATTGCTCGGATTGACATTCGGTGCAGGTACGTTACGGGTAGCATCCAGGCGGCTGTGCTGCCTGATCCTATTTACCCTTTGATCCTCGGTCGTCCGCATGTATTCCTGGGGGACCCCAGGGAACATTGTCTAGTGAGCGCTAGGCAGGCCAGGGCTAAGGATGGAGAAAGGCAGTGTGGTAAGGAAATAGACCATTCTCTTGCGAGGTTAGTGAGCAGTGCTCAAAGTAGGGACCAGACTTTGCGTCCTTACTTACTGGAGGTGTCCCAAAGTTCTGTCCCGCCAACTCCGGGTCAGTTCTATGTAGAAAACCGGTTGCTTTATCGTAGAGCCGGGCAAGGGGATAGCCAGTACGGTCAGATGGTAGTCCCTACTGACTACAGATCCCGCTTGATACATAGAGTGCATACCTTATCCTTAACCGGACATAAGGATGTGGGGGCAACAGTCCAGTGTCTTTCCAGCCACTACCACTGGCCTGGAATGACAGGCGACGTGCGGAGATATATCCGGTCGTGCCCAAAGTGTTGTCTGGCAGCACCAAAGCACAGGACCAGAAACGGTTTATCTCTGCAGATTGGAGATAGGGTTCTCGCGCTTCTCCCAATCGAGGGGGCGGAATTCGAACTCGGATGGCAGGGCCCTTTTCCTGTGGAACGGATAATGTCCCGATCCACGTATGAGGTGAAGGTCCGCGGGGAATTGCGTAAGTTCCATTGTACTCTCCTTCAGAATTTGGAGAGGTCCGAGGTAGTTTCTCCACAAAGTAGTGCGACTACCATCGCGCTAGATTCGGTTCTGGGTCCAGACGAGGGCGAGGAAGACTCAGTCCTACGCAGTACATCCTGTGGGGAGGGTCTGCGGTCTCCTGAGCGTTCAACCGTAGATAGGGCGAACAGGCTCCGTCGGGAAGAGGCCCATGGTGTTAAGCACACTGGGAATCGAGGTCGGACAGGCGAAGTCACATCTGGCACGACGGGATCGTCGGGTGACTCGATACGCCGACAGGCTCACTGTCCTTACTCGCGGGAGAGAAGGCAGGAGCAAGGGTACTCCAGACGAACCTGGAGTAAGCGACCATTCATTTCGGTCGACATCCGCGAACAGTCCACGAGGGTGATGCCTAGTCGGGATAGGAGAAATCCTATTGTCGGAAGGGACGAACGAACCCTTCAGTAAAGTAACCGATGGCCTACACCAGGTGGATGCGGAACAGTCCAGTGTAGACAGATCCTGTAAGCCAATCACCAGGCCGTTACGTTTCGGGCCTAATCGCTGGAGATAACGTATGTTTGAGGCGGTGGTTGGTGATCCAGCATCCATACCATTCTGGTGGATCTCCCCAGGGAAAGTGAACTGTTATGGAACGTCTTTTCCTGGAATCCAATCTTGATAGAGTAGAGGTTCAGAGTTCAGACCTATCTTTGTCTAGTGAGTTCGACAGGGTCGACCATCTTAAGTGGGGGCCTATGTGACGAAACGGCTACAGATCGGCAGATCTCTGCATAATAGCCCTTTGAAGGGAGTGCGAGGCGTTGGTCTCCCTTGAAATTAATATCAATTAATAGGGGATTTCCCTAGAAACGTAGTGCGGGGCGGAGCTATTCTAGTTATTTATAGAACAATCTAGAATGTTCCCTCAAGTGCGTACGTGGGAAATAGCTCTAAGTTCACGAGTGCTTCAGGCAGCACGGGTTGGTGGAACTTATCGTGACTCTGGTTTTCTTCATGAATCATGAAAGTCACGCGGCCCGTGTAGGCGAGTGGAAGGCGCACTGACATTGTCGTGGTCAGTCGCCCACCAAATCTCAGCGTGAACAGATCGCAGCCAACAGGCTGATGTAATTTTGATGTCAATATTCGCGGCCAGTGCGGACATCTGCAGTCAAGGTTGTGATTCTTTAATCACAGGTTAGTTGAATACTTATTCTATTATTTAATTGTTGTCGTGATGCCGTGCTGAGTTCCCGGAATGAATAATTGCCGTCGCAAAATTGAGTTGTGGCGTAGTTATCCGTTACAGTTGGCGGTTGCATATTTAAGTAGGCTTTATCGATCAGCGATGTAATGTGTTACCTGACGGAACAAGCCGTATTCCACAGCGAGTGGTGTGTAAATAAAATAGGCCGAACGATGTGCTTTACAGTGTGTAGCAGTTACTGGTTTGGTTTATTAATTACGCAGGCAAGGCGACAGTTTGTCAGTCATTACATCAACATGCTAGACGCTGTAAATGATAAGGTAGAGCTTATTATTAGAGATGTTGAATGTGCTTCGTGACATTAGAATTGTAACTTAATTGTTCTATCAGTGGTGGTGATTTTTCGAGGAATCAAGGTGAGATCAGCAGTGGTGTATTTGCTGTGTGCAGATAGCCGTGTTATTCCGCGTAAGCCGAATGGTGTTGCATCGATAGGATAACAGTTGATAGAAGTATTCATGATACTATAGTTACTGCTGGTTGTCATGTCCGTCCGCTATGATGACCGTGCATGTTCCATCTTACGTTTGTCTAGGCAGCGGGAGGTAGGCCGGTACCCCCAACCCGATAGGTAATAGGTCCGACCCAATGCGATCGTGCAGATCCGAAGAGTGAACATACCCGATCGAGGGTGAATGCGGCACTCCGTAATTCGAGGCCGTGGTGTCTAGATAGATCGAGGTTTGAACCTAACCGTTTCTGTCTCTAATATTCTACTCTTCTGGAACCCTGACTCGGTTCATGGAGTACTTGGAGTACTGCCGTGAAGTAGTAGTATATGAGAAGGAATAATCCCCCCCCCAAAAAGGTGGAGTCAGAAGTTTGGTAGTGGAGTCTGGAGGTTTGCTACATTGGATGACGTGACTTAAGTCGTCACGGGACAAGGTACACGGGACCCACAGTAGCTGTGGGAAAGTGTAATGGTGGATGGCCACCACAGCTGTGCTCGACCGGCACAGGTATGACTGACCTGAAAGATAGTCAGTGAATACAAGGGCAACTCAGGATCTGGGGCAGGGATCCCAGACCTGACACTATGGCTGTGATATGATTTTGTTATTTAAGTGTAACAAGTCATGAGTTCTCCTTGGTTAATGCTATAGTAATGAATTATCAGGAGTATAATTCATTATGGGCATATAGTTATTAATGTGTGTAATTGATCAGTCCATGGGTTAAGGGATTGATGAATTGATGAGTCTGTCAGGAAGGAGATGTCCGGCTGGACACCTTCTCGATACAGTAATCCCTACACTGAAAGGAAAGTAAGTGTATATGTTGATTGATGATGGAAGATGAAACCGGATTGGACTGGCACCAGGCGAAGGATGCTTGACAGAGTCATACAGTCGACTCTGGTGCTAGGGGTTATATGTAGCCCAGAAGTGTTACGTGACTGAACAGGTGTGCTATTGCTTTTTCTACCCTCATTATGCCTATATATTATAGTGACTAAGTATATCTATGATGTGATGATTTCATACTCATGTTGGTAGACATGAGGAATGTCTGAGAGGCAGGTGACGGGTGGAGATGCTGGTAGTCTTTGTTGTAGTTGAGTACTCACACCAACCTCTCCGTGTTTCAGGATCTGTTATTACTATACAGAAGAAGATTCAAGAGCTTCACCATGAGCTCTATGGGCCCACTCATTCCAGTGCCTATCCAGAAGTTTATTGAGGCCATACTGGGAGTGGTCGTCTGATTCTGCGAGATCAATGTTGGAAGGAGCTGAGTGCTGAATAAGTCGGTAGGTCTAGGTTAGGACCTCCGTCAAGAGTCCGACGAGTGTCATCCGATCCTGAGAGGATCCAACACTGAAACGTCTGGTGATCTAGCCAGTGAAGCACTGGTGACATTCAACCTCAGTGTAAACCTTGGTGATTGCAAGGTCAGTGAACTTTCAAGTTGAGCAGAGTGATCATTGTTACCGGTCACCATGACCTGTGTTATATGCTTCTGGCCCGGCTGGGTTATGGGACACCATGTATCAATTGATGCTTAAATAGTGTTTCTACATTGGTTACCTTTATGAAGCCAACATGTGGTCCAGTGACCTAGGACATTGATTACAACATTGGTGGGAACACCAGAGTGACATGTTTGTTAAGGTAGGGAGCTACCTCATGCCAATGTGATGAACTGTTGACAATGTTTGTTAAGGTAGGGAGCTACCTCATGCCATCGTGATGAACTGTTGACAGTGTATGCTAGGTTGTGATTACTACCCATTGATCAGGGTAGTTACATGATACTGTGTGAAGATCTATTTGTCCAAGGACATGGAAATAAGGTGAAGTGTTTAGTCACCTGATAGACTTTACCAGTGACATTGTGTGTTCAGTGTGGAGCAACCGCTCATTGTGTAGGTGACATATCAGTGTGTGGGTCACTTATGAGATAGAAGAGTGACCAGGCTCTTGTGTATTTTGAGACGGTGCTACATGTACTTTTTCTGCAAGTGGGAGACCGCTAATGTTCTAGGGTCGGCCCAGACTTCATCAGGAGTGTGACGAGTGAAATAGTACGACAGCAAGGAAGGATCCTTGTTCATCGGTGCAGTGTCAGTCAGGCAGTGGTACTGCGCTTGATCAGCCCGTGATTGGTTCTCTGTGTGAAGAGGGAACTTTGGAGAGGCAGCAGACCTTGGAGTTCCAGTCCACTGGAGGAGCCTGGGTGAGTCGCTACCACGACTGGACAACCGCACGAGCTATCGTCCGCCTCCATGATGAGAATACTCATCTGCATCTCTGATCTTGTACATAGTTCTTCTAGTCTGGCTTTCAGCCATCCTTCTCTGTGTTGTGGTTGACGTAGTTCAGAATTAAATTTTTGTTCTCTTAGCTATGACTTTGTGCAGTGATATGACTGGTGTCTGGTCCGAGCCCCCTTGGGGTTTGGAACCCTAGGTGAGGGAGGGGAGGTTAAGCTGTCCCGGCTTGTGTGGGGCCTGGTAGATGTAGAGTGCTATTGAGGTGGTTGGAGCAAAGGCAGGGGATAGTATCTATCGTGGCAAACCAGACCAAGCCCCGGCGGTCTTGTCACATAAAGTTAACATTTATGTTCATTTGACCTAGCTCCGCGGGCCGCAACATGACTCCCGGCGGACCGCATGCGGCCCGCGTGCCTAGCGTTGGCCACCCCTGGTCTAGAGATAACTGTGCCTCTTGTGACTTGCACCAAAGAGGAGCAGGGCTCTGTTATGCGTTGTTTGTAATCAGTGAAGATGTGAAACCTGTAGAAATTCATCGGTGAATGAAGGTCCAGTATGGTGATCCATGCCTGTCAGTGTATGAGTGGAGTAAAAATTTTCAAAACTTTTCGGTCCGACAAAGTGATACAGCAAGTGTCGCATGACCAAGACAATTTTATTTTACAAGAATCCAAGCACGTTAAAGGCGCTGGAGGACTTGCATTGAACGCAGTGGTCACTACATAAAAACAGAGATACATTTGCTCTTTACTTTTTCAGAACATACTAACCACACACCAAAAATTAAAAAAGAATAAAAAATAAAAATTAACGTCTTCATTTGAATTTCCCCCCCCCCCCCCCCCCCCCCCACACACACACACACACACTCGAGTATAAATCTTATATATAAATTAGGATCGTCTGTCTGTCTGTATTTATGTATGTATCTATGTATGTCCTTTATTTGTTCGCGAACGGCCCATCCGATTGAGATGAAATTTTCTACACGCCTTCCTTTCATTCCAGAGCTGTCAACTGTCATAGTTTTTTTTTCTTCTTCCTCCTCCTCCCTCCTCCCCCTCCCTCCTCCCCCTCCCAAAATACGTACGTAAATATATGATGATGATGATGAAAGAATCCCCGAACCAAAACGCTAGGGAAAGGGAAGAAAATGACGTGACTGCACAGAATCGTCACACGGCAATCATCATCATCAAGTGCCGTGCCGGCTGGCGTAGGCGTTCATGGCTCTCCATAGATCTCAGTCTTTGGTTTTTTGGATCAACTCTGCTGCTGATATTCCTCCATGCCACGGCAATATCAATAACAATTCATCTTTTTATGTGTAAGGAAGTTATCTACAGTCGTGTAGAAGGGAAGAACTAGACGAGTATGAATTCGGAATGGCGAACTCTCTCCTCCTCTCTTCTCCTCCCTCCTCCTCCCTCTACCTCCTCCCACCACCCTCCTCCTCTTCCTCCTCCCTCCCATCCCTCTCCCTCCTCCCTCCTCCTTCTCCCTCTTCCTTCTCCCTCTTCCTCTCCCCTCCTTCTCCATCCTCCTCCATCCTACTCCCTCCGCCTCCTCCGCCTCCTCCCTCATCTTCCCTCCTCCTCCCTCTCCCTCCTCATCCCTCCTCATCCTCCTGCCTCCCTCCTCCTCCTCCTGCCTCCTTCTCCCTCATCATCCTCCCTCCTCCTTCTCCCTCTTCCCTCTTCCTCCTCCTCCTACCTCCTCCTCCCTCTACCTCCTCCTCCTCCCTCCACCCTCCTCCTCCCTTCTCCTCCTCTTCCTCCTCCCTTTCCTTCCTCCTCCTCCTCCCTCTACCTCCTCCTCCCCCTACCTCTTTCCTCCTCCCTCCTCCTCCTCTTCCACCTCCCTTTCCTTCCTCCCTTCCTCATTCTCCCTCCTTCCTCTCCCTCCTTCCTCCTCCTCCTTCCTTCTTCTCCCTCTGCCTCCTCCCTCCTCCTCCCTCCTCCTCCTCCTTCTCCTCCTCCCTCCTTCTCCCTTCTTCTCCTCCTCTCCCCTCCTCCTACCCTCTTCCCCTCCTCCCTCCTCCATAATCCTCCTCCCTCTTCCTCCTCCTCCCTCTTCCTCCTCCTTCCTCCTCCTCCCTCTTCCTCCCTCTCCCTCCTCCATCCTCCTCCTTCCTCTTCCTCCTCCTTCTTCCTCCTCCTTCCTTCTCCTCCCCCCTCCTCCCTCTTCCTCCTCCTCCTCCCTCCTCCCTCCTCCTCCTCTCTCCTCCTCCCTTTTCCTCCCTCCTCCTCCCTCTACCTCCTCCCTCCTCCTCTCCACTCTTCCTCCTACCCTCTTCATCTTCCCCTCCCCCTCCTCCCTATCCCTCCTCCTCCCTTCACATTCCTCCTCCTCCCTCTTCCTCCTCCTCCCTCCTCCTCCTCTCTCCGCCTCCCTTCTCCTCCTCCCTCCTCCTCCCTCTACCTCCTCCTCCCTTCACATTCCTCTTCCTCCCTCTTCCTCCCTCCTCCTCCTCATCCCTCCTCCTCCCTCTCCTCCTCCTCACTCCTCCTCCTCCCTCCTCCTCCCTCTACCTCCTCCCTCCTCCTCCCTTCACATTCCTCCTCCTCCTCTTCCTCCTCCTCCCTCCTCCTCATCCCTCCTCCTCCCTCCTCCTCCTCTCGCCTCCTCCCTCCTCCTCCTCCCTCTTCCTCATCACTCCTCCTCCCTCCTCCTCCTTCTTCCTCCCTCCTCCTCCTCCCTCCTCCCCCTCCTCCTTCCTCCTCCTCCCTCTCCGCCTCCTCCCTACTCCTCCTCCCTCCTCCTCCCTCTACCTCCTCCTCCTCCCTCTACCTCCTCCCTCCTCCTCCCTTCACATTCCTCCTCCTCCCTCTTCCTCCTCCTCCCTCCTCCTCCTCTCTCCGCCTCCCTCCTCCTCCTCCCTCTACCTCCTCCCTCCTCCTCCCTTCACATTCCTCCTCCTCCCTCCTCCTCCTCCCCTCCTCCTCTTCCCTCCTCCTCCTTCTCTTCCTTCTCCCTCCTCCTTCTCCCTCTTCCTCCTCCCTCTTCCTTCTCCCTCCGCCTCCTCCCTCCTCCTCCTCTCTCCTCCTCCTCCCTCCTCCTCCCTCTCCCTCCTCCTCCCTCTCCTCCTCCTGCTCCCTTCTCCTCCTGCGTTCTCCTCCTCCCTCCTTCTCCCTCCTCCTCCCTCTTCCTCCTCCCTCCTCCTCGCCTCCTCCTCCACCCTACTCCTCCCTCCTCCTCCTAATCCCTCCTCCTCCCTCCTATTCCTCCCTACTCCTCCTGTCTCCTCCCTCCTCCTCCCTCCTCTTCCCTCCTCCACCTCCCTCTTCCTCCTCCCTCCTCCATTTACCCAAGACTGACAGACAGTCAGACAGATAGTCGGGAACGGGATCTTATATGACTACTTATATAATTTAAATGAGATGCTCTCCACCATGGGCTGGGCCGGGTCAGACAGACAGACAGATAGATAGATAGATAGATAGATAGATAGATAGACAGACAGACAGACAGACAGACAGACAGACAGACAGACAGTCGGGAACGGGAACTTATATGACTAATTATATGAATTAAATGAGATGCTCCCCACCAGGAGTTGGGCGATGCCGGGCCGGGTCAGACAGACAGACAGATAGATAGATAGATAGACAGACAGACAGACAGACAGACAGATAGATAGTCGGGAACGGGAACTTATATGACTACTTATATGAATTAAATGAGATGCTCCCCATCAGGGTCTGGGCGAAGACGGGCCGGGTCAGACAGACAGACAGACAGACAGACAGACAGATAGACAGACAGACAGACAGACAGACAGACAGACAGATAGTCGGTAACGGGAACGAGAACTTGTATGACTACTTATATGAATTAAATGAGATGATCCCCACCAGGGTCTGGGCGAAGCCGGGCCGGGTCAGCTAGTACACTATAAACGTGACACGCGTCTGTGATGTTTTAGGACTGTCACATGCTGTACACCTGAATGCACGGAGGAATATTGATGGCCAGTCCTTCTCTCATTTAGCAGGCGACGGGCTCAGGAGTCGTAAATTCGTCCGACCGCGTTCATAAAAATATCGGCCTAACCTACGATTACATTCCACTATCAAGTGCCTGGAACAGGATAATGAAACTAGAATATGATATTTAACAATAAGAATGAGACAAACAGCGTTCTTTGATCATGTGATGAGAAGAGACGCATTGGAAGAACAATGAGACATCTGGAAAGATCAATGGGAAAAGCAGCAGAGGCCGACCAAGAGAAATGATGCCGGATGAACTGAGACGGTGGCATGGAAGAATACCCCCAACAGAGTTGACCCAGAACACCAAGAATCGAGATTTGCCGAGAGACATGCAGGTGGTAGGCCGCATGATGATACTATGTGGAAACCGGCCCACTAATGGAGGCGTCCTTTTTATAAAAAAAAAAAGATACGCTCTTGACAATGGAAACCAAATCGTGACGCAATTGTATTCTAGAACATTCTATTGATCTAACGTATAAGTGAAGCTTCCAAGCGAAAGGTCTATTCATTGCCCTGGTGTCTAATGTGATTGGGGGTCCAGTGTTGGCGCTGTCTGATTTAGGAATTGTAAACTATAATAACACTGGCGTGTATCCGACTGAGGTCTGACTTGGTCTAACTTCGTTAATGGAGGCTGACAATCTTCTGTTTGTTTAATTATCTTCTGTTTGCAGACAAGATAGAGGAGGAATTAGAGGCTGGGATGGGAGTGCAGTGTGAGGAGGGAAGTGGACACACAGACATCTTGGCAGCTAGCTGGCATAGAATTGACCCCTTCTGTTACATACATTTTCGTTTGTGATGGTAAAGAGGGGAAATAAACAGTATGAAAAATCAAGGGAAATTACTTTCGCTTGTGTTACAGGTATATATAGAGCCAATAATGTTGCGCATATGTAAAACACAGACAATAAGCAGACAATAGCAAAAACGTATAGTGTCTATCAACATTTTATTTTGGGCTAGGGTGTAGAGGCGGTCATCCAAACTGCAAATCCGAGTCACCAAACCGCTGACCACTGATACTAGCAGACGGGCCTTGGAGGACCATAATGGTTTGTTAGCAAAGTGATTTGCGAACGCCGGTTTGACGCCTGCTTATCAAGTGAGGAAAAAGGCCGGCCAACCATGAATCCAGGCCTACAAAATATGATGGCATTATCATATCACAGATTCATTGCTGGAAACTGCTCGGGACCATGATATTTGGCTATTGCTTTTTAAACGGGCGACGTCTCATTCCATCGAAATCAACGCATATCGATCTGCTTCGAAATCGCCGGCTCGGTAAGTCAGGGAATTAGAAACTGCGCCTCTCATTATCTATATATCTGTATGCGCGCGGGTGTGTGCATGTGTGCGCGCATGTCTCTCTGTGTATGTGTGATTTATCTTCCGCACATGTCTGATCTATCAACTCTGTCCGTGAATTGTGTCGGCTATTGATGTATTTCCCCCATTCTGGCTAATCTATCACTGATATTTCACCGGGAAATTTATTTCCAAAATATCATTGAAAACGTGACCGATTTATCACGGAGCTGTGTACATGTTCATCCTATGCCCATCAAACATATATATGTACCTGTCTGATATCATTCCTATATTTAGCGAAATAATACAACATATTTGCCACATGAAAAATCAAGAATATTCAATTGGACATAATATATATGTTTGTGTTCTCCGAATTCTGTTTCCGATACTCTATGAGTGAATTCCCTCTCTCTCACTGTCAATAAGAAATATAATAAAGTTAGCATTATGACTGCTTTTCTGCCTTTTCTCCGTCATTGAAAGAAATTTACGAACGCTTAGGATGGCCTTGTCAAAACGAGCCATATTTTATTTTTTCAATGACTTCCCCTCAAATAGGAATCGGAAATGGGAAACTTGACATGCGCACGATTGCATTCTGGGATGATTTTTGCTGTGACCTTGCCACGTTGGCTTATTTCTTGATGATTAATTTGTTTTATTTCTTGTCCTCAAACGGTCACGGTATTTTTACTTTTTGCCATGCATGATATACTGTCATGAATGAACTGTCCTTCACCTACTGTCCTGTATTATTTTATCAATAACGCTGGCAGATGCTCCGCGTATACATTGCTCGCCTTCCTGAGGACGGGATGGCTTCTGGGCAGGCACATATAGCCAAGTTAATGTGGGACAAGTGCCATACAGGAAACATATCGAAGGCGAATTTGAGAATATGCGGCGAGGGTGGGCTCCCTCTGATGATCGGAATCCTCTTATTGTGTTTGTTGCGCGGTGGAGTTCATATTACTCTCTGGGTGCCTTGGCAAGTAAGTAGCTAGACGCTTGCTTGTCGGCGCGGTGGTCATGAGATCGAATTCCGAAGGAAGTGGATTTTTAAACTTGACCTGAGCTCCAGCGTTAGTGCTGCCTACAACTTACGGGGGGGGGGGGGGGCACGGACACAGACAGACAGACAGACAGACACTCCCTCACTCACTCACTCACTCACACAAACACACTCACACTCACTCACTCACTCAAAATAGTGTTGGTCGGAACAAATAATCCCCTGCGGCCTCCGTGGCTAAGTGGATTAGCTGTCTGCCTCGCGCTCCCAAAGTCTTGCATTCGTTTTTTGACTCCATCATTTGGGGTGAGGTTTAAAACAAGCGAGCAAGAGGTAGACAACGATACAAGTGGGAAGATAACATCAAGAGATGGACGAACAACAGTCTGACAGAATGTAAAGTCAGGGAAAGAGACAGAAAGTGTTGGAGACCAATTCCAGCCAACCATTATTGTGGAGACGGCACCTGTTTGATTGACATTGGGTTCAAGACTACAATTGTTCCCGTGACTTTCTCGGGGTGGTCGCTGGAGCTAAGTGAGTTCTGTGAGAACATTTCGACAGGCCGCTCTGCGGAGATAAGATCGAGCCGTGTGGGAAGGAACCCGGTGTAATGAAGTCGTCCCTCTCGCCTTTAATCGCTTTTAAATTCTACATGATCCAGCCTCTGCTGGGGTGTTTCGAATCCACGGCACTATCTTGACAGGCAAGCGCGCTAACCACTCTGCGGGAACAGTCCTGCAAAAACGTGTCCATCAGTTATTATTTCTTCGTCTCCTCGGGTTATTTAGAGAATTTCTGTAGCGGCCTTTCATTTAAATCTATTGCATTCCCTGGGAATGCCCGCCGACTTCATTCATTTGCTTCGGCTCTGACATTGCTAGGTTTCAGTGATGGAGATTTTCTTGGTGAAAGAAAGGAGATCGGCGCTCCAGACTATTTTAATCTTCTAGTTATTATATGTAAGCAAACTTGTTTCATTTCAATCGTCCCGTCTGTGTAAAATCAGTTTCTCTCTTTTTCGTCACCTTACACCTTGCTGTAAAACAAATATGATCTGAATATTTTGGCAAGGATATTAAAATGGCTGGCATGGAATAAGGCGGATGTGTTCGTGTAGTCGACAGGGGTTTTGGCAGCGTTTCGATTTGTGGTTGTACTACATCGGACCAATGTTGTCGGTGCGTGATCAATGGTTACTTACTGAAGTTTTGTTGTAACGTATATTAGTCGACTGGAAGTTACTGATGGGGAAAGGCGACGGAGGGATCGACCGGCCTAGGATATGTGTTCGGGTAGCCATTTAGTATCCGCTATATGTGGAGTTTTGCTACACAGACAATGCCGTGTGCAAGGATTCAGAGGGATCATGCCCCATAAGGGAGGTCACTGCAAGTTTGTGGCTGAGAGATTACAAAATAAACGTTCAATGGTTATTTCTGGATTATTGCATTCTATGAATGACTACAGGAAATATGTACAGCTGGAATAATAGTTATCATGAGAAGCTCGATTATTAATGAACTGATATGATTGTAAAGTTGAGTGACAGAGACGGACTTCATCACCCATCTGGTGGCTCATCATGTATGTTCAGAAAATGTTTTATTTTGAAACCTTGCCTGATGGATTGTTCCTTGACTGCTGTGTTGAACATTATCGTTGGACAGTCTCAGTTGGAGACCTGTCATGTTTGATTATTGGTGGTGTAAGCTCTTACACACTAGCTCGTGACAGACACGTGACCACGGGGATAAGGTGATAATGTCTTTGAGTGCGGCCCGACGAGGGTTGCACTTGTGAGTTCGTTGTCCTCTAAGGGAGGAACAGACTGGCCACTTATTCCTCTCGCATCCAGGTCTATACAACGATGGCGCTATCACGCAGCAGATCCAAAGCGGGAAATTTCTTCCGGAAGTTAAAAAAAACAACACACACATACATACATTTAGTATATGATTAAAAACTCCGCCGCCACGCAAGCACAACTGGAGGCTTCCGATCTTCAGAAGAATTCCCATTGTGTGTCGAATGTTTCGGTCCTTTATCTTTCTAACACTTGTGGCGGGCCTCACCCTTATCATGACTCTGGGAGTCTTTGTCCTGCCATAAATCCGCACTCTGCCATCCAGTTCCGACACGTTCGAGATGTTTTGTTATGTATACCACAGATTCGCTGAGTGTCTGCCCACAAGACACCCCGTCCTCGGGGAGGCGAACGTCGTGCACCCGGTACCTCGTGACCTGCCACAATTATCATAGCTCTTTTTCCTTGTTCGCTAGAAACCACCTTCTTCACTCGACCTGACCCTGTCTCCACATCCACAGGGGCTGTTCATAATACACCAACAGACGTCAGTGTCTGCATTGATGCCTTCTTTGCGACCTGTTAACAGCTAAAGGAGCCGCACAGCTGCTGGCATCCAGAGAAGGCTTCCTCTTGGCTAGTCGATTGTGGACTTGGGCAACACTCCACTCACCTCGTCTCTACTGCGAGGCGAAGTCGTCGCAAGACGTCTTACATCACGATTAGCGGCTTTATCGTCTGATTGTAGGAGGTGGACATTTCTTTATCTCGATGAACGCCGCATTGTGGTCTTTCGACCAATCTGCAGCGTCCCACGTAAGAGCCGTTCCCAGTTGACGTGGTGGCATGATACAGTAAAGCACTTTAGATCTTAAATGAGATGCTAGTAATCTGAGGTAAAATCGCCAGGCTTCATATCGACTACATTACTCTACGAGTGCCGATTGGTCCACAAAAAGATGGACTTGGCACCATATACCGAATACGCTTTCGGTTCGTTGAGAGACATGTTAGACTTCTCCTTACAGGCAAGATCGTGGACCACCTTACTGCATATATTTGTCCCACTCATCGTTTCGATTGTTCTATAGATAGCTCGAGGCCTTCTCAGCAGCCTGGCCCAGTTGTTTCAGTGGCCGACTTATCTATTGTCCCTGTATACCCATCTGGTTAAGCATCTCGTACACGGAGTGGGAGACCGGACCTCTTTCATCTACATCTGCGGCGAAGAGTTTATGAAACAAAGGAGCTACTGTAGTGTAGTGGCTAGACCTCTTGCCCTTCTGCCCAGGTCAAGAATCTGTATCAGGGCGAATGTTTAAAACCTCCGCTCCCAGGTCGACCCAGCCTTAATTGGGTACCAGGAAACATCTTGGGAAGTAAAGGAGGCCGATGTGATGCTGAGCACATGACCCACCCGGTGCCGATTTGGCTGTGAAAATATGGGTATAGCAACATATATCCATACGCCTTTAGACGTGTAAATGGGTGCTTTACATTATTGTAAATGAAGAAGTAAAAGACCCTGTACATGTCCAGAGGCCTGATTGGTTTATGACAGTGGGTTTCAACCGGTGGGGAATTCCCCCCTCCCCGGGAGGGGGTGGGGAATTTTAGGGTTTCCAGGGATGGGGGAGGGGTGTCACGGGACCACAGGAGTTAACGATCAGATGATAGATTTACAGAGACAGCTGCAAATTTTTGTTGATAGGGGGGGGGGGGGGGACACTTCCAGCGGATCAAACGAAACCAAGAGTCCTTGAGATTCCCCCAGGACACAGGAAAATTGTCGGCATGTTATTTTGCCCGAATCGCAAGATTGAAGGAAAAGCGCCGTCTTGATTTGCTTGCCGCCAAGACCACCTGTTGTTGACAGCGAATGACGTCACTCGGACAATCCCCGACTGTAGGAAACATAACTTATTTGCCGCCAGTGTGAAAAATGGAATTAAACTAGACGGAAGTGTTTGGCTAGCTCTGTTCTAATTTAGAAAGAATCTATTGTGTTCTGTGTCAATTAAAGTTGATGAACATGTGTCTTGCATGCCAATGTGTACATTCAATTCAGGATAGAGCTGGTGTACATAAGGTATTCACTAGACAGCGTTTAGGTATAAATAATGTAGGATAGTCTAGTGATAGATAGAGTTTAGGACTTGAGCATAGTGCTGTTGCTTTGTGGTTAGGTATTCTAGGAGTGTCGGCGACAGTAGGCAATCGAGTTGTTAAATTAACTAGTGTGAGATGTCAATTAGCTCAGCTGGTTGAGAATAGTGTAGTGGGATGATATTTAGAGAGATTGAGGATGGTTGGGGGATGGGGGAAATGTCCAATGGTGGGATCTTCCAGTGGGGTGTCTACTGGGGTTCTGCACGTCGCCTTTGGTCTTTCCTTGTCTTACCCTAATTCAGACCGATGTGATGAGCTCCTCTGCCCCATGACAGAGTTTAGTTCACTGTTATATCTGAGTGCGGCCGTCGGCCTGCACTCATCTAATAGGGGTCAGTATCGGGTTGCTCTCACCAGGTGTGTTCTCTCTTTCACAGGTTCCACTCCGGTTATGAAGAAAACAAGCTGAACATTCACTGTTTAAGATTCTGGATGATTCAGTAAAGGAAGTTTTATTCAGCGGCTTTTGCACTGGGCCCATAATCAAGAGGGTCTGAAGGAACATGGCTCTGTTGAGCAGAAACAGATAACTATCTGGAAATGACTCCTTAGTGATAGGGTTCACGGAAGTTGAGTGAAATTATTTTCCATACCACATGTAAAAAGAACAATATGGGTTATAAGGGGAACAGGAACAACGAACATAGCGTTCTTCTCAGTTATTAGATTCCTGTGGAACTGTAATCATTAACTGTGCAATCGTGAAACTCTAGAACATTTAGGAATGAATCATTTTGTTTCAAGTGACAGTGATCAGTGTTTTCACGATACAGGGATTGTTAAATCTCAGAACGGTAGGGACATTTAGTAACATTGGGTGTGATCGATTCAGGATCAGTATTGGACTATATCCGTGATTGGTGACCAGGTATTTGGGTTATCAAAGAGCTACTGGAGGAAGTCAACATCTGGCAGGAGGGACACATCGTTTTGTGAGGTCATTGTGTGCTGAGCTATGATGATGTTGTGTGGCCATTACCGGGATGATCAGACTTTGCTCCTGAGCTGTCCGGTCTGATTCTGCAGACACACTAGAGTATACGATATACATTCTACACATACACTTCGCATATAAATACAATTTTCTTCATTAAATTAAATTGTTATTAATTTTTAGAAGCTAGAGTGGTGTAGTATGTTGTTTTGGGGAATAATGAGAGGGGGCATGATCCAGTAGTGAGTGGTGAGAGAGAAAGAGGTATCCAGGGATTGACGGGGTGTTGTGGACGGAATCTAGTGGATTCTCCAGAATAATGATATGGGGTTAAAAAGAATGTGGGTGTTGATTCCCCTCATCCCAGGGACGACACTATAAATAAATCCACGACAGGGGGGGGGGGGGGGGGAAATTAAGATTATTTCAAGATCGCGTTAATACAAGAATCGATTACTTGATATTGTTCTTCACGTCATGCTTTAAGATTCTGTATGTCTCACCCTTCTGAAATTCATTTTATAACGTAAGTAGACCCACAAATCACGTTTTATGTAGACGTCTAGACTTATTCTAGTATGTGTTATTAAATTTAGCTTCCATTATTACGTATACAGTGTAGGGACGGGAGGGGGGATTTTATGGCGGAAATGCGAGGGGGGGGGGGGGTGGGGGGGATGACGTTCTGAAAATATGGTGAAGGGGGCACGGGCCAAAAAAAGGTTGAGAACCACTGGTTTATGAGAAACTTGCTGTGGCAGTGTCACGTGTTAGTACAATCTTATTTTGTTTAGACCGGAGTGCGGCGAGGAATAGGTGGTCAGTCTTTCAATTCCATAGCTGGAGACGAGGGCTGGCACTGAACTAATGACATGGTCAGGTATGTGGTATATGGTAGAATAGGTGTCCAGACTTTCCATTCCATAGCTGGAGACGAGGGCTGGCACTGGACTCATGACATGATCAGATATGTGGTATATGGTAGATTAGGTGTCCAGACTTTCCATTCCATAGCTGGAGACGAGGGCTGGCACTGGACTCATGACATGGTCAGATATGTGGTATATGGTACTATAGGTGTCCAGACTTTCCATTCCATAGCTGGAGACGAGGGCTGGCACTGGACTCATGACATGGTCAGGTATGTGGTATATGGTACTATAGGTGTCCAGTCTTTCCATTCCATAGCTAGAGACGAGGGCTGGCACTGGACTCATGACATGGTCAGATATGTGGTATATGGTACTATAGGTGTCCAGACTTTCCATTCCATAGCTGGAGACGAGGGCTGGCACTGGACTCATGACATGGTCAGGTATGTGGTATATGGTACTATAGGTGTCCAGTCTTTCCATTCCATAGCTGGAGACGAGGGCTGGCACTGGACTCATGACATGGTCAGATATGTGGTATATGGTACTATAGGTGTCCAGACTTTCCATTCCATAGCTGGAGACGAGGGGTGGCACTGGACTCATGACATGGTCAGGTATGTGGTATATGGTACTATAGGTGTCCAGTCTTTCCATTCCATAGCTGGAGACGAGGGCTGGCACTGGACTCATGACATGGTCAGGTATGTGGTATATGGTACTATAGGTGTCCAGTCTTTCCATTCCATAGCTGGAGACGAGGGCTGGCACTGGACTCATGACATGGTCAGATATGTGGTATATGGTACTATAGGTGTCCAGTCTTTCCATTCCATAGCTGGAGACGAGGGCTGGCACTGGACTCATGACATGGTCAGCGTTTGTGGTATATTGTATTATAGGTGTCCAGTCTTTCCATTCCATAGCTGGAGACGAGGGCTGGCACTGGACTCATGACATGGTCAGCGTTTGTGGTATATTGTATTATAGGTGTCCAGTCTTTCCATTCCATAGCTGGAGACGAGAGCTGGCACTGGACTCATGACATGGTCAGCGTTTGTGGTATATTGTATTATAGGTGTCCAGTCTTTCCACTCCATAGCTGGAGACGAGAGCTGGCACTGGACTCATGACATGGTCAGCGTTTGTGGTATATTGTATTATAGGTGTCCAGTCTTTCCATTCCATAGCTGGAGACGAGGGCTGGCACTGGACTCATGACATGGTCAGCGTTTGTGGTATATTGTATTATAGGTGTCCAGTCTTTCCATTCCATAGCTGGAGACGAGGGCTGGCACTGGACTCATGACATGGTCAGCGTTTGTGGTATATTGTATTATAGGTGTCCAGTCTTTCCATTCCATAGCTGGAGACGAGAGCTGGCACTGAACTCAGGTATGTAGTATACGTTTATGGGTCCATCTGTTTGTAGACTAACTGGCTCTCGGCGAATGATATGGTCCAAATGCGGGCTGCTGATTTGGCTTCAGATTCCATTTCCTGTTACCCTGGCCCGTCTGTAGAATCCAGGTCATTAATATATCGGTTCACCATTGGATGATGTTGTCAGACAGACATTGGGATCAACACCTCGTGTCACACATATTTAATGGAATAAGATCAAATGGTTCGGTCATCTCGTTAGAATGCAACACCATCAACTACCAGGACTGGCCCTAGGTCAAAGAAGATCTGATATGAGAGCAAGTGGGCGACCGAAAAGAAAATGGATTGACGACATCAAAAACATTGTATAATCACATGGAATGACACTATTCAGTGCCACCCGTCTGGCGCTGAAACGTCAACTATTCCTTCCCACGACGCTTGATGGCATGAATTGAAGATAATGATGATAAAGGTGATGAATAAAACTATTTTGAAGTTCGCGGTCTCTTGACAGACAGAATCAATTCTTCGAAAATGAAAATTTTCTATAATTCAACCACGAAATACGCCATTCCAAATCCTAAATTTATAATTTATCAGTGTTCATCATCAAAAACACATACACCTTGTCTGAACTGAAACGGGAATCTCCCGAGACCTTACGGAAATATTTGCGTTCAATTATGAAGCTCGGAAAACCTCAATTTAAAAAACAAGTAAAATATTTTCACCCGCCCTCTCTTGTGTATTCCATTCAAATATGATTAATGTGGAACTGTGGGAGAATGACGCGCTGAATTCCGAGTCGGTTCGTGGCTAGGCAATTTATGTCCCAAGTTTGGGGATTTTGTAGACTTTAATAAATAATGGGTGATTCGATGTTGAAGGATTGTGGGTATGTTTCGTAGTTTCTTGGGGAAGGTTGAAATTAGCTTACACTAGGCGGAGATACATGTATACATATACAAATACCCGCTCTCTTTCTCTCTCTCTCTCTCTCTCTCTCTCTCTCTCTCTCTCTCTCTCTCTCTCTCTCTCTCTCTCTCTCTCTCTCTCTCTAACACAAACACACACACACACACACACAATATATATATATATGTATATATATATATATAAAATTGACGGACGGTAGGAAGATTGGCTGAGCAACGCATGGTTGTAGGAACAATGGACGAATGTATAAATAGATGGAGGTAAGGACAATATACAAGCAGACAGGCAGGTAAGTATGTGGATAGGTAGACAGACAGATTGATCGATCGATCAACTGATAGATAATGGACGGACGGACGGACGGACGGATTTTATTTGTAAACTTTGAAAGTAAACATTGCATTTTTAAACTCTGAAATTAAACATTGCATTATTCAACTCTGAAAGTAAACATTGCATTGTTGAAATCTGTGAGTAAACATTTCATTGTTGAGTGTTCCAGCGAAATAATTTTATCACAGAACTTCAAAATTGACCTTGGGTTTGTCACTTAACTGTTTGTGCTAGTGAATTGCATGTCCTTTACAGAACATGACAATCAACCCCAGTATTTTGTTGCCTGTGATTTACTAGACAGTTGACTCGTTCAGTAGTTGCTTTGTGAACGACCGACGTCCATATAATCGAAATCAACGCAAGGTGTTATACTTCCAAATCGTCCGCAGCTGATTTCGAACCCACGATTCCGTGTGCGGAAAAGGCGGTGGGGGGGGGGGGGGATTGTGGAACAAGTGCACAGCCCCTTGGCCACAGCTGAGGAAAGGGTGAGTGTCCAGGCCGTGGGGCGCCCTGGGTATATGGTGCCAGCCCCATATTTGTAAGGACCAACCGCCACTCGGTGGCTGATGCGGTCGGTATCACGCCGGCCGCCTTTACTTCCCACAACATGTCCTGGTTGCCATAGTGAGCTGGCTTGTTCAGAGATGCAAGGTTCATAGAACAGAAACCCACATCGAAGGGATTCGAACTCGTGACTATCGGGTCAGCTTTCCAGCGTGCCCGCCACCACCTTATTGTAACTCTCCACTTGTAGTGGCAGCCTTAGTGGTGTAGCGGTTACACACTGGCCTGCCCACGCGGGGGTTAGGTGTTCGATCCGCAGCAGGGAGAGTTCGGATTTTAAAAACTGACGTAGGGCTCCCAGGTTGAGCAAACCTAACATGGGTATCAAGGATGGCTTGAGAAGTCAAGGCCGGCGGCGGGATACTGCCCACATGACGTGTCCGTGGTCGATTGGTCCATACAAATATAGATCTAACACCGTGTGGCCTGAACTGATTCAATGCCGAAGGATAATATATTGCTACATGTGACCTGCCATTTAGACAGAAGGACGATATACCGAAATACTAGGGTCATCGTATTATTTGTTTTGTTTCGTTCGTTGTATCTTCCGCAATTGCAGTGCTCAGTGGACGGACATTTACATGATAATACTTGTCCATTTGATTGTGCGCCATGTTTGGTCCAAACTTACTTTCTGGTTGGCACTCGGTCAGTTAAAACGTGAAACAGGGTCCGTTACTTTACTTTGCAGTTACTTTACCTTTTACTTACAGTACTTAACTTTTCACTTGCTATACTTTACTTTTCACTTACTCTACTTTACTTTTC
The DNA here is from genome assembly GCA_014155875.1 of Cepaea nemoralis. Classification (NCBI taxonomy): domain Eukaryota; kingdom Metazoa; phylum Mollusca; class Gastropoda; order Stylommatophora; family Helicidae; genus Cepaea; species Cepaea nemoralis. Next base: position 255,728 of record JACEFZ010014381.1, read on the forward strand.
ACTTAGTCTACTTTACTTTTCACCTACTTTACTTTTCACTAATTATACTTTTCACTTAACTTACTCTACTTTAACTTTCACTTGGTCTACTTTACTTTTCACTTAACTTACTTTTTACTGTTTCTACTTTACCTTTCACTTACATTTACTTTACGTTTCATTTACATTTCTTTTCACTTACTTTAGTGTACTTTTTATTTAGTCCACATCTGTCAGTATTCGCGTTCAGAAACCGTCTTTCTAAAATATCATTTTCGGAAACTGAAATACTTTGGTCATACTGAAAGGTCACAATTGTCTAAAAAGAATGATGAAGGAATGCATGGCTCCTGAGAGAAGAATCAGGGGTCCATGTAGACATAATAATAACATTTTACGAGTTTCCACAGGGGCAAGTTGACAAGTCGGCAGCAGAGCAGAGCGGGTTGCTCGCTTGTCCTGGCACTCGGAAACAGCTGTCAACGGCAGAGGTAAAATATTCCCATGTGGTTGTGGAAAGCAAAGGGACAACACCACATTATTTCCCAAGGATTTCAAGAAATTCCGCGGATGTGTACCAGCGAACGACGTTAATGGCTGTCTTAGTTACTGCCATGAGCCTCTAGTGACACCTACCGTCATCAAGCCATTGAATGGAAACAATAAACGATACTGGACTCAGGCGGTGGCATGGAGGAATGTCATCATCAGAGTTGAACCAGAACACCGGGAACCGAGATCTGTGGAGAGGACTTGAATGTCTACGTCGTCTTACAGGGCACTTGATAATGATGATTATCTATGAACAACAGCTGGTTGAAGACAATTACAGAGGAAGCAACATATTTAAGGATGTCTAAATTTGGATGAGTGTCCTTCCGGCAAGGAGGGATATCTGAAGGGATGAATACGCTGTGTTTACAACCAGTTTTTTACTGGACCGCTAATCTGCACCTCAAAACATATACTGACAGAGACGGAGAATCTATGGGCAAGCCGTTAGTGTTATTATGGCAATTCTTAATTAACCATTCATTCTGAATTCTAGAGGAACCAACATCACCATGCGACAGTTATTAACCTTATATATATGGCTTCTTGTCTGCCCTGCCTAGAAAACATTAATGTATTCCAAGTTTCCGGTTGTCAAAGCAGGCTTACAAATTCATCCATCATGCTCCTGTTTCATATAGAACAATTCCCCACAGGCGATAGAACATTCTACTCAACATGAAATATCCAGCCCATACGTGTCTGCCCAAATCACAGGGGTGTGCAAATCTCGCTGGTTCCCGAGACACCGGCTTTGTCGGGATTCACATGAATCTGTCTGGTTCTAAACCTTGCGAGCAGAACCACGTGATTAACTCCTGGAACACTGAGAAAATTTGCACACGTTCAGAATTATCTCTTTTCTCTTCTTATTTTGCTATACAATCTTTAAAAATAAAGGATTGGGGGGGGGGGGGGGTATGAAAAGGTAAGACTGTCCACTTCATTTGCACTTGGTTTAATTCCATTTGTTCGGTATATTTCCATGGGGTGGCCTATCGAAAGCGGCGCACAACGCATGAACTTTGTAGCTCCAGCAACGACTCCCAGGAGCGTCCGAAGAAATTTCACTCCTAAACCGAACGACGTAATCAGGAATGGAACCTTGAACTTTCGGAGCAGGAGGGATGTCATGCAAGTGTAACTGCAAAGGCAGTCATCTCACACTGGACGCCAATGTTTTCTGGTTTACTTAACAAATGAATACACTGTAAGCAGCAACAGGAGGAGGATGATGAGAAGAAGAAGAAGGAATAGGATTAGGAGAAGCAGACGGGGATACTGAAGATATGTTTTTATGTATGTCTGCTACATAGGTCAAAAGTCAAAAGCCCCGATGTTTGCCCTTACATTGTCAGAGGCAGTCCACAAATAAACACACGTAGTATTGTATGGCTCTCACAGAAGGAGAAGAAGGAAGTAGAGACTAGAGGACGCATTAGGCAACATAAAATTTAAAAGCTATAGTTACCGACCGGGATTCGAACCTGTCACCTCCAAGTGACGACAGCGCCTCGCTGCATGAACAAGTGTTCTTCGACGCATGACCAACTAGACACTCCTGGAAAAGTGTGTCACTAGCCAGGTCTTTCATACAGATGAACCCACCATCTATATTGTCACAGGTAAGCTGTTCACAGGCTTCGTGGCTTAGAGGTTATGACTTTTCTCCGTAATCTCGTATACTCTCGCGGGTAACGTGATGACGGATGAGAATCAGCAGTGGTTCGAATCGCATCGGTAACTTACGGGGTATGTGAGCCGGCCGCTCAGAAAGCAATGGCAAACTACTGAGCGTAATCTTGCCAAGAAATCAACATACAGCTGAAAGATGCTGGTGTTGACAGCGATGTCCTGTAAAGGATATGCAAAAAAAAAAAAAAGCTGTTCACACATTTCCCGTGAATCTGTGGCAGGTGTTATGCCAACAGTTCTTAACACTTACTGTGTAACCTCCGCGTTGCTTTAGCGGCTGCACATCTGAATTTGCCTGTTGGCAAAATCTCCTACTCCACCCGACCCCTTACAATAAATTTAGAAGAAAGATACTGACAATAAAATGTGTATATCTTACATTTCTGATGTCATTGGGGAAGACAGGGGTAAAGTGTCATCTGTCATCTACTGCCTATAGTACCTTGCAGGACAGTGGGGTCTTGAGCCTGTGGAATTAAGACCGCCTGGCTAGTGCAGTCGCCGCGAACTGTGCAGGTTAAGATTTTATTTTATCCCACAACAGACCAAAAAAAAAATACAGCACCTTACCGAGGATTCTCCTCCGGATCCGGAGTGATTAGCCATTTGGTCAACCACTAATTTCATACAAACGAAAGAAAAAAAACAAACTGTTTTCTGAGAGTCACAAATTGGGCTCTCAGACCCGTCTTACATTCGGCCCTTCCAACCACTCATCTTTCGTACATCAGTTATCTATTGAGCATGTTACATTCACAGATAAAAAGCACTGCCAAAGATGAGTCACTCGGGATCATATTTATGTCGGTCGGCCATGTTCAAACTATTTAATATAGTAAACAGTTTACACACCGAATAACGTGACGAGACAGACTACTCGTTACATCTGAAATTATTTGCTGTGATCACAGACAGGGCCTTTGTCTCGTCGAGTTGTCTAGAGCAGACAGACAGACTATAAACTGCTGCAGTCACGTCCTATCAATATTACACCAATTTTGGCCCTCGGTTTCTGAGAGTTGCCCAGGCTGTGTCTTAATGAGGGTAAATTGAGATTCCGGTTAGTAGACTCGTGGGCACGTGACGTTATGTATGATCTTGGCGCGTGCACCAGACACGCAACAAAATGGAGCAGTCTGATTGGAGCCAATTACTGACTTTATGTTAGATATCGTTTCCGGGTTATGGTGGGTTGTTGATTTCGTTCATATTCTGTGTTGTTTTGGGGGATAGAGTTCAAGTTATGTTATGACAAAATACATAATTATATATTTTTATTATTATTTTGGGCTGCACGAGTCACCAACTGTGTAGCAATGAGATACCTCCTTGACTTCCCGACAATGGAACACAGGATCAAGATCTGGAGAGCTCGTGCATACTTAAAAATAAGTGCAGATGAGCAGCACCCTCTGCATGACGCTATATTCAGAGAAAAGGGTAACAGGCTAAAGAGGGGCAAATCATGGATGGGTCGGGCGGAAGATGTCGTCAGACAGGTCTGCAGTCTTACCAGTATCAACCCCGGCAAGGAATGGGTGCCGGTGCCTCCAGCTTTTAAGTGCACTTTCTCCTGCATTATCACACTCGACAGACGGTGCAGAGAGCAGAACCCTGTTGCTGTCAATGCAGAAGTCAACGCGCTCATCTATGAACACTCAGATAGCCCCGAAGTGCTCATCTATACAGATGGATCTATTGTAAAGCAGCAGAGAAGTGCGTGCATTTACAGCCCGTTCAGCAGGCCGAACCGTTCAAGAATCCAGTGGTGCCCACTCTATGACCACGAGCAGCATGGCGATGAAGGTGATGGCAGTTACACAGGCTTTCATATGGCTGGAATCACAACATTATACCAACGTGTGTGTACTAAGTGATTCAATGTGCATGATTCGGAAGGTCGAAGCTGGATCTGTACGTAGACAGTGGACTGAGTCGCTGCGGAAGTCTGTTGTTCGTAAAATCACCTTCATCTTCGTCCCGGGACATGCGGGAGTCGAGGGAAATGAACGAGCTGACAAACTGGCTGGCTCTGCACCCCCTGTAGAGGCCAGCCCATGGATCGTGCCGATGTTATTAACGTCTTTAAAGATATGGCGAGAACAAGAGGACTTTGACGTCAGTGAATACACATCGCTGTCCAGGATGAAAGACCTGGGAGTAAGAATCGGCACGGCCAGACGCGAGAGGTACATCGGGAAAACAAGGCTCCTCGTCAACCAACACAGAACTGGCACTATTAGCCACCGGACGCTGATGCATATGCTAGGGGGGGGGGGGGGGGGGGAAGGATCTGAACACCTAAGGACCTGTCCGAAGTGCAATGAAGATACGCCAACTGATAACTGATAACTGATAACATAATTATATATACATATCTTTAGGCAGACCGTCTTTGTAAATATGTGAATTTGAATCTTTCTTTTGTGCAGAATATGAAACCGAAGAGGGGGAAGGGTATTAACAGCAGCAGTAGATATTGTTGTAGTAATACTAGTGGTAGTAATAATAGTACTAGTAATAATTACAGTAGTATTGATAGTAGTGGTATTAGTAGTAGTAGTGTTGTAAGAGTAGTAGTCATAGTAGTGATAGTAGAAGTAGTAGTAGAAGTATAGTAAGAGTAGCAGTAGTAGTAGTAGTAGTAGTAGTAGTAGTAGTAGTAGTAGTAGTAGTAGTAGTAGTATAGTAGTAGTAGTAGTAGTAGTAGTAGTAGTAGTAGTAGTAGTAGTAGTAGTAGTAGTAGTAGTAGTAGTAGTAGTAGTAGTAGTATTGCTGGCCGAGAAACATCTTCTCCTCAAGACGCATTTGTATGACCCGAATTCAACATAAAAAAATATGCCTTCAATAACATTCGGAGAATAGTGTAGCAGAAACTTCGGCACATGCGAGACTCCTGGTTGAGCAACAAAGCTAATGGAATTCAATGCTTTGCTCACTGACATGATATGAAAAACTTCTACGACTCACTAAAAGCGATCTACGGTCCTCCATCACCAGTCATAGTTCCCCTCCTCAGTGCAGATGGGGGAACATTGGTCACCGATGAAAAAGAAATCCTTCAACGTTTGGGCAGAGCATTTCAGCAACATCTTAAATGCAACTTCCTTCTTCGATGATGAAACCACCATCTGCCTTCCTCAAGTTCCCACTAATGATACACTTGATGACCTCCCAACCATAATGGTACTAAACAAAGCCATCCAGCGGCAAGGCGCCTGGCCTTGACTCCATCCCAGCAGAGATATACAAGGCAGGTGGGCCGGTCCTAACAGAGCAGCTTCACCAAGTCTTTACAAACATATGGGTGAACGAGAACATGCCACAAGATTTCAAGGACGCGTCAATAGTCCACCTTTATAAACGTAAAGGAAACCGCTAGATGTCTTCAGAGTTTTCATCAAACCAGTCTTTATGCTTTCGGGGGGCTGAACCCAGGATTTCCATAGCAGTGTTGTAAATTATGTCCTTTAGGGCTCTCCACTCTGTTTCCGCATCCTGTTTGGCTGCAGCATTTGGCTTGAGGAGGTCTTCCAGCATGTTTTCAAACGACAGCTGCATTTTTTTTTCTGTTTCGGCGGGTGACATTTCTCCCCCCCCCCCCTTTTTTTCCCCCTTGAAGATGCCGTTGTGGTTTGATGTGAATGTTTATTTTCGAGATAATGAGATGATGGTCTGTCCAACATTCGGCACCACACATGGATTTTGTCACTCGAACGTCTTGTCTGTCACTCTACCTGACGATGACATAATCAATGAGGTGCCAGTGTTTCGAGCGAGGGTGCATCCACGATGTCCTATTTCTCATGGGTAGACGGAAGATTGTGTTGGTGATCAGGAGATCGTGTTCGGCACAGGTCTGAAGGAGGAGGAGTCCATTGCTGTTACAATTTCCGACTCCGTACTTTCCAGTGATGCCACTCCAAGAGGCGGTGTCCTTGCCTACTCTGGTATTGAAGTCCCCAAGGAGTATAAGTTTGTCTCCATTGGGAACAGATGTTAAACGTTGTGCAGGTCTTCATAGATCTTGTTTTGACGTCAAGAAGAAAGCTAGTGAGAAGCAGAGATAGAGTGTGTGTGTGTGTGTGTGTGTGTGTGTGTGTGTGTGTGTGTGTGTGTGTGTGTGTGTGTGTGTGTGTGAGAGAGAGAGAGAGAGAGAGAGAGTGACTGAAGAAAAGAAAGAGGTGGAGAAAGAAAAGACAAGAGAGACGGGTTCAGAGAGAGTGAGTGAGAGAGAGAGAGAGAGAGAGAGAGAGAGAGAGAGAGAAGAGAGAGAGAGAGAGAGAGAGAGAGAGAGAGAGAGAGAGAGAGAGGAGTTACGTGTTTCGTGACACTCGTACATTATTCAATTACCCGAGTTTTCCCGCAAATCTTGGCCGAGTAGTGCCCTTGACTTGACCCCAATGTTTGGTCTGGACCATTGAAAGAAAAAAATTGGAAGTTTCTTAACAAGAAAACTGGCACCAATCGTAAGGGTTATTTTGTGTTAGAGTGTGGGTATAGGAATCTGTCTGCCTGCCCGCCTACCTACCTACCTACCTACCTACCTACCTACCTACCTACCTACCTACCTACCCACTTACCCACCCACCCACCCACCTATTTGTCTGTCTGTCTGTCTGTCTGTCTGTCTGTCTGTCTGTCTGTCTCTGGTGGATGTGTGAAGGGTGGGGATATGTGTGTATGGGTAGGGTGTGTCTTGTTAAGTGGTGTGTGGTTGGGGCGAGGGTGGAGGATGTGTGGGTTGGTGAGTGTGTGTAGGTTGGGGGATGGGTTGGGGATGTGTGTGTGAGTGAGTTCGTGATGATTGAGTGGGTATTGGAATGTGTGTAAGTGGGGATATGTGGGTGGGTGCGGCAAGTGTGTGTGTGTAGGTGCGGATGTGTGTGTTGACGGGAAGATGTGTGGGGGGGGGGGATGTGTGCTTGGCTCGGTGGTGGAGGATATGTGGGTGGGTGAGTGTGTGTGGGTATGGGATGGTTTGGGAGATGTGTGTAGGTGGGGAGATGTCTGTAGGTCGGGGGATGAGTGTGGGTGGGGGATGGGTGGGTTGATGCATGTATGAGTGCCTGGGTTGTATGTGTGTGTGTGTGGGGGGATTGTGTGGGTGGATGTGTGTGGGTGATAGATGGGTGGATGGGTAGGGTCATGCATGTGTGACCTTGGGGGGGGGGGGTGTAGGTGATGTGTGTGTGTGTGGAATTTGTGGCGGGTGGGAAATGTGTGGATACTTGAGAGATGTGTGTCATAACACGGTAAAATGCATTGTTTATGTTTACAACATTCATTTGACAATGCCTTTTTTTCCTTTGTGAATGTACTATGCACTATTGATGAACGAAAGATGAGTGATTGGAAGGGCTGAATGTAAGACGGGTCTGCGTGCCCAATTTGTTACCCTTTGAAAATAAAGTTTGTTCGTTCGTTCTTTCTGTCTGTCTGTCTCTCTGTCTGCGTCTGTCTAATCTGCCCACCCGCCTGTCCATCTGTCCGTCTGTCTGTCCGTCCGTCGCTCCCTGCTCCTACCCGCCCACCCAGAGTACAAGCACAAATAACCACGACATACAAGTAACGGTTACTGTTACTCAATGGACATATGGAAGTCGACATATTTGTATAGACAGAGATATTGGAAACACGAAATGCTCATTGACACACCTGTCGTATTTACTTCCCTATTCATTTCCTGGTACCGATTTTAAGGCTCTAGTGGGAATGGAACCCATGGCCGCCGTTACGGCAGGTGAGTGTCTTGTCTTCACACCACCGAGTCGTCCATCGTGAAAAGAAAGCTATAGCAAATGTAGATTCTCTCACAAATGTCATGCTAATTCTCACAAATCATACTTTTTACTCACGGCAACACGCCGCTTAGAGGTAAAATTATTTATGAAATGTTGTTCTCCAGTTGTTTCCTATTATGCCCGTTTCTCTCTTCGAGCAGCAATCAATACTCCAGCATTCACGAAAGCCTCCCAGACTTCCGGAGTCATCGTAGTGCCAAAACATGTTGGGTCTTTTCTTTAACGAATCCACACAAGACATTCCATGGAATCCGCAACAGTGGAAAGCTACTTAAGAATGTTTAAAATATCACCGACAGCTAAAAATGGATGGATGGATGAATAATGAGTGAATCAATGGATGAATGAGTGAATCAATGAATGAGTGAGTGAGTGAGTGAGTGAATAATGGATATCAATCGACGCATCAATTACTGAATATATTCTCAAAAATCCGCGCTGAATGCGATCTTTCTCCGAGAATTTTCTAGAAGACTCGGGTTTGACCTCAAGGTTAAATATCTAGCATTTAGATCTGCGTTGCGCTAGATAAATGGAGCTTTGACCTTTGAACTCTGACCTGTGATGTTCAAGCATTGATATTATACAACAAACAGTGTGATTGGCTAGCTGACAACTTGTTGGAAAGTCTGGCTAACACATTTGACCTTGCATCTGGGCGGTAGGTATAAATATTGCTTGTTTGTGTGGGTGTGCGAGTGTGTGTGGGTGTGTGTGTGGGTGTGTGTGTGTGTGTATGCATGTGTGGGAGTGTGTGCGTGCGTGTGTGTGCGTGTGTGTGTGTTCTTGCATGTGTGTGTGCATACCTGTGTGTGTGCGTGTCTGCGTGTGCGTGTGCAAGCGCGCGCGTGTGTGCATACGTGTGTGCATGCGTGTGTGTGTGCATGCGCGTGTGTGCACGCGTGTGTGTGTGCGTGAGTGCGTGCGTGCGTGCGGGTGCCAGCTGATACAAGTAAAGCAACGTTGAATTATTCTTAACTGATTCAGTGCCGAAGGATGACATATCGCCAAATGTGACCTTCCATTTCAAGAGAAGGAGGCTATGTCGACATACTAAGGTATCGTATCTCTCTGCCCTGAATCGCATAACTGTCCACCTCCCCAAATCCATCCTGTCAGCAGTCATCAGGCTCTCAAACTCACATCTACATATAATATCCACCCCACTCCCTTTCCACACACACAAATCAATACTGCCAACAACCAATATCTCCGATCAATTCACCGCCTCCATTTGATACCC
>JACEFZ010014381.1:270000-275000 GCA_014155875.1 Cepaea nemoralis
CGTGTGTCACGTTTGCTTCCGGTAGACAAGATTCCACCCAGGGCTCTATCTGTCCGTGGTTAGGTCTTCATTCCTAACTGTTCTGCCAGAGCCCCACGGCCTACTCTTTGCGATTTCCAACTGCCGTAGAATTGTTAAGTGCACACGGGACTTTTTGTGTTTTCGCCTTTATCCTAGTAGACTATGTATCCAATCTCCCCGGGAAGGTTAACCCGGTCAACAAATGCCGGCAGAAGTCAGATGTGTCGGCCTAACGGCACAAGAACGCAGCTCTGCTGTAAACAGGCACGAAACAATCACGTCCGGAAGAAAACTCTCCGGATAAACGCAGAAGAAGAAGAAAGTATCAAATCTTACCCAAGAATCCAGGGAGTATGTGATATTAGATACCAAAGCTTATTGAAAAAAATTTCCAGTCCACTTCTCGGTACGAACCTGGTACCTTCTGAGCTACACATCGTAACTTATCAGCCACGGCTTCCCCTTGTACTTATTTTCTGTAATCAGTACATGCACATTTACTTTTCATGTTTTTTAGTGTCTCGTCGCGTCGCAATTGAAAATTCTCCATGTCACGAGCAAATTTTAATTTAGAATGCATTGTGTGATGTACAAAAGCCAGGCGCCACTAGAATTGCGTTTAAAAATAACCTCGCACGTGCAATCTATTTCTGGTGAGCTAAAGATGGCGGCTAGGACTGAGCTAATTTAGCTACTTTGTAGTTGCCTTATTTCCTTTCGTTTTTATTAATTTGTTTGCAAATAATGAAGGATGGCGTAATAACGGCGGGGTTAGAAGAAATGAGAGCTTTAGAGATGTTGGTAGTTGGGCAGGTGTGGGGTGACCTGTAAAAGTTGGTCTTGTCTGAAAAGGTCTTTAACTTTCACTACCAAACAAAAACTGGGCTGTGACCAAACAGAAATTTATGGCAGAAAATTGGAACTAGGGGTGTGTTACAATAATGCTTTTAAAATGGTTAAGATGGTAGCAGATCTATTGTATTACATATCAAATTAAAGAGGATTGCACAAGGAACATGACAGTGTTAATAATTAATTGATAGGTTACAAATATTATGACAATAATGAGAAGTTTAATAATAACAACTGAAATTAAAGAGGTAAAAATTATTTAAAAAACTGCACTTATAAGGTGTTTTCTACACTCCTATACTGCTAATCATGTTTAATTTACTGAATAATCAAACAAACACCACTTGTCTTCAAGAATATAAACAGTATTGCTCATTAAAGTAACCCAAAAAGAAGTTTTGGTGCATTTTCTGAACCATGTATTTTTCACACAAAATGACAAAAAATAATGGCTGAAATCTTGAAGGTGGGGTCTGTCACAGTAAAGTTATGAAAATGGTTAAAATTGTAGCAGAAATGTTGTATTATATATCAAAATAAAGGGGATTGCACAAGGAATATGTTGGTAGGAGAATTTCTGCTTTAGGTTGTAAATAAAATAAAAATAATAATATAATTTGTAAAATAATTGGACAAAAGTAGGTAAAAATAATGTAAACATTGCACTTAGAATGTGTTTTCTACACTCCTATACTGCTAATCATGTTTAATTTACTGAATAATCAAACAAACACCACTTGTCTTCAAGAATATAAACAGTATTGCTCATTTAAATCACCCAAAAGGAAGTTTTGGTGCATATTCTGAACCATGTCTTTGTCACAAAAATGAAAAAAAACTAATGGCCGAAATCTGGAAGTGGTGTATGTCGCAATAATGTTATGAAAATGGTTAAAATTGTAGCAGAAATGTTGTATTATATATCAAAATAAAGGGGATTGCACAAGGAATATGTTGGTAGGAGAATTTCTGCTTTAGGTTGTAAATAAAATAAAAATAATAATATAATTTGTAAAATAATTGGACAAAAGTAGGTAAAAATAATGTAAACATTGTACTTACCAAGGGGGCGTTGTTATCCAATATCCTGATCACTGCTAATCCTGTTGAATTTACTGCACAAACAACACTTTTCTAAACTATAAATACAATTGCTCCGAATCAATCATCCGAAAAGAAGTTTTGCCGCAGATTCTGAATCATGTATTTTTCTTTTTTCAGACAAAAATTAGGAAAACACTTGGCAGATTTACATTTAATTGTCATGTCTGTTTGTTTTTATTTACTATATGTGGCAGTCTATTTGTGATAGGCTGCAAAGCAAACTTTAGCGCACAAGTCTGGTCTATTAGTGCAGCCGGAGCAAACAAAAGATGATATGTGTCGTTTAGTTCGAGTGCTGCAAAAAACACAGTCTCTATTGACACCGACAAATTCTATTAAATGCTTGGCTCATGTAAATCTTTCGGCATAATTTCCTGCAACAGACTGAAATTCTTCGGCAGGCAGAGTGTCAAACTTTCAGGAATACTCTGAGCTACTTCGCGATGAGCACTTTCCTTTACTTGAAATCCTTCTATAACAATTTTTTTCCTCCTTTCTCTGTTTGCCATATGGAATGTAGGATGTGAGCATTGATCTGTGCAATTTCAAAGATCTAGTAGTAGATCTTCTTCCACCACTTAATGGTTTTCCTATCATGGATATTATAATATCCAACCATTTGGTCCATTCTGTCGCAGCCATTCATCGCCGTGTTATTTTCATGGAGACCATCTTCGGCTTGCTTTGCGGTTTTCGCAATCCGCTCTCAACAGTTCTAACTACAGACTTGGTAGAGACAACAATGCATGGTTTTTTTTAGCTTTATTTAGCCCTTCCACCAAATAATCATTTCATCAATGGACACATTTTCAAATGGGTAAAATGCTTCCTGGATATTCTTCAGAATCATGTCAACAAGAGGATAATTTTTTTTTTTTTTTTTTGGGTACCCTCAGGTTGACATACATGAAACATGGTGTGATAAATATATTATAATTTTCTAATTGATTACTGGGAAACGTAGTGGCAGTGCCATACCAAGGAGTATATAAATGTGCACTTGTACACCGGTAGTCTTTGATACATGGTCTTGGATCAAGTCCCATAGCAATAATGACAGACGTAAACTTCAGCCATTCGTGCTTCGTTGTCAAACACTCAGCTGTTGACGAACATTCACTGGTTTTTCTTTATCACCACGTGCTAAAACTTTAGACACAACTAAAACTACTTTCTAAATATTCACTGATAAGGGAATCACTATTGTTTAAAACAGTTATAAACAATAATCTAGCTTGATCTCAAGTCATACTACGTGGACGCAAACTGGTGGGCGTTTCCATTGTGAAAAAACAAATTAACACTACCTTAAAACTGAAAATTCACAAGAATCCAATATTAGAAAACGTTTGACCTCATAAACATGGCGTAGAAATCTTTCGGCTGTACGACTTTTCAGTTTACTGTAACTTAAAATTCCGAAACGGAGCAGAAAGATATGAAATAAACCACTGATCATTTTGTGGGACGAAAAGGGCGGACTGCCATTACAGCAAATCCATCCTGTCCACAGATGGGATCACGGTAGCGAAAGAGTTAACCCTTTAACAACCCCGTGTCATCTGTATAGCGTGGTAGAACAGATACAACATCACTGCCTGGAGAGAATGGTGAGGTAGGGGGTGACAAGAGGATCTGCCGATGCTCAGTACTCCGAGGAATTGCTAGACGGACACATAATCAGATTGCAGCTGGTACCATAAGCATTGGGGCTTTTCGTTGGTTGTTGAAGATGAGGACGGGGCGAGTATGGAAATGTCCCGAGTGCTGGGATGTCGGTTCTTGACTCAACTCAACTTAACTCAACCCAGCCCAGTCCAACCCAACCCAACTCAACCTTACCACTTCAGCTCAACCCCACCAAACTCAACTCATTTCAACTCAACCCCACACAGCCAAACTCAACTCAGCCCAACCAAACTCAACTCAGCCCAACCAAACTCAACTAAATCGTACCCCACCCAACCAAACTCAACTCATCTCTACTCAACTTAACCCAACCCAACCAAACTCAACCCAACCAAACTCAACCCCCACTCAATCCAACCATCCCAACCCCACCCACCCAACCCATGTCAACCCCACCCAACACAACCCATCTCAATCCCACTCCACCCAACCAAATCCAACCCAACTCAACTCAACCCAACTCAACACAACCAAACTGAACTCAACTAATGTCACGTAGCAGGAACCTACGCTCGGTACACGAGCTGCCGTGATCACCAACACCTGACGGCATGGACTTTAAGAAGATTGGCAGTACACGAGACAGAAGGCTGTGGACAGACATGATCACCAACACCACACGGCATGGACTTTAAGAAGATTGGCAGTACACGAGACAGAAGGTTGTGGACAGACATGATCACCAACTCCACACGGCATGGACTATAAGAAGATTGGCAGTACACGAGACAGAAGGCTGTGGACAGACATGATCACCAACGCCACACGGCATGGACTATAAGAAGATTGGCAGTACACGTAGACAGAAGGCTGTGGACAGACATGATCACCAACGCCACACGGCATGGACTATAAGAAGATTGGCAGTACACGAGACAGAAGGCTGCGGACAGACATGATCACCAACACCACACAGCATGGACTATAAGAAGATTGGCAGTACACGAGACAGAAGGCTGCGGACAGACATGATCACCAACACCACACAGCATGGACTATAAGAAGATTGGCAGTACACGAGACAGAAGGCTGCGGACAGACATGATCACCAACACCACACAGGCATGGACTATAAGAAGATTGGCAGTACACGAGACAGAAGGCTGTGGACAGACATGATCACCAACACCACACGGCATGGACTATAAGAAGATTGGCAGTACACGAGACAGAAGGTTGTGGACAGACATGATCACCAACACCACACGGCATGGACTATAAGAAGATTGGCAGTACACGAGACAGAAGGCTGTGGACAGACATGATCACCAACGCCACACGGCATGGACTATAAGAAGATTGGCAGTACACGAGACAGAAGGCTGTGGACAGAC
>JACEFZ010014381.1:280000-440000 GCA_014155875.1 Cepaea nemoralis
AAAAAAACATTGTCAAATGAAAGTTGTAAACATAAACAGTGCATATTGCATTGTTCTGAGACACATTCCCCCATCCACCCTCACACCCCGCAGCAACCCACACATCCCTCAGCCACCCACTCATCCCCCACCCACCCACACATACCTCCACGCACTCACACAGACTCACGCAAACATACATGCCGCCACCCACCCACTGATCCCCCACCCACACACATTTTCCCACCCACACACACATCCTCACACACCAAGAAGAAGATAGAAGAAGAAGAAGAAGAAGAAGAAGAAGAAGAAGAAGAAGAAGAAGAAGAAGAAGAAGAAGAAGAAGAAGAAGGAGGAGGAGGAGGAGGAGGAGGAGGAAGAGGAGGAGGAGTAAAAGAAGAAGAAGAAGAAGAAGAAGAAGAAGAAGAAGAAGAAGAAGAAGAAGAAGAAGAAGAAGAAGAAGAAGAAGAAGAAGAAGGAGGAGGAGGAGGAGGAGAAGGAGGAGGAAGAGGAGGAGGAGGAAAAGAAGAAGAAGAAGAAGAAGAAGAAGAAGAAGAAGAAGATGAAGAAGAAGAAGAAGAAGAAGAAGCTACGCACACATACCCCGCCAACCCACACGTCCCGCACTTATCCACACACATATCCCGCACTCTCACAATTTTCCCCACCCACCCACACACACATCAGCCAACTACACCCACTCACCCACCCAATATTCGCCACCTCTCAACTACACATCCCCACCTATACACACAAGACTGGTCATATACTCCTCCTTGCACCCAGGCCCACACAATGAGTCGGTCCTAACATCTCACAAACACACGACACGGTTGCATAGGGAAAACTACTGTATGTAAGCCCATGGCAGATACGGGAAGTGGCTTAAGACGATTCATCATCCCACGACAATGAGTTAAAGAATGCGGCAGTCATGGCGACACCTCCATAGAGCTTGTCCTCACATGGAGCGGGTGTAGGATACAATGTTCTCTGTTCTGTATATGTTTGATAACATTACCCTCCAGGTTCATTTAAACAAATCACCATTATGGGGGATTGAACATACAACCTGAGGACTTCCAGGCCAGCTTGCTAACGACTGCTCCACCTTACTCCTGTATATGTGGCTAGCGATGACGTATATACGTGGGTTTATGTGGATGATAGAACTGGCTAATGCTACAACATATTTGTGGGTTTATGTGGATGATAGAACTGGCCAATGCTACCACATATTTGTGGGTTTATGTGGATGATAGAACTGGCCAATGCTACCACATATTTGTGGGTTTGTGTGGATAATAGAACTGGCTAATGCTACCACATATTTGTGGGTTTATGTGGATGATAGAACTGGCCAATGCTACCACATATTTGTGGGTTTATGTGGATGATAGAACTGGCCAATGCTACCACATATTTGTGGGTTTGTGTGGATGATAGAACTGGCTAATGCTACCACATATTTGTTGGTTTATGTGGATGATAGAACTGGCTAATGCTACCACATATTTATGGATTTGTGTGGATGATAGAACTGGCCAATGCTACCACATATTTGTGGATTTGTGTGGATGATAGAACTGGCTAATGCTACCACATATTTGTGGGTTTATGTGGATGATAGAACTGGCTAATGCTACCACATATTTGTGGGTTTGTGTGGATGATAGAACTGGCTAATGCTACCACATATTTGTTGGTTTATGTGGATGATAGAACTGGCCAATGCTACCACATATTTATGGATTTGTGTGGATGATAGAACTGGCTAATGCTACCACATATTTGTGGGTTTATATGGATGATAGAACTGGCCAATGCTACCACATATTTGTGGGTTTGTGTTGATAATAGAACTGGCTAATGCTACCACACATTTGTGGGTTTATGTGGATGATAGAACTGGCCAATGCTACCACATATTTGTGGATTTGTGTGGATGATAGAACTGGCTAATGCTACCACATATTTGAAGGTATGAATGGATGATAGAACTGGCTAATGCTACCACATATTTGTGGGTTTGTGTGGATGATAGAACTGGCTAATGCTACCACATATTTGAAGGTTTGAATGGATGATAGAACTGGCTAATGCTACACGCATTTGTGTATGCATGTGGGTTCACCTTGGTTCTTGTGGGTTCACCTGTGGGTTCACCTAGGTTCTTGTGTGTTCACCTAGGTTCTTGTGGGTTCACCTTGGTTCTTGTGTGTTCACCTAGGTTCTTGTTTGTTCACCTAGGTTCTTGTGGGTTCACCTTGGTTCTTGTGTGTTCACCTAGGTTCTTGTGTGTTCAGCTAGGTTCTTGTGGGTTCACATAGGTTCTTGTGGGTTCACCTTGGTTCTTGTGGGTTCACATACAAATACAGGAAAAGAGAAATAGAAACAGAAATGAAAACAGAAATGAATAATATGGAGAGGTCAGAGGTTAGCATGACCGAATGGATAAGAGCGCACACACTTAAACTTCCGGTGTGCTGATGCCGAGATAGAGGGTTCAACCCCTACACCGGTCAGTTGGACTAAATTGTTGATGTCTCGTCCTTGACTTGGCAACGTAAATTACAAGTACATAAGATTACGGAGTGGGTTCACTTGGTGAAGAGAGACACCGGTAATAGGGAAAGCAAATCCATACGCAAAAATCAGTTTAGTGTACTAGAAGTAGCTACAAATACAACAACATCACGACCGTCCGTCGCCATCTTGAAACCGTAGATGATTAAAAAGATGATAAAAAAAATCATACTGGAAAGACCTGACCGTTGACTTGTGCTGCCTGGTTCTGCCTTTCTCCACCAATATGCTGCAAGGGTGGTGGTCGCTGCCGTGGTGTCCTAGGACATTCCATCTACACCCTGTAGTGAGTGAAGGAGAAACCAGCGCCAGATCAATAGCAACAGGCCCTAGCAACACGTGTGTGAACTACGCTTGAGTTCAAAGTGAGTGATAGCCAACAATAATTGTAGAGGATATGGACTGAACTGCATGGGGTCGCTAAAGGTAGGACCGCTTGAGGTGGATTGGTCAAGGCCTATGTCCCAGTGGGGAATAAAGGGCGAAAGAAGAAGAGGAAAAAGTGGATGATAGATGTGGCTAGCCATCGTACCAAGCCACACACAGATTTAAAATCACTGCTGTAGTCGAACATAGAAATTAAACCACAAAGAGTCAATATTTTTGATGAAAGACACTGTAATGATAATACTTTGTGTATTATATTTTTCAACAGAATAGTGGAGTAGAGCGTCGTTAAGAAGAATCTGGCAGAACCTGACCATTTTCTAGAGTGTCATGTGAAGGCATCCAGGGAAGTTGCAAGGCCGAATGCGTGATTCCCAGTGGTTTCTTGAGTTCTTTGAGGTCGACAGAAGGAACTACAGCTATGCTGCCAGTGGCTGCTGAACTATTGTTACTTATCACAGCTGCATTCTCTCATTACGGTGATACAGTTGATCTCCCCTAATCACAGCTGATGCAACTAATCTCCCCTCATCACGACTGATCCATTTGAACTCCCATCTGCATCGTTTCACCACGGCTGATACAATTGATCTCCCCTTATCACGACTGATACAATTAATCCCGCAGTTGCATCGCTTCATCACGGCTGATACAGTTGATGCCCCAGCTGCATTCCCTCATCACGGCTGATGATATGCCACATCACAGCTGACGCGTTCACCGTCACGTCGGGTCTGACATCATCCAATTGTCACGACAACGTCATGATTGCTAGAAAATGGCGGAGTTTGTTTTATGGTCACGTCAAGTTTACTTGCCCCGTGAAGGCTGATGATAAAACTGCCCGGATACCCTCTCATCCAGGCTGATTTATTAGCGACATCACGTCAGTACAACTAGCTCATCGCAACCGGCCGCAGCCTCATCACGACTGATAAACCTATCGCTCTTCACCACAGCTGCCTCATCACTAACGGCTGACGCATCACGGTTATTACGGCTATCACACCCATTACAACTCACAGCTGCGTCTTACCAGCTGTAGCACATTGGCAACTCACACAGCTGCTCATCATTGCTGATACGGCTATGACAAATTATCACAACTGACAACCTCACCATGATAATTTATACAGCTGTCTTACCACGTCTGTTATAGCTATCGCACACCTTAAGATAACGGACATCGCTGTCTCATCACGGCTGATGCATTATCGCACCTCATCACAGCCGACACAGCTGCCTCGTGATGAGCACTGCTGATACCCCGTGAATTCTTTCATCTTTCATGTCAATATAAATTTAAGTTTACTTATCACAGTTAGAATGAATACTCGGTGACGTGTAAATAAACGTTAAAACATATATTCTGTAAGATCGGCGAATCTTAACGTAAACATATCACAGATACAGTTACTGTAAAGTGATAGGTGAAATCCAAACATTTGACCAAGAGCGATTGATGTGTCCAGTTATGGTGTCACTCTGTCGATGCTGTGGTTAATATGGCACAGATTGGACAATACAATGGTTGGGGTGCTATTTGTACGGATTTGGTATTAACTTAATATTAAGATAGGAGAAATGTAAGACAGGATTTTATGATTTGTGATTAAGGCAGGACAGAGCAGGACTGAAGTATTATGGAAGGATTTGGGATTAAGATAGAACAGCGAAAGGCTGAAGTATTACAGAATTATTTGTGATTAAGCGTGTGGAAACTAAGAGATTATAGTAATATTTATGATTAAACAGAATAAGGCTGAAAGTTTCCTGTAGAACGAAAAGTGAAGATTGCTTCCATCAGAAATCTGTGAGGATCGTGGTAGTTAATGTTTGTCAAGGGGGACACCTAGTTAGCTGTAGGACTGTAGAAGGAATAGTTATTGACATAGGACAATACACATGATTGATGAATTCAGCAACCAGTTGGTTGCAAACAGTCAAGAGAGACTAACCATAACGGGATAAATCGTGATAAAATAGGGCGACAAGATTTATAAATCATGTTCTTACACAATTCTCTACTAGAATAAACTGTGCGATTCAACTATTTAAATTGATGACTGATAAAACAAATGAAAACAGCAGATGAAGAGCAGTAAAAGTAACAATTATTTATTAAGACATAATAAAATAATAATACAATGAAAGAATATATTAATAATAAAATAAATAATCATTGCCAAACTGTAATTATGCCCAGATAAAGATCTGTTTTCGAATCAAAACTGTTTGATATTGGTAATATCGTGATTGTATATATTGTTTAGTTTTAAAATCTTTACAAGTATAAGTACTGAGTGATACTTAAAAGAGACGAATAAAGTATAATATAAGAACATTCTCGGCGAAGAAGTTCCTAAAAATTTAACATTCATTTTCAACGAGACTTAAAGTTTGTAGAAATCGCCTGTCGTTGATCGATGTATCAGAATCAATATTAATACGACCACTTTTACCGCAGCTGTAAATACTATATAGTTACTTTCAGGAGAAATAATTTGTATATTCAAACGTGAAGTCAGCACAATTGCGTCGTGGGGAGAACCGATACGTTTGACTATGTTAGATGTTAGTCATTGACAAGCAGCAGAATCAGCTGGAGATGGCTGACGCTCGTAGCACAGTGATATCGATCTCGGGGCAGGATCGAACGGAGCAATCAGAGACTCGGCATTCTCACGACGAGGGGGGAACTTGTGCAGATGGGAGCAGTAGTTGTTTGACTCGGCATCTGTTGGCCCAGGCACAAGTCACAGACGGGGATGGCTCTGCATTAAACGCCAGTGATGATAGCAAGAATTTGCCACCAGAGGCTCGATTTATTGAGCCAGAGAACAATGATGTCGGACACGCTGTTTTTACTGATTCCTTGAGAAGAAAAGGAAAAACCCAGACAAAGGTACAAATACAAGAGGCAGAAATAAACTATGATTCCTCAACAGAGAACTGTAAAACTGCTAGAGACTCTGAAGATCAAGATGTTTCTTTAGTAAAAGACCCGGATACATCGAGATTTCCAGGAGTTGGCAAAAACAGCGTTAAACTAATTGGATTCGTTAATAAAGACAGCTCTAAACCCGGGGACGAGAATACAACAGATTTTCCTAATGCCAGCAAGCGGGACACAACCGTCATCTGTCAAGACAAGCAGGGTGGGTCCAGCAGGGACCCCACGTCGACCCCACATCGGCCGGGCAAGCTTGGTATGCTCCCAAATACCAACTGGAAGCGAGTTCGAAACACCTTAAAAGCGGCGAGTGAAATGCAAGGCCCCAAGAAACATAAACACACTCTTGATCGTGAAGATTCCTTCCTGCGGAAGTTCTCCACCAGGAACCACCAAGACCTCCAGAACTCGCCAGGCTCCTTGGACGATGAAGATCACAGATCCAGCTGCTCGTTCCACAGTTACGAAGGACGGTTTGTCATTCAACACGACGGAACCTTCATGTTTTACTGGCTTGGAGTCATCACTCTAGCTGTCCTGTACAATATCTGGACTTGCATCGCCAGACAAGCTTTCGTGGAGATTCAACAAGGATGTCCTCCCTGTTGGTACACCTTTGATGGCGTCTTCGATTTCCTCTACATCTGTGACATTCTGGTGCAGTTCCGCACCGGGTACCTCGATCAAGGTCTCATGGTCTATGATTCTAAAAAATTATTTGTAAGATATGTGAAATCAAAGTGCATTTACGTCGATTTCCTTTGCTTGTTGCCCTTGGATTTGATTCAGTTTGTCATCGGAGTGCACCCAATGATTCGTTTCCCGAGGTTCTTCAAACTGTATAGGACATTTCGGTTTGTATACATGCTGGAGTCACGAACGGCATACCCCAATCTCTTCAGAGTGGCCAATTTGACTCACCTGGTTTTGCTGGGCGCCCACTGGTTTGCTGCTTTCTATTATATGATCAGCGAGGCCGAGAAGTTCACGGGCAACTGGTCATACCCAAAACCGATTGGTCAATTTGCTGAAATAAGCCGGAAGTATTTACAGTGTTTACATTGGGCAGTATTGACCTTGACAACCATTGGTGACCTTCCACTTCCGGATAATGCAAATCAGTAAGTTCACAATTGTTTTTACTATTTGTTATTATTGTTTGTTATTTAAAAGTCAAAGTTAGTTGCTTTTTGTTTTACAGCACGTCGCAGTCAACCCCATTATCTTTTGGCTGTTTGTGATTTCTTGGCAAGTTTAAGTTCAGAAGTTTGCCAATGCTGTCTCAGCGAAAGGCACTCATACCATTTCATAATGAAACCAACGCAAGGCGGTCTGCTGCCAAATCGCCCGCAGTTTTGTTTCGAATGCGGTATGAGGGATTATGAATTGCGTCCGGAACTCCTTCGCCACGGAGCAGACGTTTGCTATATATCTTTGTTTAATTGTTGTACTTATGGATGTTATGATTCGTCATTATAATCATGCGTCATGCCGATACGCTTGACCAATTGTGATGTGTCTGTCACGACCAAGTGTCTAAGGGCTTATAACAACCATGTGATCCCCAAAAATCAAACATGAAAGATCTCCAACTGAGACTGTCCAATGATCATGCTCATCACAGCAGTCACGGAACAATCCATCGGCAAGGCTTCAACATAAGACATTTATTGAACATACATGATGCGCCATCATTTGAGTGATGCAGTCCGTCTATGTCGTACACCTATACAGTCTTAGAAATTCATTTATATTTGTGCTCCGAATGATAACGATTATTCCCGCTGTACATATCTCCTGCAGCCATTCAAAGCATGCGGTAATCGTTAATTAGTCATTGCTTTATCTTTATCTTTATAATCTCTCACAACGTGCAGTCGCATCCTTTCTGGAGTATGACTCCTCCGAATTCCTGGACATTGCGGTGTCTGCATAACACAACCAAGCACATAACGGTCACCAAGTGGCTACACGAACAAATATACTAGGTCGGTCGATGTCTCCAGCGAACCGCTGCCTTTCCCCTTCAGAAGCTTTGGCTGCACTCCATTATTCTAGGCCGACTACTTCCTCCATGAACCGCCATCAACCTCCCGGGGCGGCTCCATCCCGACTAATGTACGTGACAACAAAACATCAGTAGGTAAACATACGTCACGCAAGGACAATATTGGTGCAGTTTAGTGCAAGCAGAAATCGAGACGTTGCCAACACCTGTCATGGCCAACAGATTCTTGGACGAGTTATACAAGCTTGTATGTCTCATTCTCGATTATGTCACATGGCCAAGCAATTTAGACAGTTATCCCTTTGTCTTCTCCTTGCTCTTTTCCCATCAAGTTTGCCGCTTGTCACTAAGGTTTTAAGCTCAGATCACCCATAAGATGCTCATAAATCTAATCTGTCTACGCCTAATTTATGATTAAGATAGGACATTGAGGTGCCGAGGATTTACAAAGATTTGTGATTAAGCAAGGACATTGAAAAATCCACGGATTTAGAAGGATGTGTGTTTAAGATAAGTCAGTGAAACGGTAAAGGATTTGCTATTAAGATAGGACCGTAAAAGGGTTCAATACTACTCTGTTTAACTGACTCATTCCTTGTTTTGTTCGTCAATGGTACTGCCCATCCGTGGTTCTGTCCGTTCATGGTTCTGTCCGTCCATGGTTCTGTCCGTCCATGGTTCTGTCCGTCCATGGTTCTGTCAGTCCATGGTTCTGTTCGTCTATGGTTCTGTCCTTCTATGGCTCTGTCCGTCCATGGTTCTGTCCGCCCATGGTTCTCTCCGTCAATGGTTCTATTCGTCCATGATTTTGCTTGAATGTTCCCAAAAAACCCACATGCCTGCTGCCACCAGATGAATCTACGCTTGCCCGCTTGTTGTCCAGGGATCCAGTGCAGAATGGGAGCCGCGGTAGTGCAGTAGCTAAACGCTCAGAGAGCCGAGGTGGTGGCTAAACGCTCAGAGATCCGAGGTGGTGGCTAAACGCTCAGAGAGCCGAGGTGGATGCTAGATGCTCAGAGAGTCGAGGTGGTGGCTAAACGCTCAGAGAGCCGAGGTGGTGGCTAAACGCTCAGAGAGCCGAGGTGGTGGCTAAACGCTCAGAGAGCCGAGGTGGATGCTAGATGCTCAGAGATCCGAGGTGGTGGCTAAACGCTCAGAGAGCCGAGGTGGATGCTAGATGCTCAGAGAGCCGAGGTGGTGGCTAAACGCTCAGAGAGCCGAGGTGGTGGCTAAACGCTCAGAGAGCCGAGGTGGTGGCTAAACGCTCAGAGAGCCGAGGTGGATGCTAGATGCTCAGAGAGCCGAGGTGGATGCTAGATGCTCAGAGAGCCGAGGTGGTGCGGTAGCTAGACGTTCAGAGAGAAGAAATGGTGCAGTAACAAGACTCTCAATGACCGTCCCGGCAGTGTTGGGTTCCATCCTCATGGAGGCAGATTCGAAGTTGTAAATTTACCGCAGCTCCAAGGTCGATCCAGCCTAAACTGGGTACCAGGAATTGCCTTGGGAAGTGAAGGGTGCAGGTTTGATACTGACCACATCACCCACCGAGTGCCGTTCGTCTATAAAATATAGGTACAGCAATGTACGCCCTATACGCCTTGGGTGTCTAAGAGGGTCATTCCCTTAGTTTAGAAATACTCACATCGCTACAGACATACATATTTTGTAGACTTCAACAGTGAAGTTACGAGCGTTTAAGTTTCCACTATGTTTTCCATCTTGCAAAAATCTACTTTTGTATTGACGATTTTTACTATGATCTCGACAACATATCTTTCATATTATAGCAGGGTTGTTACAAGATGTGTCAAGTGATCCGTAATTTATAGGAAATGTCAATCGAACCACGTATGTAAGTTACAGGACATGTCAAACGATCCACTTGTGTCAGTGACAGGACATGTCAAACGATCCATTGTGTAAGTTACAGGACATGTCAAATGATCCACTTGTGCAAGTTACAGAACATGTCAAACGATCCAGGTGTGTAAGTTACATGACATATCAAACAATCCACTTGTGTAAGTTACAAGATATGTCAAACAATCTACCCGTGTAAGTTACAAAACATGTCAAAAGATCCACTTGTGTCAATTACAGGACATGTCAAACGATCCACTTGTGTCAATTACAGGACATGTCAAACGATCCAGGTGTGTAAGTTACAGGACATGTCAAACGATCCACTCGTGTAAGTCACAGGACACGTCAAACGATCCACTTGTGTCAATTACAGGTCATGTCAAACGATCTGCGTGTGTCAGTTTCTAGACATCTGAAACATCCCGCTTGTGACAAGAGCACTGGTTCTTTAGCTGCCGATGTCGAGGTAGTGGGTTCAACCCCTACATTGGTCAGTAGGACTAAAGTGTTGACTTCTCGTCCTTGTCTTGGGGACGTAAATTACAAGTACCTCGAAGTCAAAGTGGATTCACCTGATGGCGAGGGACACTGGTATTATGGGAAAGCTAATCCACAAGCAAAAATCAGTTCAGTGGACCAGAAGTAGTAGCACGTATGTTGACTACGCGGGAGTTCAAATGCCAGCGAACGTTATAGAAACCCCTGGAGACTCCAGGACACACGAAGCCATCCACTTGTGCCAGATTGTTCTCGTTTTCCTGGACGTTGCATCGTGAGACTTCTGCCGTGCTCGGAATATTCTCAGTCCAGATTTCTTACAAGATAATTGTATAGCAACACCCTCACGTCTTGTGGTTAACTAACTAACTGTACAACTGTCGTATGCTTATAAGCTCGTTTCGGTAGTTGCTTACAATATTGACTACTCAGTTAAATGTGGGATTCAAAAGTTACTATAATCTGCCACTGATTTACTGTTTGCTTACACGGCTGATTTATGTATTGATCGATTGACTGATAACCTGAACAACCGCTGCAAGTTTATTAAGTTTTAAAATCATTCATGTATCATCATCATGTGAGTTGCGTTGCACTGTTTTGTCCAGCCTGTGGTTTAGCACATCCGACTTCTGCACATCTTATCACGGGTGAGCTTTTCCCAGTCTTTGACTATCCTCAGTCTACCTACCACAAGACATATGATATCTCGACATCTAGTATGGGAATGGAGGTGGAGGCGGTCACTGCGGTGTTCAGCGCTCGTTGATCACATCACGCGAGAAGAGATTTGCTGGAACATATCGTTCAAAAGTTAGTTACGTGTCCTTTTCAAGACGTGGCAATCAACCCCAGTATTTGTGGCTCTTTGTGGTTGACAAGGCTATCTTTGCCAACAGAGGCGAGGGACAGAGTTCTTAAGAGATATATTGAGTCAATCCTGATGTACTGAAGCCAATCGTGGACAATTAACACACAAGTGAGGAATGCTGTGGAACCTGCGGAGATGTGATTTGGTTCAAGACTGTGGTGTGAATGAACATTGTAGATGGATAGAAAGAGCAATGAACACTTCTTGACAGAAGTTAACTCACAAAGAGATCGAGTTACTCGTATCAGTCCACAGACAGTCCACATTCTTTGTGCACGTCATGAGAAGGGGAAGCTGGAGTATATCGTCACTACACTAAGGCTGGAGGTTAAGAGAGACAGGCAGAGACCGAGAGTTCTAAGGTGTCTTGAATGACCTGTGTCCATCTTCGTGCTGGTCAAGCCTAACCACTTCTTGCAGGAACCTTGCCTTCCATCACTGCTCTTCCTAAACCAATATGGCCTTTACCGTGACCAGTGTATGTCAGTTTCAGAGACGGGGTTCTGTGTTTGAGACATATGATATCACGCCATCTAGTATGGGAATGGAGGTGGAGGCGGTCACCGCGGTGTTCATTTGTCTTTGATCGCATCATGAGAACCGATTCGCTGGAAAACGTCCTTCAAAAGTTCGTTGCATGTCATTTGTCATTTACAAGACGTGACAATCAAAGTGTTGGTTTATTTTAAAACAGTATTTATGAGTTAGTTTTCTTTCATGTTCAGATCTTGGAGAATTTCCGTATTTTTGTAGGTCATCGGTATTCTCAGAACATTTCTGTAACAACACCAAGCAAATACACACGTGCTCGAGACACAGTTCAACACTGCCCGTGGAAGTCAGAGTGTTGGTTGTGATTCCTCTCTGATCTATCTCGTGTCTGGTGGGTGTTGTGATTCCTCTCTGATCTATCTCGAGTCTGGTGGATGTTGTGATTCCTCTCTAATCTATGTCGTGTCTGGTGGGTGCCGTGACCCTGATCTATCTCGTGTCTGGTGGGTGTTGTGATTCCTCTCTGATCTATCTCGTGTCTGGTGGGTGTTGTGAATCCTCTCTGATTGTAGAACCATTTCACAGTTATTAAAGTAAAAAGCTGAGGCTTTTGAACGGAAATGTTGGAGACAAATTCTTAGAATACACCTGATTAAGATGGCCAAAAATACTAGTATTTTACGAGATCTGAACATAGAAATAAACTGGCTGCTGACCGGAATGATGTCTCAGAAAATGAAACACGATAGGCATCACAAATCTGTGGAAAGAACGTTTAATAAATGCCTGATTCCTGGAAGATGAGGTAAGTCTCCACCAACCTGGCGGTGGACACAGAACATTAAAGGCGCACTGGGCGTGGAAATGCACGAGCCATGAGAACTATCGAGGAATTAATTTCTTCAATCTGTTGTTTTAAATAATGCTTGATAGATGACTCAAAAGCTTTTGGCTGTGTGGAACACGAAGAGTATGAAACAATGACAGAATTGAGTTTCCAGTTACATAAAATGGTGATCCCATAAAACCCTGCAGGGAACAAAAGGCAGCAGTGAGAATATATGATGATACAACAGATTGAGTGAGACTATGTTTGCCTTTGTCTCGTATCTGTGTAACCGGTATAATACAAATATGATATATGATACGGAATGTTAGTGAGATGAGGGGTGGGGGGGGGGGAGAGAGGGAGGGGGTGGCGGTTTGTTGATGATGGTTAAGGTCCTTACCTCTGTTTTATTGATGCTAATTGTCATGATGTGTTCCTTACACACTACGTGTACTCTGTTTATGTAGACTTTCACTATATGATAGCTAATGGACACATGACAACGACTGAGGCAGGACATCTGGACTATGATAGAGGACATTTCTGTAGACTGTTGTGGGTGTGAAGATCTGTACAGGACAGCCACTGGATGATGATGATGATGATGATGATGATGCGACGATGATGAGAACGGCGATGATAGCCATGTGACAGGAGTTATGATGTTGCAGATGACCTGCTCCTCATTAGTTAGTTAGTCTTTCCTCTTGAGCCTAAAGCGGCACATAAGGCAGAAGTCATGGCTCTCCATGTCTGGCGGTTCTCTGCTACCTGTTGTAGATCTTGGATGTTCACTTGACCGTTGAATGAGCCTTCTCTGATGATGGTTCTACGCAGGGTCTCTCTTGGTCTTCCCCGTTTTCTTTTCCCTACTGGTGACCATATGAGGGCTTGGTTGGGGAGTCTTGTCTTGTCCATTCTGAGTACATGGCCGATGTAGTTCCAATGGCGTTTTCTTATAAAATTCGATACAATATCTTGCTTAGTCTCTTGTCTTATTTGCGTATTGGTTCTGAAATCTGTCCAGTGGAGGTTTAGAATTCTTCTAAAACATTTGTTCTCAAAATTGTCTAATGTTTTATCTAAAGCTACCGTTGATTTCCAACTCTCACATCCATACGTTAGCACTGGAATCACACATGCTACACAATAGAGGTGTTAAAGTTAGGTTATGCCCATTACAGGACGAGGCAATCAACCCAGCAAGGCTGTGTGTAAGGCTGTGTGTGATTTAGTACGCAGTTCTACCTTCAGTATCTTGCCATTACACGTAGACTTGATGGAAAGCGTAAGAGCGTTCGCTGTTAAACTACCGGTACGCTGATGGCGAGGTAGGCAGCTCATCCCCTACACCGGCATTAAATCAGACTTAAACATTGACTTCTTGTACTACTGATGTAGAACTGCCTAGAAATTCAGCCTGGGTTTGATCGCAACGTCATGTAAAGGACATGCACGATTCATAATTTGCAATTGCTTTCAGAACGACCGACGCCTCATATGATAGAAATCAACGCAAAACTATTTGCTTCCAAATCGGCCTTAGCAGAATTTGAACCCTCGACTCCATATATCGGGGAATTGTGACATGCGTTCACTGCCCCAGTGAGTATGATGATGATAGGGACAGTGATTTGTAGCGCCTGGTACTCGCCTTTGTCCATTTATTCCTGCTCGCAAGCCTACAGGTAAACAAACACACAGGTGTATCCCATGGGCACCCGTAGGAAAATATGGCCTTATCCTGTTTACACGTCCACAGAATGTTCTTTATAGAATTTCGTTCACAACGGCGGTTCTGAAACTTGTCACTTGCGGGGTCCCATATTGGGAGTTAAATTCTTCTAGGTTTACAGTATAGTTTCCGTTGATTAGAAGTTTCAACGCCGTCTCCCTGGCCTAGGTTTCAGCGACTTTCTCCGTAATCCCGTTTATCCACGTGAGCAAACGTAGTTGAGCGAGAATCGGTAGCGGTTCTCGCCCTACCCTTTACTTACGAGATACGTGAGCTGGCAGCTCAGAAAGCAATGGCAAACTACTGAGCGTAATCTTGACAGCGATGTCCTGTAATAGAATATGCGAAAAAAAGAGCGTTGGAACTTCTTTTTTTTAAAAAAATATTTTCTAATTCCATGTTTTTCTTTAGATCTGTTTGTTAGTTTCTGACGAAGATCATTTAGATCGAACCGTCGATTCGTTGCGTTGAGGTGTATTTATATCTTAATTTTACGTTATTTCAATCAATATGAATCAATTTCCATGAGACTAGAGTTCAATAAATCTGAATGAATGTAAATCAATTCCAATCAACGAATAAATAAATCAGTTATTTTCTAAGTTGCGAAAAAAAAATAAAAAAAAAAATTAAAAATTAACTGATTCAGTGCTGAAGGATAATATATCGCCACATGTGACCTCCCATTTGGTTAGAAGGACGTTAAATCGCCATACTAGGGTAATGGTGTAAGTTGTTTTGTTTCTTGGTATCTTCCGCGGTTTCAATGTTCAGTGAACGGAAATGTACATTGTAATACTTGTTCATTTTATTGTATACCAATGTTTGGTCGAAACCAACTTTTTGTTTGTCACTGAATCAGTAAAAATTATAACGTAAACAAATCGTATTGTCAATTCCTTGTATTTAATGCACCTTATTTTTTAAATCTTATTTTCTACATTGTTGACTGATTGGCACCTTGCCGTCTTGATAGACGGTAGTTTGTAAAATGGAGTTATAGCTCTCAATAGCACAAAGCCTGGGCTGAATTTAGAGACCATGTGTTGCCCATGCAGCATGATCCCTCTCTAGGCCTGTCTAGTTTACTCCAGAGGAAAGGTAACACCAATACGTCTGGAACAAGACAAGCTGCAGAAGCTGCCGGATCAGTAAAGCAATACTTTAACTGTCCGCCTGTGGAAGCTGCCATCCTAGACCAGTTGCCGACCAAGGCTTAGGACCTAGTCTGCCCTGCTATGACATTTAGTATTTAAGTTTCATTTCCTCGTACTAGGGTAGGGCTTGCACCCTCCCAATTCCACACCTCCGCCCGGGACCGTCGGCACAATGTGGGGTGTCGGGTTTGGTGAGCGCAGCCCAACATTCGGCGCTAACAGAAAGCAGTCTACTGTCATACGGTAGCTCAGTCATATCTATGATCTGACACACTTTAGATTATTATTATTGTTATGTTTACACTGCTATTTCCTTTTGCCGGATTTGCGTTAGTTGTAAGGTATGTATAACGTATATGTGTTTATTATCTCTCACTTCTTCGCAGGAGTCACACACACGCCTGACTGTTTTCATTTGTTTTAATTCCACATATTGAGCTTCCATCCTCGAGCGGAAATTAATGAAGAACAGTATGGATTTGTGGAGGGAAAGGGTACAAACAATGCAATATATACATTACAGACACTAATAGAAACGTCAATAGAGAAACAGAAAGACATATATTTATGCTTCATAGATTATACTAAGGCATTTGATAAAGTAAAACATGATGAGCTGATTAAAATGTTGGAAGATATCAACATTGATGGGAAAGATTTAAGAATATTAAAGAATATTTATTGGAACCAAGTAGCAGCAATTAAAATTGGAAATAAAGAGGGTAGTTACGAACACATAAAGCTAGGAGTACGACAGGGATGTGTCATGTCACCTTATCTCTTCTCCCTATATAGCGAAGTAATAATGAGAGAGATCAAAGAGACGCCAGGAATGCTAGTTAGAGGTTATAATATAAATAATATACGCTATGCGGATGACACAGTATTGGTGGCAGATAAATCAACAGACCTACAACAATTGTTGGACACTGTAGTAACAGAGAGTGCAAGGAAAGGACTCTCCTTGAATATCAAGAACACAGTAACAATGGTGATATCAAAGAAAATGGTGACACCAAAATGTGACATAGAAATGGAAGGAAAAATTCTTAACCAAGTGGATAATTTTAGATAACTAGGGACATTTATAACATTAGATGGAAGATGTACAACAGAGATTAAGAGCAGAATAGGGCAAGCAAAGGCCGTATTTCAGAAAATGAAGAGTGTCTTGTGCAATAAGTCACTATCACTGAGTGTAAGAAAGAGAGTGCTGAAATGCTATGTAGAACCAGTTTTGCTGTATGGCAGTGAATCTTGGAATGTAAATGAACAAATTAAGAAGCAACAGAGATGTGGTTTCTGAGACGAATGTTGCGAATTCCTTGGACTGCCAGAGTAACTAACAACGATTGCCTGAAACAGGTTAATGAAACTAGAACACTAAGAAAGAGACAAACAGCTTTCTTTGGTCATGTGATGAGAAGAGAGGCATTGGAGAACATCGTGACAACTGGAAAGATCGAGGGGAAGAGAGGCAGAGGCAGACCAAGAGAAATGATGCTGGATGGATTGAGATGGTGGCACGGAGGAATATCAGCAGCAGAGTTGATCCAGAAAACCAAAGACCGAGATCTGTGGAGAGCCATGAACGCCTACGCCAGCTGGCAGGGCACTTAATAATGATGATGATCCTCGAGCGATGTCCCTTGTTTTATGTACGAATTACCAGAAAACGAGAAATAGATTGTGAGCTTTACTAGAACATTATTAACAGTAATAAAATAAATGTTGCGGCTATGACTATCATCAGCGCAGAATAATTGTTTATTGTAAGGACTAAAGGCCTTCCTAAGGCATAAATCTTCTGGCGCAGGTTTTCTTGAAGTCACGCGTGCCTGGTAGTTAACACCAACTGTGGTCACGTGTGTGAGGCCTGCTGTAGGCTAGTGGCTAGAAAATCGAATGCTGTAGGCTACTGGCTAGACAATCGCTGCTGTAATTTAGTGGCTACACATTCGACTGCTGTAATTTAGTGGCTAGACACTCGACTGGTGTAATTTAGTGGCTAGACACTCGACTGGTGTAATTTAGTGGCTACACAATCGCCTGCTGTAGGGTAGTGAATACACAATCGCCTGATGTAGGTTAGTGGCTAGACACTCGCCTGCTGTAATTTAGTGGCTAGACACTCGCCTGCTGTAATTTAGTGGCTAGACACTCGCCTGCTGTAATTTAGTGGCTAGACACTCGCCTGCTGTAATTTAGTGGCTAGGCACTCGCCTGCTGTAATTTAGTGGCTAGACACTCGCCTGCTGTAATTTAGTGGCTAGACACTCACCTGCTGTAAGTTAGTGGCTAGACACTCGACTCCTGTAATTCAGTGGCTAGACACTCGCCTGCTGTAATTTAGTGGCTAGACACTCGCCTGCTGTAATTTAGTGGCTAGACAATCGCCTGCTGTAATTTAATGGCTAGACACTCGCCTGCTGTAATTTAGTGGCTAGACAATCGCCTGCTGTAATTTAGTGGCTAGACACTCGCCTGCTGTAATTTAGTGGCTAGACAATCGCCTGCTGTAATTTAGTGGCTAGACACTCGCGTGCTGTAATTTAGTGGCTAGACAATCGCCTGCTGTAATTTAGTGGCTAGACAATCGCCTGCTGTAATTTAGTGGCTAGACACTCGACTCCTGTAATTCAGTGGCTAGACACTCGCCTGCTGTAATTTAGTGGCTAGACAATCGCCTGCTGTAATTTAGTGGCTAGACAATCGCCTGCTGTAATTTAGTGGCTAGACAATCGCCTGCTGTAATTTAGTGGCTAGACACTCGCCTGCTGTAATTCAGTGGCTAGACACTCGTCTGCTGTAATTTAGTGGCTAGACACTCGACTGCTGTAATTTAGTGGCTAGACACTCGCCTGCTGTAATTTAGTGGCTAGACAATCGCCTGCTGTAATTTAGTGGCTAGACACTCGACTGCTGTAATTTAGTGACTAGACACTCGAGCGGTGTAATTTAGTGGCTACTCACTCGCCTGGTGTAATTTAGTGGCTAGACACTCGACTGGGGTAATTTAGTGGCTAGACACTCGCCTGCTGTAATTTAGTGGCTAGACACTCGACTGGTGTAATTTTGTGGCTACTCACTCGCCTGGTGTAATTTAGTGGCTAGACAATCGCCTGCTGTAATTTAGTGGCTAGACACTTGCCTGCTGTAATTTAGTGGCTAGACACTCGCCTGCTGTAATTTAGTGGCTAGACACTCGCCTGCTATAATATAGTGGCTAGACTCTCGCCTGGTGTAATTTAGTGGCTAGACACTCGCCTAGGTGTAATTTAGGGGCTAGACTCTCGCCTGGTGTAATTTAGTGGCTAGACACTCGCCTGGTGTAATTTAGTGGCTAGACACTCGCCTGGTGTAATTTAGTGCCTAGACACTCGCCTGCTGTAATTTAGTGGCTAGACACTCGCCTGCTGTAATTTAGTGTCTACTCACTCGCCTGGTGTAATTTATTGGCTAGACTGTAGGGTAGTGGCTAGACACTCGCCTGGTGTAATTTAGTGGCTACTCACTCGCCTGGTGTAATTTAGTGGCTAGTCACTCGACTGTGTAATTTAGTGGCTAGACACTCGCCTGCTGTAATTTAGTGGCTAGACACTCGACTGGTGTACTTTTGTGGCTACTCACTCGCCTGGTGTAATTTAGTGGCTAGACAATCGCCTGCTGTAATTTAGTGGCTAGACACTCGCCTGCTGTAATTTAGTGGCTAGACAATCGCCTGCTGTAGGGTAGTGGCTACACAATCGCCTGATGTAGATTAGTGGCTAGGCAATCGCCTGATGTAATTTAGTTGCTAGACACTCGACTCCTGTAATTCAGTGGCTAGACACTTGCCTGCTGTAATTTAGTGGCTAGACACTCGCCTGCTGTAATTTAGTGGCTAGACACTCGCCTGGTGTAATTTAGTGGCTAGACTCTCGCCTGGTGTAATTTAGTGGCTAGACACTCGCCTGGTGTAATTTAGTGGCTAGACTCTCGCCTGGTGTAATTTAGTGGCTAGACACTCGCCTGGTGTAATTTAGTGGCTAGACACTCGCCTGGTGTAATTTAGTGCCTATACACTCGCCTGCTGTAATTTAGTGGCTAGACACTCGCCTGCTGTAATTTAGTGTCTACTCACACGCCTGGTGTAATTTATTGGCTAGACTGTAGGGTAGTGGCTAGACACTCGCCTGGTGTAATTTAGTGGCTACTCACTCGCCTGGTGTAATTTAGTGGCTAGACTGTAGGGTAGTGGCTAGACACTCGCCTGGTGTAATTTTTTGGCTGAACACTCGCCTGGTGTAATTTAGTGGCTACTCACTCGCCTGGTGTAATTTAGTGGCTAGACACTCGCCTGGTGTAATTTAGTGGCTAGACACTCGCCTGCTGTAATTTAGTGTCTAGACACTCGCCTGTTGTAATTTAGTGGCTACTCACTCGCCTGGTGTAATTTAGTGGCTAGACACTCGCCTGGTGTAATGTAGTGGCTAGACACTCGCCTGCTGTAATTTAGTGTCTAGACACTCGCCTGTTTTAATTTAGTGGCTACTCACTCGCCTGGTGTAATTTAGTAGGCTACTCACTCGCCTGTTGTAATTTAGTGGCTACTCACTCGCCTGGTGTAATTTAGTGGCTAGACACTCGCCTGGTGTAATTTAGTGGCTAGACTGTAAGGTAGTTGCTAGACACTCGCCTGCTGTAGTGTAGTGGCTAGAAACTCGCCTGCTGTAATTTAGTTGCTAGACACTCGCCTGCTGTAATTTAGTGGCTAGACAATCGCCTGCTGTAATTTAGTGGCTAGACAATCGCCTGCTGTAATTTAGTGGCTAGACAATCGCCTGCTGTAATTTAGTGGCTAGACAATCGCCTGCTGTAATTTAGTGGCTACACACTCGCCTGCTGTAATTCAGTGGCTAGACACTAGACTCCTGTAATTCAGTGGCTAGACACTCGCCTGCTGTAATTTAGTGGCTAGACAATCGCCTGCTGTAATTTAGTGGCTAGACAATCGCCTGCTGTAATTTAGTGGCTAGACAATTGCCTGCTGTAATTTAGTGGCTAAACACTCGCCTGCTGTAATTCAGTGGCTAGACACTCGCCTGCTGTAATTTAGTGGCTAGACACTCGCCTGCTGTAATTTAGTGGCTAGACACTCGACTGCTGTAATTTACTGGCTAGACACTCGACTCCTGTGATTCAGTGGCTAGACACTCGCCTGCTGTAATTTAGTGGCTAGACACACGACTCCTGTAATTTAGTGGCTAGACACTCGCCTGCTGTAATTTAGTGGCTAGACACTCGCCTGCTGTAATTTAGTGGCTGGACAATCGCCTGCTGTAATTTAGTGGCTAGACACTCGCCTGGTGTAATTTAGTGGCTAGACACTCGAACGGTGTAATTTAGTGGCTACTCACTCGCCTGGTGTAATTTAGTGGCTAGACACTCGACTGGTGTAATTTAGTGGCTAGACACTCGCCTGCTGTAATTTAGTGGCTAGACACTCGACTGGAGTAATTGTGTGGCTACTCACTCGCCTGGTGTAATTTAGTGGCTAGAAAATCGCCTGGTGTAATTTAGTGGCTAGACACTCGCCTGCTGTACTTTAGTGGCTAGACAATCGCCTGCTGTAATTCAGTGGCTAGACACTCGCCTGCTGTAATTTAGTGGCTAGACACTCGCCTGCTGTAATTTAATGGCTAGACACTCGCCTGCTGTAATTTAGTGGCTAGACACTCGACTGCTGTAATTTAGTGGCTAGACACTCGACTCCTGTAATTCAGTGGCTAGACACTCGCCTGCTGTAATTTAGTGGCTAGTCACTAGACTCCTGTAATTTAGTGGCTAGACACTCACCTGCAGTAATTTAGTGGCTAGACACTCGCCTGCTGTAATATAGTTGCTAGACAATCACCTGCTGTAATTTAGTGGCTAGATACTCGACTGCTGTAATTTAGAGGCTAGACACTCGAGCGGTGTAATTTAGTGGCTACTCACTCGCCTGGTGTAATTTAGTGGCTAGACACTCGACTGGTGTAATTTAGGGGCTAGACACTCGCCTGCTGTAATTTAGTGGCTAGACACTCGACTGGTGTAATTTTGTGGTTACTCACTCGCCTGGTGTAATTTAGTGGCTAGACAATCGTCTGGTGTAATTTAGTGGCTAGACACTCGCCTGCTGTAATTTAGTGGCTAGACAATCGACTGCTGTAGGGTAGTGGCTACACAATCGCCTGATGTAGGTTAGTGGCTAGGCAATCGCCTAATGTAATTTAGTGGCTAGACACTCGACTCCTGTAATTCAGTGGCTAGACACTTGCCTGCTGTAATTTAGTGGCTAGACACTCGCCTGTTGTAATTTAGTGGCTAGACACTCGCCTGCTGTAATTTAGTGTCTAGACTCTCGCCTGGTGTAATTTAGTGGCTAGACACTCGCCTGGTGTAATTTAGTGGCTAGACTCTCGCCTGGTGTAATTTAGTGGCTAGACACTCGCCTGGTGTAATTTAGTGGCTAGACACTTGCCTGGTGTAATTTAGTGCCTAGACACTCGCCTGCTGTAATTTAGTGGCTAGACACTCGCCTGCTGTAATTTAGTGTCTACTCACTCGCCAGGTGTAATTTATTGGCTAGACTGTAGGGTAGTGGCTAGACACTCGCCTGGTGTAATTTAGTGGCTACTCACTCGCCTGGTGTAATTTAGTGGCTAGACTGTAGGGTAGTGGCTAGACACTCGCCTGGTGTAATGTTTTGGCTAGACACTCGCCTGGTGTAATTTAGTGGCTAGACTATAGGGTAGTGGCTAGACACTCGCCTGGTGTAATTTAGTGGCTACTCACTCGCCTGGTGTAATTTAGTGGCTAGACACTCGCCTGGTGTATTATAGCTGCTAGACACTCGCATGCTGTAATTTAGTGGCTAGACACTCGCCTGCTGTCATTTAGTGGCTAGACAATCGCCTGCTGTAATTTAGTGGCTAGACACTCGACTGCTGTAATTTAGTGGCTGGACACTCGAGCGGTGTAATTTAGTGGCTACTCACTCGCCTGGTGTTATTTAGTGGCTAAACACTCGACTGGTGTAATTTAGGGGCTAGACACTCGCCTGCTGTAATTTAGTGGCTAGACACTCGACTGGTGTAATTTTGTGGCTACTCACTCGCCTGGTGTAATTTAGTGGCTAGACAATCGCCTGCTGTAATGTAGTTGCTAGACACTCGCCTGGTGTAATTTAGTGGCTAGACACTCGAGCGGTGTAATTTAGTGGCTACTCACTCGCCTGGTGTAATTTAGTGGCTAGACACTCGACTGGTGTAATTTAGTGGCTAGACACTCGCCTGCTGTAATTTAGTGGCTAGACACTCGACTGGTGTAATTTTGTGGCTACTCATTCGCCTGGTGTAATTTAGTGGCTAGACAGTCGCCTGCTGTAATTTAGTGGCTAGATACTCGCCTCCAGTACTTTAGTGTTTAGATAATTGCCTGCTGTAGGGTAGTGGCTACACAATCGCCTGATGTAGGTTAGTGGCTAGGCAATGGCCTGATGTAATTTAGTGGCTAGACACTCGACTCCTGTAATTCAGTGGCTAGACACTTGCCTGCTGTAATTTAGTGGCTAGACACTCGCCTGCTGTAATTTAGTGGCTAGACACTCGCCTGCTGTAATTTAGTGGCTAGACTCTCGCCTGGTGTAATTTAGTGGCTAGACACTCGCCTGGTGTAATTTAGTGGCTAGACTCTCGCCTGGTGTAATTTAGTGGCTAGACACTCGCCTGGTGTAATTTAGTGGCTAGACACTCGCCTGGTGTAATTTAGTGCCTAGACACTCGCCTGCTGTAATTTAGTGGCTAGACACTCGCCTGCTGTAATTTAGTGTCTACTCACTCGCCTGGTGTAATTTATTGGCTAGACTGTAGGGTAGTGGCTAGACACTCGCCTGGTGTAATTTAGTAACTACTCACTCGCCTTGTGTAATTTAGTGGCTAGACTGTAGGGTAGTGGCTAGACACTCGCCTGGTGTAATTCTTTGGCTAGACACTCGCCTGGTGTAATTTAGTGGCTAGACTGTAGGGTAGTGGCTAGACACTCGCCTGGTGTAATTTAGTGGCTACTCACTTGCCTGGTGTAATTAGGTGGCTAGACACTCGCCTGGTGTATTATAGTGGCTAGACACTCGCATGCTGTAATTTAGTGGCTAGACACTCGACTGGTGTAATTTAGTGGCTACTCACACGCCTGGTGTAATTTAGTGGATAGACACTCGCCTGGTGTAATTTAGTGGCTAGACACTCGCCTGCTGTAATTTAGTGTCTAGACACTCGCCTGTTTTAATTTAGTGGCTACTCACTCGCCTGGTGTAATTTAGTGGCTACTCACTCGCCTGTTGTAATTTAGTGGCTACTCACTCGCCTGGTGTAATTTAGTGGCTAGACACTCGCCTGGTGTAATTTAGTGGCTAGACTGTAAGGTAGTGGCTAGACACTCGCCTGCTGTAGTGTAGTGGCTAGACACTCGCCTGCTGTAAATTAGTGGCTAGACACTCGACTCCTGTAATTTAGTGGCTAGACACTCGCCTGCTTTAATTTAGTGGATAGACTCTCGCCTGGTGTAATTTAATGGCTAGACACTCGCCTGGTGTAATTAATGTCTACTCATTCGCCTGGTGTAATTTAGTGTCTACTCACTCGCCTGGTGTAATTTAGTGGCTAGACACTCGCCTGCTGTAATTTAGTGGCTAGACACTCGCCTGCTGTAATTTAGTGGCTAGACTCTCGCCTGGTGTAATTTAATGGCTAGACACTCGCCTGGTGTAATTTCGTGGCCAGACACTCGCCTGGTGTAATTTAGTGGCTAGACACTCGCCTGCTGTAATTTAGTGTCTACTCACTCGCCTGGTGTTATTTATTGGCTAGACTGTAGGGTAGTGGCTAGACACTCGCCTGGTGTAATTTAGTGGCTACTCACTCGCCTGGTGTAATTTAGTGGCTAGACACTCGACTGGTGTAATTTAGTGGCTAGACACTCGCCTGCTGTAATTTAGTGGCTAGACACTCGACTGGTGTAATTTTGTGGCTACTCACTCGCCTGGTGTAATTTAGTGGCTAGACAATCGCCTGCTGTAATTTAGTGGCTAGACACTCGCCTGCTGTAATTTATTGGCTAGACGATCGACTGCTGTAGGGTAGTGGTTACACAATCGCCTGATGTAGGTTAGTGGCTAGGCAATCGCCTGATGTAATTTAGTGGCTAGACACTCGACTCCTGTAATTCAGTGGCTAGACACTTGCCTGCTGTAATTTAGTGGCTAGACACTCGCCTGATGTAACTTAGTGGCTAGACACTCGCCTGCTGTAATTTAGTGGCTAGACTCTCGCCTGGTGTAATTTAGTGGCTAGACACTCGCCTAGTGTAATTTAGTGGCTAGACTCTCGCCTGGTGTAATTTAGTGGCTAGACACTCACCTGGTGTAATTTAGTGGCTAGACACTCGCCTGGTGTAATTTAGTGCCTAGACACTCGCCTGCTGTAATTTAGTGGCTAGACACTCGCCTGCTGTAATTTAGTGTCTACTCCACTCGCCAGGTGTAATTTATTGGCTAGACTGTAGGGTAGTGGCTAGACACTCGCCTGGTGTAATTTAGTGGCTACTCACTCGCCTGGTGTAATTTAATGGCTAGACTGTAGGGTAGTGGCTAGACACTCGCCTGGAATAATTGTTTGGCTAGACACTCGCCTGGTGTAATTTAGTGGCTAGACTATAGGGTAGTGGCTAGACACTCGCCTGGTGTAATTTAGTGGCTACTCACTCGCCTGGTGTAATTTAGTGGCTAGACACTCGCCTGGTGTATTATAGTGGCTAGACACTCGCATGCTGTAATTTAGTGGCTACTCACTCGCCTGGTGTAATTTAGTGGCTAGACACTCGCCTGGTGTAATTTAGTGGCTAGACACTCGCCTGCTGTAATTTAGTGTCTAGACACTCGCCTGTTGTAATTTAGTGGCTACTCACTCGCCTGGTGTAATTTAGTGGCTAGACACTCGCCTGCTGTAATTTAGTGTCTAGACACTCGCCTGTTGTAATTTAGTGGCTACTCACTCGCCTGGTGTAATTTAGTGGCTAGACACTCGCCTGCTGTAATTTAGTGTCTAGACACTCGCCTGTTGTAATTTAGTGGCTACTCACTCGCCTGGTGTAATTTAGTGGCTAGACACTCACCTGCTGTAATTTAGTGTCTAGACACTCGCCTGTTGTAATTTAGTGGCTACTCACTCGACTGGTGTAATTTAGTGGCTACTCACTCGCCTGCTGTAATTTAGTGGCTAGACACTCGCCTGCTGTAATTTAGTGCCTAGACACTCGCCTGCTGTAATTTAGTGGCTAGACAATCGCCTGCTGTAATTTAGTGGCTAGACACTCGCCTGGTGTAATTTAGTGGCTAGACACTCGAGCGGTGTAATTTAGTGGCTACTCACTCGCCTGGTGTAATTTAGTGGCTACACACTCGACTGGTGTAATTTAGTGG
Organism: Cepaea nemoralis; assembly: GCA_014155875.1. NCBI lineage: Eukaryota > Metazoa > Mollusca > Gastropoda > Stylommatophora > Helicidae > Cepaea > Cepaea nemoralis. The sequence continues at coordinate 305,863 of JACEFZ010014381.1, forward strand.
CTAGACACTCGCCTGCTGTAATTTAGTGGCTAGACACTCGACTGGTGTAATTTTGTGGCTACTCACTCGCCTGGTGTAATTTAGTGGCTAGACAATCGCCTGCTGTAATTTAGTGGCTAGACACTCGCCTGCAGTACTTTAGTGGCTAGATAATTGCCTGCTGTAGGGTAGTGGCTACACAATCGCCTGATGTAGGTTAGTGGCTAGGCAATGGCCTGATGTAATTTAGTGGCTAGACACTCGACTCCTGTAATTCAGTGGCTAGACACTTGCCTGCTGTAATTTAGTGGCTAGACACTCGCCTGCTGTAATTTAGTGGCTAGACACTCGCCTGCTGTAATTTAGTGGCTAGACTCTCGCCTGGTGTAATTTAGTGGCTAGACACTCGCCTGGTGTAATTTAGTGGCTAGACTCTCGCCTGGTGTAATTTAGTGGCTAGACACTCGCCTGGTGTAATTTAGTGGCTAGACACTCGCCTGGTGTAATTTAGTGCCTAGACACTCGCCTGCTGTAATTTAGTGGCTAGACACTCGCCTGCTGTAATTTAGTGTCTACTCACTCGCCTGGTGTAATTTATTGGCTAGACTGTAGGGTAGTGGCTAGACACTCGCCTGGTGTAATTTAGTGGCTACTCACTCGCCTGGTGTAATTTAGTGCCTAGACTGTAGGATAGTGGCTAGACACTCGCCTGGTGTAATTCTTTGGCTAGACACTCGCCTGGTGTAATTTAGTGGCTAGACTGGAGGGTAGTGGCTAGACACTCGCCTGGTGTAATTTAGTGGCTACTCACTCGCCTGGTGTAATTTAGTGGCTAGACACTCGCCTGGTGTATTATAGTGGCTAGAAACTCGCATGCTGTAATTTAGTGGCTAGACACTCGACTGGTGTAATTTAGTGGCTACTCACACGCCTGGTGTAATTTAGTGGCTAGACACTCGCCTGGTGTAATTTAGTGGCTAGACACTCGCCTGGTGTATTATAGTGGCTAGACACTCGCCTAGTGTAATTTAGTGCCTAGACACTCGCCTGCTGTAATTTAGTGGCTAGACACTCGCCTGCTGTAATTTAGTGTCTACTCACTCGCCTGGTGTAATTTATTGGCTAGACTGTAGGGTAGTGGCTAGACACTCGCCTGGTGTAATTTAGTGGCTACTCACTCGCCTGGTGTAATTTAGTGGCTAGACACTCGACTGGTGTAATTAGTGGCTAGACACTCGCCTGCTGTAATTTAGTGGCTAGACACTCGACTGGTGTAATTTTGTGGCTACTCACTCGCCTGCTGTAATTTAGTGGCTAGACACTCGCCTGCTGTAATTTAGTGGCTAGACGATCGCCTGCTGTAGGGTAGTGGTTACACAATCGCCTGATGTAGGTTAGTGGCTAGGCAATCGCCTGATGTAATTTAGTGGCTAGACACTCGACTGGTGTAATTTAGTGGCTAGACACTCGCCTGCTGTAATTTAGTGGCTAGACACTCGACTGGTGTAATTTTGTGGCTACTCACTCGCCTGCTGTAATTCAGTTGCTAGACACTTGCCTGCTGTAATTTAGTGGCTAGACACTCGCCTGTTGTAATTTAGTGGCTAGACTCTCGCCTGGTGTAATTTAGTGGCTAGACACTCGCCTGGTGTAATTTAGTGGCTAGACACTTGCCTGGTGTAATTTAGTGCCTAGACACTCGCCTGCTGTAATTTAGTGGCTAGACACTCGCCTGCTGTAATTTAGTGTCTACTCACTCGCCAGGTGTAATTTATTGGCTAGACTGTAGGGTAGTGGCTAGACACTCGCCTGGTGTAATTTAGTGGCTACTCACTCGCCTGGTGTAATTTAGTGGCTAGACTGTAGGGTAGTGCTAGACACTCGCCTGGTGTAATGTTTTGGCTAGACACTCGCCTGGTGTAATTTAGTGGCTAGACTATAGGGTAGTGGCTAGACACTCGCCTGGTGTAATTTAGTGGCTACTCACTCGCCTGGTGTAATTTAGTGGCTAGACACTCGCCTGGTGTATTATAGCTGCTAGACACTCGCATGCTGTAATTTAGTGGCTAGACACTCGCCTGCTGTAATTTAGTGGCTAGACAATCGCCTGCTGTAATTTAGTGGCTAAACACTCGACTGCTGTAATTTAGTGGCTGGACACTCGAGCGGTGTAATTTAGTGGCTACTCACTCGCCTGGTGTTAGTTAGTGGCTAAAACACTCGACTGGTGTAATTTAGGGGCTAGACACTCGCTGCTGTAATTTAGTGGCTAGACACTCGACTGGTGTAATTTTGTGGCTACTCACTCGCCTGGTGTAATTTAGTGGCTAGACAATCGCCTGCTGTAATGTAGTGGCTAGACACTCGCCTTGGTGTAAATTTAGTGGCTAGACACTCGAGCGGTGTAATTTAGTGGCTACTCACTCGCCTGTGTAATTTAGTGGCTAGACACTCGACTGGTGTAATTTAGTGGCTAGACACTCGCCTGCTGTAATTTAGTGGCTAGACACTCGACTGGTGTAATTTTGTGGCTACTCATTCGCCTGGTGTAATTTAGTGGCTAGACAATCGCCTGCTGTAATTTAGTGGCTAGATACTCGCCTCCAGTACTTTAGTGTTTAGATAATTGCCTGCTGTAGGGTAAGTGGCTACACAATCGCCTGATGTAGGTTAGTGGCTAGGCAATGGCCTGATGTAATTTAGTGGCTAGACACTCGACTCCTGTAATTCAGTGGCTAGACACTTGCCTGCTGTAATTTAGTGGCTAGACACTCGCCTGCTGTAATTTAGTGGCTAGACACTCGACTGCTGTAATTTAGTGGCTGGACACTCGAGCGGTGTAATTTAGTGGCTACTCACTCGCCTGGTGTTATTTAGTGGCTAAACACTCGACTGGTGTAATTTAGGGGCTAGACACTCGCCTGCTGTAATTTAGTGGCTAGACACTCGACTGGTGTAATTTTGTGGCTACTCACTCGCCTGGTGTAATTTAGTGGCTAGACAATCGCCTGCTGTAATGTAGTGGCTAGACACTCGCCTGGTGTAATTTAGTGGCTAGACACTCGAGCGGTGTAATTTAGTGGCTACTCACTCGCCTGGTGTAATTTAGTGGCTAGACACTCGACTGGTGTAATTTAGTGGCTAGACACTCGCCTGCTGTAATTTAGTGGCTAGACACTCGACTGGTGTAATTTTGTGGCTACTCATTCGCCTGGTGTAATTTAGTGGCTAGACAATCGCCTGCTGTAATTTAGTGGCTAGATACTCGCCTCCAGTACTTTAGTGTTTAGATAATTGCCTGCTGTAGGGTAGTGGCTACACAATCGCCTGATGTAGGTTAGTGGCTAGGCAATGGCCTGATGTAATTTAGTGGCTAGACACTCGACTCCTGTAATTCAGTGGCTAGACACTTGCCTGCTGTAATTTAGTGGCTAGACACTCGCCTGCTGTAATTTAGTGGCTAGACACTCGCCTGCTGTAATTTAGGGGCTAGACTCTCGCCTGGTGTAATTTAGTGGCTAGACACTCGCCTGGTGTAATTTAGTGGCTAGACTCTCGCCTGGTGTAATTTAGTGGCTAGACACTCGCCTGGTGTAATTTAGTGGCTAGACACTCGCCTGGTGTAATTTAGTGCCTAGACACTCGCCTGCTGTAATTTAGTGGCTAGACACTCGCCTGCTGTAATTTAGTGTCTACTCACTCGCCTGGTGTAATTTATTGGCTAGACTGTAGGGTAGTGGCTAGACACTCGCCTGGTGTAATTTAGTAACTACTCACTCGCCTTGTGTAATTTAGTGGCTAGACTGTAGGGTAGTGGCTAGACACTCGCCTGGTGTAATTCTTTGGCTAGACACTCGCCTGGTGTAATTTAGTGGCTAGACTGTAGGGTAGTGGCTAGACACTCGCCTGGTGTAATTTAGTGGCTACTCACTTGCCTGGTGTAATTAGGTGGCTAGACACTCGCCTGGTGTATTATAGTGGCTAGACACTCGCATGCTGTAATTTAGTGGCTAGACACTCGACTGGTGTAATTTAGTGGCTACTCACACGCCTGGTGTAATTTAGTGGATAGACACTCGCCTGGTGTAATTTAGTGGCTAGACACTCGCCTGCTGTAATTTAGTAGTCTAGACACTCGCCTGTTGTAATTTAGTGGCTACTCACTCGCCTGGTGTAATTTAGTGGCTAGACACTCGCCTGGTGTAATTTAGTGGCTAGACACTCGCCTGCTGTAATTTAGTGTCTAGACACTCGCCTGTTTTAATTTAGTGGCTACTCACTCGCCTGGTGTAATTTAGTGCTACTCACTCGCCTGTTGTAATTTAGTGGCTACTCACTCGCCTGGTGTAATTTAGTGGCTAGACACTCGCCTGGTGTAATTTAGTGGCTAGACTGTAAGGTAGTGGCTAGACACTCGCCTGCTGTAGTGTAGTGGCTAGACACTCGCCTGCTGTAAATTAGTGGCTAGACACTCGACTCCTGTAATTTAGTGGCTAGACACTCGCCTGCTTTAATTTAGTGGATAGACTCTCGCCTGGTGTAATTTAATGGCTAGACACTCGCCTGGTGTAATTAATGTCTACTCATTCGCCTGGTGTAATTTAGTGTCTACTCACTCGCCTGGTGTAATTTAGTGGCTAGACACTCGCCTGCTGTAATTTAGTGGCTAGACTCTCGCCTGGTGTAATTTAATGGCTAGACACTCGCCTGGTGTAATTTCGTGGCCAGACACTCGCCTGGTGTAATTTAGTGGCTAGACACTCGCCTGCTGTAATTTAGTGTCTACTCACTCGCCTGGTGTTATTTATTGGCTAGACTGTAGGGTAGTGGCTAGACACTCGCCTGGTGTAATTTAGTGGCTACTCACTCGCCTGGTGTAATTTAGTGGCTAGACACTCGACTGGTGTAATTTAGTGGCTAGACACTCGCCTGCTGTAATTTAGTGGCTAGACACTCGACTGGTGTAATTTTGTGGCTACTCACTCGCCTGGTGTAATTTAGTGGCTAGACAATCGCCTGCTGTAATTTAGTGGCTAGACACTCGCCTGCTGTAATTTATTGGCTAGACGATCGACTGCTGTAGGGTAGTGGTTACACAATCGCCTGATGTAGGTTAGTGGCTAGGCAATCGCCTGATGTAATTTAGTGGCTAGACACTCGACTCCTGTAATTCAGTGGCTAGACACTTGCCTGCTGTAATTTAGTGGCTAGACACTCGCCTGATGTAACTTAGTGGCTAGACACTCGCCTGCTGTAATTTAGTGGCTAGACTCTCGCCTGGTGTAATTTAGTGGCTAGACACTCGCCTAGTGTAATTTAGTGGCTAGACTCTCGCCTGGTGTAATTTAGTGGCTAGACACTCACCTGGTGTAATTTAGTGGCTAGACACTCGCCTGGTGTAATTTAGTGCCTAGACACTCGCCTGCTGTAATTTAGTGGCTAGACACTCGCCTGCTGTAATTTAGTGTCTACTCACTCGCCAGGTGTAATTTATTGGCTAGACTGTAGGGTAGTGGCTAGACACTCGCCTGGTGTAATTTAGTGGCTACTCACTCGCCTGGTGTAATTTAATGGCTAGACTGTAGGGTAGTGGCTAGACACTCGCCTGGTGTAATTGTTTGGCTAGACACTCGCCTGGTGTAATTTAGTGGCTAGACTATAGGGTAGTGGCTAGACACTCGCCTGGTGTAATTTAGTGGCTACTCACTCGCCTGGTGTAATTTAGTGGCTAGACACTCGCCTGGTGTATTATAGTGGCTAGACACTCGCATGCTGTAATTTAGTGGCTACTCACTCGCCTGGTGTAATTTAGTGGCTAGACACTCGCCTGGTGTAATTTAGTGGCTAGACACTCGCCTGCTGTAATTTAGTGTCTAGACACTCGCCTGTTGTAATTTAGTGGCTACTCACTCGCCTGGTGTAATTTAGTGGCTAGACACTCGCCTGCTGTAATTTAGTGTCTAGACACTCGCCTGTTGTAATTTAGTGGCTACTCACTCGCCTGGTGTAATTTAGTGGCTAGACACTCGCCTGCTGTAATTTAGTGTCTAGACACTCGCCTGTTGTAATTTAGTGGCTACTCACTCGCCTGGTGTAATTTAGTGGCTAGACACTCGCCTGCTGTAATTTAGTGTCTAGACACTCGCCTGTTGTAATTTAGTGGCTACTCACTCGACTGGTGTAATTTAGTGGCTACTCACTCGCCTGCTGTAATTTAGTGGCTAGACACTCGCCTGCTGTAATTTAGTGCCTAGACACTCGCCTGCTGTAATTTAGTGGCTAGACAATCGCCTGCTGTAATTTAGTGGCTAGACACTCGCCTGGTGTAATTTAGTGGCTAGACACTCGAGCGGTGTAATTTAGTGGCTACTCACTCGCCTGGTGTAATTTAGTGGCTACACACTCGACTGGTGTAATTTAGTGGCTAGACACTCGCCTGCTGTAATTTAGTGGCTACACACTCGACTGGTGTAATTTTGTGGCTACTCATTCGCCTGGTGTAATTTAGTGGCTAGACAATCGCCTGCTGTAATTTAGTGGCTAGATACTCGCCTCCAGTACTTTAGTGTTTAGATAATTGCCTGCTGTAGGGTAGTGGCTACACAATCGCCTGATGTAGGTTAGTGGCTAGGCAATGGCCTGATGTAATTTAGTGGCTAGACACTCGACTCCTGTAATTCAGTGGCTAGACACTTGCCTGCTGTAATTTAGTGGCTAGACACTCGCCTGCTGTAATTTAGTGGCTAGACACTCGCCTGCTGTAATTTAGGGGCTAGACTCTCGCCTGGTGTAATTTAGTGGCTAGACACTCGCCTGGTGTAATTTAGTGGCTAGACTCTCGCCTGGTGTAATTTAGTGGCTAGACACTCGCCTGGTGTAATTTAGTGGCTAGACACTCGCCTGGTGTAATTTAGTGCCTAGACACTCGCCTGCTGTAATTTAGTGGCTAGACACTCGCCTGCTGTAATTTAGTGTCTACTCACTCGCCTGGTGTAATTTATTGGCTAGACTGTAGGGTAGTGGCTAGACACTCGCCTGGTGTAATTTAGTAACTACTCACTCGCCTTGTGTAATTTAGTGGCTAGACTGTAGGGTAGTGGCTAGACACTCGCCTGGTGTAATTCTTTGGCTAGACACTCGCCTGGTGTAATTTAGTGGCTAGACTGTAGGGTAGTGGCTAGACACTCGCCTGGTGTAATTTAGTGGCTACTCACTTGCCTGGTGTAATTAGGTGGCTAGACACTCGCCTGGTGTATTATAGTGGCTAGACACTCGCATGCTGTAATTTAGTGGCTAGACACTCGACTGGTGTAATTTAGTGGCTACTCACACGCCTGGTGTAATTTAGTGGATAGACACTCGCCTGGTGTAATTTAGTGGCTAGACACTCGCCTGCTGTAATTTAGTGTCTAGACACTCGCCTGTTGTAATTTAGTGGCTACTCACTCGCCTGGTGTAATTTAGTGGCTAGACACTCGCCTGGTGTAATTTAGTGGCTAGACACTCGCCTGCTGTAATTTAGTGTCTAGACACTCGCCTGTTTTAATTTAGTGGCTACTCACTCGCCTGGTGTAATTTAGTGGCTACTCACTCGCCTGTTGTAATTTAGTGGCTACTCACTCGCCTGGTGTAATTTAGTGGCTAGACACTCGCCTGGTGTAATTTAGTGGCTAGACTGTAAGGTAGTGGCTAGACACTCGCCTGCTGTAGTGTAGTGGCTAGACACTCGCCTGCTGTAAATTAGTGGCTAGACACTCGACTCCTGTAATTTAGTGGCTAGACACTCGCCTGCTTTAATTTAGTGGATAGACTCTCGCCTGGTGTAATTTAATGGCTAGACACTCGCCTGGTGTAATTAATGTCTACTCATTCGCCTGGTGTAATTTAGTGTCTACTCAACTCGCCTGGTGTAATTTAGTGGCTAGACACTCGCCTGCTGTAATTTAGTGGCTAGACACTCGCCTGCTGTAATTTAGTGGCTAGACTCTCGCCTGGTGTAATTTAATGGCTAGACACTCGCCTGGTGTAATTTCGTGGCCAGACACTCGCCTGGTGTAATTTAGTGGCTAGACACTCGCCTGCTGTAATTTAGTGTCTACTCACTCGCCTGGTGTTATTTATTGGCTAGACTGTAGGGGTAGTGGCTAGACACTCGCCTGGTGTAATTTAGTGGCTACTCACTCGCCTGGTGTAATTTAGTGGCTAGACACTCGACTGGTGTAATTTAGTGGCTAGACACTCGCCTGCTGTAATTTAGTGGCTAGACACTCGACTGGTGTAATTTTGTGGCTACTCACTCGCCTGGTGTAATTTAGTGGCTAGACAATCGCCTGCTGTAATTTAGTGGCTAGACACTCGCCTGCTGTAATTTATTGGCTAGACGATCGACTGCTGTAGGGTAGTGGTTACACAATCGCCTGATGTAGGTTAGTGGCTAGGCAATCGCCTGATGTAATTTAGTGGCTAGACACTCGACTCCTGTAATTCAGTGGCTAGACACTTGCCTGCTGTAATTTAGTGGCTAGACACTTGCCTGATGTAACTTAGTGGCTAGACACTCGCCTGCTGTAATTTAGTGGCTAGACTCTCGCCTGGTGTAATTTAGTGGCTAGACACTCGCCTAGTGTAATTTAGTGGCTAGACTCTCGCCTGGTGTAATTTAGTGGCTAGACACTCACCTGGTGTAATTTAGTGGCTAGACACTCGCCTGGTGTAATTTAGTGCCTAGACACTCGCCTGCTGTAATTTAGTGGCTAGACACTCGCCTGCTGTAATTTAGTGTCTACTCACTCGCCAGGTGTAATTTATTGGCTAGACTGTAGGGTAGTGGCTAGACACTCGCCTGGTGTAATTTAGTGGCTACTCACTCGCCTGGTGTAATTTAATGGCTAGACTGTAGGGTAGTGGCTAGACACTCGCCTGGTGTAATTGTTTGGCTAGACACTCGCCTGGTGTAATTTAGTGGCTAGACTATAGGGTAGTGGCTAGACACTCGCCTGGTGTAATTTAGTGGCTACTCACTCGCCTGGTGTAATTTAGTGGCTAGACACTCGCCTGGTGTATTATAGTGGCTAGACACTCGCATGCTGTAATTTAGTGGCTACTCACTCGCCTGGTGTAATTTAGTGGCTAGACACTCGCCTGGTGTAATTTAGTGGCTAGACACTCGCCTGCTGTAATTTAGTGTCTAGACACTCGCCTGTTGTAATTTAGTGGCTACTCACTCGCCTGGTGTAATTTAGTGGCTAGACACTCGCCTGCTGTAATTTAGTGTCTAGACACTCGCCTGTTGTAATTTAGTGGCTACTCACTCGCCTGGTGTAATTTAGTGGCTAGACACTCGCCTGCTGTAATTTAGTGTCTAGACACTCGCCTGTTGTAATTTAGTGGCTACTCACTCGCCTGGTGTAATTTAGTGGCTAGACACTCGCCTGCTGTAATTTAGTGTCTAGACACTCGCCTGTTGTAATTTAGTGGCTACTCACTCGACTGGTGTAATTTAGTGGCTACTCACTCGCCTGCTGTAATTTAGTTGCTAGACACTCGCCTGCTGTAATTTAGTGCCTAGACACTCGCCTGCTGTAATTTAGTGGCTAGACAATCGCCTGCTGTAATTTAGTGGCTAGACACTCGCCTGGTGTAATTTAGTGGCTAGAAACTCGAGCGGTGTAATTTAGTGGCTACTCACTCGCCTGGTGTAATTTAGTGGCTACACACTCGACTGGTGTAATTTAGTGGCTAGACACTCGCCTGCTGTAATTTAGTGGCTAGACACTCGACTGGTGTAATTTTGTGGCTACTCACTCGCCTGGTGTAATTTAGTGGCTAGACAATCGCCTGCTGTAATTTAGTGGCTAGACACTCGCCTGCAGTACTTTAGTGGCTAGATAATTGCCTGCTGTAGGGTAGTGGCTACACAATCGCCTGATGTAGGTTAGTGGCTAGGCAATGGCCTGATGTAATTTAGTGGCTAGACACTCGACTCCTGTAATTCAGTGGCTAGACACTTGCCTGCTGTAATTTAGTGGCTAGACACTCGCCTGCTGTAATTTAGTGGCTAGACACTCGCCTGCTGTAATTTAGTGGCTAGACTCTCGCCTGGTGTAATTTAGTGGCTAGACACTCGCCTGGTGTAATTTAGTGGCTAGACTCTCGCCTGGTGTAATTTAGTGGCTAGACACTCGCCTGGTGTAATTTAGTGGCTAGACACTCGCCTGGTGTAATTTAGTGCCTAGACACTCGCCTGCTGTAATTTAGTGGCTAGACACTCGCCTGCTGTAATTTAGTGTCTACTCACTCGCCTGGTGTAATTTATTGGCTAGACTGTAGGGTAGTGGCTAGACACTCGCCTGGTGTAATTTAGTGGCTACTCACTCGCCTGGTGTAATTTAGTGCCTAGACTGTAGGATAGTGGCTAGACACTCGCCTGGTGTAATTCTTTGGCTAGACACTCGCCTGGTGTAATTTAGTGGCTAGACTGGAGGGTAGTGGCTAGACACTCGCCTGGTGTAATTTAGTGGCTACTCACTCGCCTGGTGTAATTTAGTGGCTAGACACTCGCCTGGTGTATTATAGTGGCTAGAAACTCGCATGCTGTAATTTAGTGGCTAGACACTCGACTGGTGTAATTTAGTGGCTACTCACACGCCTGGTGTAATTTAGTGGATAGACACTCGCCTGGTGTAATTTAGTGGCTAGACACTCGCCTGGTGTATTATAGTGGCTAGACACTCGCCTAGTGTAATTTAGTGCCTAGACACTCGCCTGCTGTAATTTAGTGGCTAGACACTCGCCTGCTGTAATTTAGTGTCTACTCACTCGCCTGGTGTAATTTATTGGCTAGACTGTAGGGTAGTGGCTAGACACTCGCCTGGTGTAATTTAGTGGCTACTCACTCGCCTGGTGTAATTTAGTGGCTAGACACTCGACTGGTGTAATTTAGTGGCTAGACACTCGCCTGCTGTAATTTAGTGGCTAGACACTCGACTGGTGTAATTTTGTGGCTACTCACTCGCCTGCTGTAATTTAGTGGCTAGACACTCGCCTGCTGTAATTTAGTGGCTAGACGATCGCCTGCTGTAGGGTAGTGGTTACACAATCGCCTGATGTAGGTTAGTGGCTAGGCAATCGCCTGATGTAATTTAGTGGCTAGACACTCGACTGGTGTAATTTAGTGGCTAGACACTCGCCTGCTGTAATTTAGTGGCTAGACACTCGACTGGTGTAATTTTGTGGCTACTCACTCGCCTGCTGTAATTCAGTGGCTAGACACTTGCCTGCTGTAATTTAGTGGCTAGACACTCGCCTGTTGTAATTTAGTGGCTAGACACTCGCCTGCTGTAATTTAGTGGCTAGACTCTCGCCTGGTGTAATTTAGTGGCTAGACACTCGCCTGGTGTAATTTAGTGGCTAGACTCTCGCCTGGTGTAATTTAGTGGCTAGACACTCACCTGGTGTAATTTAGTGGCTAGACACTCGCCTGGTGTAATTTAGTGCCTAGACACTCGCCTGCTGTAATTTAGTGGCTAGACACTCGCCTGCTGTAATTTAGTGTCTACTCACTCGCCAGGTGTAATTTATTGGCTAGACTGTAGGGTAGTGGCTAGACACTCGCCTGGTGTAATTTAGTGGCTACTCACTCGCCTGGTTTAATTTAATGGCTAGACTGTAGGGTAGTGGCTAGACACTCGCCTGGTGTAATTGTTTGGCTAGACACTCGCCTGGTGTAATTTAGTGGCTAGACTATAGGGTAGTGGCTAGACACTCGCCTGGTGTAATTTAGTGGCTACTCACTCGCCTGGTGTAATTTAGTGGCTAGACACTCGCCTGGTGTATTATAGTGGCTAGACACTCGCATGCTGTAATTTAGTGGCTAGACACTCGACTTGTGTAATTTAGTGGCTACTCACTCGCCTGGTGTAATTTAGTGGCTAGACACTCGCCTGGTGTAATTTAGTGGCTAGACACTCGCCTGCTGTAATTTAGTTTCTAGCCACTCGTCTGTTGTAATTTAGTGGCTACTCACTCGCCTGGTGTAATTTAGTGGCTAGACACTCGCCTGCTGTAATTTAGTTTCTAGACACTCGCCTGTTGTAATTTAGTGGCTACTCACTCGCCTGGTGTAATTTAGTGGCTAGACACTCGCCTGCTGTAATTTAGTGTCTAGACACTCGCCTGTTGTAATTTAGTGACTACTCACTCGCCTGGTGTAATTTAGTGGCTAGACACTCGCCTGCTGTAATTTAGTGTCTAGACACTCGCCTGTTGTAATTTAGTGGCTACTCACTCGCCTGGTGTAATTTAGTGGCTACTCACTCGCCTGCTGTAATTTAGCGGCTAGACACTCGCCTGCTGTAATTTAGTGCCTAGACACTCGCCTGCTGTAATTTAGTGGCTAGACAATCGCCTGCTGTAATTTAGTGGCTAGACACTCGCCTGGTGTAATTTAGTGGCTAGACTGTAGGGTAGTGGCTAGACACTCGCCTGGTGTAATTTAGTGGCTACTCACTCGCCTGGTGTAATGTAGTGGCTAGACACTCGCCTGGTGTATTATAGTGGCTAGACACTCGCATGCTGTAATTTAGTGGCTAGACACTCGACTGGTATAATTTAGTGGCTACTCACACGCCTGGTGTAATTTAGTGGATAGACACTCGCCTGGTGTAATTTAGTGGCTAGACACTCGCCTGCTGTAATTTAGTGTCTAGACACTCGCCTGTTGTAATTTAGTGGCTACTCACTCGCCTGGTGTAATTTAGTGGCTAGACACTCGCCTGGTGTAATTTAGTGGCTAGACACTCGCCTGGTGTAATTTAGTGTCTAGACACTCGCCTGTTTTAATTTAGTGGCTACTCACTCTCCTGGTGTAATTTAGTGGCTACTCACTCGCGTGTTGTAATTTAGTGGCTACTCACTCGCCTGGTGTAATTTTGTGGCTAGACACTCGCCTGATGTAATTTAGTGGCTAGACTGTAAGGTAGTGGCTAGACACTCGCCTGCTGTAGTGTAGTGGCTAGACACTCGCCTGCTGTAATTTAGTTGCTAGACACTCGACTCCTGTAATTTAGTGGCTAGGCACTCGCCTGCTTTAATTTAGTGGATAGACACTAGCCTGCTGTAATTTAGTGTCTGCTCACTCGCCTGGTGTAATTTAGTGGCTAGACACTCGCCTTGTGTAATTTAGTGTCTACTCACTCGCCTGCTGTAATTTAGTGTCTACTAACTCGCCTGGTGTAATTTAGTGTCTACTCACTCGCCTGGTGTAACTTAGTGGCTAGACACTCGCCTGCTGTAATTTAGTAGCTAGACTGTAGGGTAGTGGCTAGACACTTGCCTGATGTAATGTAGTGGCTACTCACTCGCCTGCTGTAATTTAGTGTCTACTCACTCGCCTGGTGTAATTTAGTGTCTACTCACTCGCCTGGTGTAATTTAGTGGCTAGACACTCGCCTGCTGTAATTTAGTGGCTAGACTGTAGGGTAGTGGCTAGACACTCGCCTGGTGTAATTTAGTGGCTACTCACTCGCCTGGTGTAATTTAGTGGCTAGACACTCGCCTGGTGTAATATAGTGGCTAGACACTCGCCTGCTGTAATTTAGTGGCTAGACACTCGACTGGTGTAATTTAGTGGCTACTCACTCGCCTGGTGTAATTTAGTGGCTAGATACTCGCCTGATGTAATTTAGTGGCTAGACACTCGCCTGCTGTAAGTTAGTGGCTAGACACTCGCCTGTTGTAATTTAGTGGCTACTCACTCGCCTGGTGTAATTTAGTGCCTAGACACTCGCCTGCTGCAATTTAGTGGATAGACACTAGCCTGCTGTAATTTATTGTCTACTCACTCGCCTGGTGTAATTTAGTGGCTAGACACTCGCCTGGTGTAATTTAGTGTCTACTCACTCGCCTGCTGTAATATAGTGTCTACTAACTCGCCTGGTGTAATTTAGTGTCTACTCACTCGCCTGGTGTAATTTAGTGGCTAGACACTCGCCTGCTGTAATTTAGTGGCTAGACTGTAGGGTAGTGGCTAGACACTCGCCTGGTGTAATTTAGTGGCTACTCACTCGCCTGGTGTAATTTAGTGGCTAGACACTCGCCTGGTGTAATATAGTGGCTAGACACTCGCCTGGTGTAATTTAGTGTCTACTCACTCGCCTGCTGTAATATAGTGTCTACTAACTCGCCTGGTGTAATTTAGTGGCTAGACACTCGCCTGGTGTAATTTAGTGGCTAGACACTCGCCTGCTGTAATTTAGTGGCTAGACACTCGCCTGTTGTAATTTAGTGGCTACTCACTCACCTGCTGTAACTTAGTGGCTAGACACTCGCCTGCTGTAATTTAGTGGCTAGACGTTCGCCTGGTGTAATTTAGTGGCTAGACACTCGCCTGCTGTAATTTAGTGGCTAGACACTCGCCTGGTGTAATTTAGTGTCTACTCACTCGTCTTGTGTAATTTATTGGCTAGACACTCGTCTTGTGTAATTAAGTGGCTAGACTGTAATGTAGTGGCTAGACACTCGCCTGGTGTAATTTAGTGGCTACTCACTCGCCTGGTGTAATTTAGTGGCTAGACTGTAGGGTAGTGGCTAGACACTCGCCTGGTGTAATTTTTTGGCTAGACACTCGCCTGGTGTAATTTAGTGGCTAGACTATAGGGTAGTGGCTAGACACTCGCCTGGTGTAATTTAGTGGCTACTCACTCGCCTGGTGTAATTTAGTGGCTAGACACTCGCCTGGTGTATTATAGTGGCTAGACACTCGCCTGCTGTAATTTAGTGGCTAGACACTCGACTGGTGTAATTTAGTGGCTACTCATTCGCCTGGTGTAATTTAGTGGCTACTCACTCGCCTGGTTTAATTTAGTGGCTAGACACTCGCCTGCTGTAATTTAGTGGCTACTCACTCGCCTGTTGTAATTTAGTGGCTAGACACTCGCCTGTTGTAATTTAGTGGCTACTCACTCACCTGGTGTAATTTAGTGGCTAGACACTCGCCTGTTGTAATTTAGTGGCTAGACACTCGCCTGTTGTAATTTAGTGGCTACTCACTCACCTGGTGTAATTTAGTGGCTAGACACTCGACTGGTGTAATGTAGTGGCTAGACTGTAGGGTAGTGGCTAGATACTCGCCTGCAGTAGGGTATCGGCTAAATACTCGCCTGCTGTAGTATAGTGGCTAGACTCTTGCCTGGTGTAGTATAGTGGCTAGATACTCGCCTGCTGTAGTATAGTGGCTAGATACTCGCCTGCTGTAGTATAGTGGCTAGACACTCGTATGCTGTAGTATAGTGGCTAGATACTCGCCTGCTGTAGTATAGTGGCTAGACACTCGTATTCTGTTGTGTAGGGGCTAAATACTCGCCTGCTGTAGTATAGTGGGTAGACACTCGTATGCTGTTGTGTAGGGGCTAGATACTCGCCTGCTGTAATGTAATGGCTAGACACTCGTCTGCTCGCCCTTTGGTCATGGATTAGAATGGTATCGGGAGGGGTTTGGATTTTTCAGATTGGCCTACGCTCTTGCCACGACGCTTGACAGAAAAATCTAAGTTGACGATGATGATGATGATGATGGTGATGATGATGGTGATGATGGTGATGATGATGATGATGATGATGATGATGGTGATGATGATGATGATGATGGTAGTGATGATGATGATGATGATGATGATGATGATGATGATGATGATGATGATGACATGGACTCCCAGGTGGACCCAGTGTGCCGTGAAGTTTTGGAATTGTTGCTGTAAACAAACAAACATAAAACAAACAAACAAACAAACAAACAAACAAACGGATTGCAGGGCTCGGGTAGAAGCAATTAACATGGGAAATAAAGAGGGGAAATATGAACAGATGCAGCAACTATTGGATACTTTGTACAGATTGCACAGAACGTATTTTCCTTGAATATCCAGAAAACAGAAACAACGGCTATTTCAACGAGCAAGATAACATACAACTGTTATATAACAACAGAAGGGTTACTACTTAAACGTGTGGATAAATTTAAATACCTCTGGCAAGTCATAACAGCATCTCCAAATCTGAGAATGTCGTCTTATCTTCCCACTCAAACCCGTTACACAATAAATATGTCAGTCCGGCGCGCTGCGTAGTTTGGGAACCGGTGCGGTAATCAAACAAAGGGATCGCCACGGCCCAGGTAGCTAGGTGGGTCCATCAACTGGCAGATTTGAGCGGGATCAATACCCCAGATATGAAAATTAGTTTGTGCGCACTTTCGGTAAACACGGCAGTTGAACACGGTCTCGACGTGTGGGTCACGTGTTGCACAAGAGTTGGGGACAGTTGGGGACAACTCGGGGACTATCGCTGTCATTGATTATTTGTTGAGTTGGTTGGCCAGTCTCCGTGGACTGGAGCAGGTAGAACAACACAAGTCATAACATTAATTATGTGTGGGTTTCCTATGGCGACATGTAGGCGTGAACATTGGAACAAATCAGAGGAAAATCACAAATCCGCTTTTGAATATAAATATTATAGAATCAATAGCCGAGTTCCCTGGCGAAGAGTTAAGGACGTTGTTCGTAATCCCGTATACTCAAGTACGAAACACAGCTGCACGAGATTCGGCAGCGGACCTGCTCGTGCTGGTTACTTTCGGGGGTGGGGGGGGGGGGGGGGGTAATGTGAGCCGGTCGTTCAGAGATCAATGGCACACTACTGAAGTTAAAACTTGCAAAGACATCTTAAGCAGCTGAAAAATGCTGGTGTTGATTGCGATGTCCTTTAAAAGGATATGGGGGTGGGAGAGAAAGAGAGAAAGAGAAAGAGAGAGAGACAGAGAGTGCGAGAGAGAGACAGAGAGAGAGAGCGAGAGAAAGAGAGAGAGAAAGGAGAGAGAAAGGAGAGAGAGAGGGAGAGAGAGACAGAGAGAGAGCGAGAGAAAGAGAGAGAGAAAGAGAGAGAGACAGACAGAGAGAGAAACAGAGAGAGAGAGAGAGAGAGAGAGAGAGAGAGAGAGAGAGAGAGAGAAATCAATAGCAAACTACTCAACGTAAACTTGCCCAGGAATCACAAACAGCCAACAACAACAACAAAAATGCTGGCGTAGACTGCTACATCCTGTAAAAGATATGCAACAACTTCACTAATTAAAAATGTATTTAATAGATTGAATAACAAACAGATCTATCCGACAAGAAGTTAATATTAAAGAAGATTGGTTAACGTGACAAATAAACATGAGGATAATTGAATACATTAGACGTGTAAAAAGACATGAAAATCTAGAAAAAATGATTATGGGGGGAGAATTTTGGGAAGCGGTCACGTGGATCATTACAACCATCATCAGAATTTCGTAGATGCGGCTTCATAAATTAGTCACCAAACTTCTGTTGAGAATTATAATGAGAAGAACAAGAAAGGAAATAAAAATGGAAATTGATAAAGAACAGTATGGATTTGTAGAAGGAAAAGGCACACATAATGCACGTGACACATTACGAACACTAAGAGAACGAAGAATAGAGACACACAAAGACATATGTTTGTGCTTTGTAGAGTAATCCAGGGTATTTGATACAGTAAAGCACCATGAAATGGAACAAATGTTGGAAGCCATGAACTTTGATGGGAAAGATCTTACAATGACAAAGAATATTTAATAGACTGATTGATTGATTAATTGATTGATTGATCTAGGAACAGACATCACAGCATTCGGGGCATTCCCATAGGCGCTCCGTCCCCATCCGCAGCAGCCAGCGAAGAGTTCCAACACTAATAGTACCAGTAGCAAACTGATTATATGTCCGTCTCGCCTTTCCTCTGAGCGTCGAGCGTCGGCCAGATCCCCTCGTCACTCCTCGCTGTCTCATTCTTGCCAGACCATGATGATCCATTTGCTCCTCCGAGGTGTACACGTGCTCCCACAAGGCCGCAACCACGTCTGCCTTGTCATGCATCAATACTCCACCAAGTTTTGCAGAGCCAGCCAATCTGTCCGCCTGTTCATTCCCCAGCACACCGATATGCCCCGGAGAAAAGATCCAGGCGATGCTTGCCACCCGTGACCTCCGAAGCGAAGCAAACCACTCTGCACGAAGCATGCCTGTCCTCACCTTCCTAAGCATGCTTTCTGAGTCAGTTATAATCACGATGTGTGTGTGTGTATCGTATTCTAGATCCAGCGGAAAGCTGCAGTGACCGCCTCCACCTCCATTCTTAAGCTAGATGTTGTGGTATCATATGCCAGGCTCTCCTGCACCAAACGTCGGCCATTAGCTTTTGCTATGAACCCCCAGGCACTTCTCCTACCTCTCGACACCGAACCATCTGTGTAGATAATCACATCACCCGAGCGAGCATTATCCTGAATTAGTTGCTGGATTTCCACTTCCGTGGCCCCTGCTAGCCACTCCCTGCACTCCCGGCTCAATGTGATTATAACTCTGCACAAGTCTGACTGCTCCGCTGGCACTCTGACCCACTCCTCTCCTCGCCTAATGTTCTCCAAGATGCACACCTGTCTGATCGTATCCTCCGCCTGAGCCATCCATGATTTCCCTCTTATCAGTCGCTGACCCTTAACTGCGTCCAGCGCCACATACAAAGGGTGATCTGTGTCTGCAGCTACTCTGAGGTATGCCTTCGCCTGCATCACCCTGAGCCTACCTGCAACAGTCGGCAAACCAAGTATGTAACTCATACACACTACTGGGGTGTCTCTGGTGCATCCCAGAATGACCCATATAGCTTCGTTCTGTATGCGCTCCAGCTTAACCAGCTGACTCTTTGAGACAGTGAGGAGTCCTAGTCCATAATCAATCGCTGAGAGGATCAAGTGCTGGTATAGTGTGAAAAGCATTCTCTACTCTGTTTCCATTGCAGCCATAGTTTTAAGTGCACTGAGTCCCTTTTGAGTTCTTGTCACGACCGTCTCCACATGGTTGAAGGACAGGCTCCTGTCAAATGTGATTCCCAGATACTTCAGTTTGTTCTCTCTGTTGACGCTTCTACCATCTATCGTGAGGCTTGGGGTATCATCTCTCACAATCCTGTTGTCCAGAGAGCACCACAACACCGCCGCCTTTTCCGGGTTGATGACAGCACTCATTTCAGTGCACCAGTGTCAGGGTCTTAAACTTGGCTCGCTTTCCTAACAAGTGTGAGACAGTACAAATACAACGTGATTTGACGTAAGACTCAACGACACATCGTTCGATGGATTTATTAACATATCAAATACAGAACGATGATCACAAATATATATAATGGATACTTTACAACTTACATCCACAATACAGTTCACAAGTCTGACTCGCAAGATGTCCAGACACTCGCCTTTCAATACAGAAACCATACAACGCCTTTCTCTCAATCACACGTCCGTCATGTTCCGTGTCCCAGAGCTGTCTGGACCTGGTTCGCAACTTGCCTCCTGCCTGACGTGGCGTCACGTGGCAGGCGTGCGTCTTGCGTTGGCGGCCTGACCGCTGGTCAGCCAGCGATCCCGCAGGCCGGTAACTCATATTTGCCTGGCGGCGCAACGAAGTTGTTGCATCCCTTACTGGGAGCTAAGTCGCCTGGCGGTCGTAACGATGTCCCTGCATCGCTGTCCCCTGTCGGACTCTGACAACCAGTCAATCACTTTGTCCACTGTTGCCTGTGGCTCCTAGGCTGTTTGCTCCCTATCTCTCCCTGCCTATATGCAAGAATATCATCTGCAAATGTTAGTATCCTTGCAACCCCTGGTGCTTCTAGGTTTGCAATCTTGCTCATATACACGTTAAAGAGCACCGGTGAGGTTGCAGATCCCTGTGGCAGTCCCGGGGTTAAAATATGTGGCTCTGAGGTCCATGCACCCAGACGGAGAGCACCCCGACGAGAATACAGGATGGCTGCTATCCAGTTCACCAACCAAGGATTGACCCCCTTCTCCATCAGTGCGGTCATCAAAATATCATATCGAACTCTATTGTACGCATCCTCGAGATCAAGCGCTACCGCCATCGTTTCCTGTCTACTCTGGAACCCCTCATAAACGTCAAAGGCAAAAGTGGCTGCATTTGACCAGGTATCTTTTCCTGGCCTGTAGCTCCCCAGGCCTCTTGGAAGAAGCTTCCCCCCTTTCCAGAAACTCTTGCAGCTTGACAGCGACTGTCTTCTCTAGAACCTTCCCAAATTTATTTTTTAATATTTACTGGAAAGAAGCAGCAGCAATTAACATTGGAAATGCAGAGTTCAAGTATAAATAAAATATCCTCCTCGTTGATTTCTCAACATCTCATAAACAATGGCCATAGCGTTAACAGAGATTTGATGTTTCTATCTGTATTCGAGGAACAATAAACGATAGCTCAAATATATTGAGGCATTGACAATTATGCGTTTCCGGCCGGTTGTATGCATACAGAAAGAGTTCGTATTAAATTTTAAATGACCGTGGGGTTTAATAATTGCTGCACATTAGAAAAATACGTGTCACTATACGTGTTTTAAGCGTTTCAGCTAAATATTGATATATTTATTCACTTTATATGGTATATAATTATGCAGTATGCACCTGCCGATATGCAGGGAAATATAGGTAGTTAGTTGCTTATCCTTTACATGACGTAGCAGTCAACCCCAGCAATTGTTGTCTGTTCGTGATTCCTGGGCAAGTAGACGTTCAGTAGTTTGCCATTTCTTTCTGAACGACCAGCATCCATACCATTTCATAAAAACCAACGCAAGGCGGTATGCTGCCAAATGGCCCACAGCTGTGTTTCGAACGCGGTATGCGAGATTACGAACTGCATCGCTAACCCCTTCGCCACAGAGCCGGTCAGTGAAATATACCAGGCAATAAATTGTGCACCACATTGTTTGTGACTTCTGTGTGTAAGTTCACTAAGAGAATGCATTGTTTTCAAGCACGAACAGATAACGCAAGATGAAAGACTAGGATGTGTTTTGTCGCCGGATCTGTTCTCTCTCGACATAATTATGACCAGATGAAAGAGACGGTCTTCTACAAGGATACAAAATAAATTGATTGGACTGGAAGGATAACAAACAGATCTAACTAACAAGAGCTTAATATTGAGGAAGATTGATTAGCGAGACGAACGAAGAAACACGAGGACCACAACATAATTTAGGCATGTAAGAAGACATGAAAATCTAGAAAAGAAGATGAAGGAGGACCATATACCGGAAAGTTGAGAAAAAAGAACATTACAACATAAATGGAACAATCGAACGATTGAACAACATAAAAACATAACGGTCAAAAGAACATACGAATAAATAGCGAACGATCGAACATACGAACAAATGAACGAACGAACGAACTTTATTTTAAAAGAGTCACAATTTGGACAGGCAGGCTGGCCTTACATTGGGACCTTCCAGCCACCCAATTATTATCATATATCAATGATTTATCGTTAATATTACATTTAAATTAAAGGGGGAAAAGGAATAAAGAAACAAGAGAGTTGATTTACAATAGAGAGTAGTTGTAGAGACCTTGTGAAGATGTTCTGAATAGGACACTGGATGATTGACATTTTAATAGACTTCTTAGTTGATTCTCTTTCCCTGCTTTCATATCTTCCCTGTACTTGACAGACGATTGTTTGTTACATTGTTCATCGAAAAAAAAAAAGAATAATAACCTCTCCATAGCACAAAGCCAGGACTGAATTATAGAGACCATATGTGCCCATGTAACGTGATCCCTCTCTCGGCCTCTCTAGTTTACATAAGAAAGTTAACACCAATACACCAGGAACACGACAAACTGTAGACACTGCTGGATCTGCAAAGCAATACTTAAACTGTCCGTCTGTTGAAGCTTCCATCCTAGACCAGTTACCAACCAAGGTTTAGGGCCTGGTCTGCCCTACCATGACATTTAGTCTTTAGGCTGCATGTCCTCACACCAGGTGTGTACCCTCCCCTCCCAATTGCGCTCCTCCACCCGAAGCCGTTGGCACAATGTAGAATATCGAGTTTGGTGAGCACCGGCCAAAATTCGGCGCTAACAGATGGCAGGTAGTACGGTCTTCTACTTTCATAAACCACACTTCCACAGCTAACAGAAGGCAGGTAGTACGGTCTTCTACTTTCATAAACCACACTTCCACAGCTAACAGAAGGCAGGTAGTACGGTCTTCTACTTTCATAAACCACACTTCCACAGCTAACAGAAGGCAGGTAGTACGGTCTTCTACTTTCATAAACCACACTTCCACAGCTAACAGAAGGCAGGTAGTACGGTCTTCTACTTTCATAAACCACACTTCCACAGCTTGTAATGTTACCTTCACGTTATTGATTCATTGTCCTTGTTTCTGAACAATACCATAACAACGTTTAAGACACCTTTTCTGGGGCGCATTGGGATTATTATTCTGTTTTCGCTCTGTAAGGATGAAATACCACAATGTAATATACAAGTAAATGGGACTATTCTTCAACAAGTGAATTGGTGCAATTATCTCGGAACAGTCATAGCATCTGATGGGAGATGCCTTGAAAAGATTAGAACAAGAATCGCCATGGCGAAAGTGGCCTTTAGC
This sequence comes from Cepaea nemoralis, assembly GCA_014155875.1. Classification (NCBI taxonomy): domain Eukaryota; kingdom Metazoa; phylum Mollusca; class Gastropoda; order Stylommatophora; family Helicidae; genus Cepaea; species Cepaea nemoralis. Next base: position 328,389 of record JACEFZ010014381.1, read on the forward strand.
AAGATGAAAAACATTCTGACCAATAAAAAGATGTCAATTGAAACGAGAAAAGGAGTGTTGAGAGGATACACAGAGACTGTTCTTTTGTATGGATGTGAAACTTGGACAATGAGCAGTCAAGCTAAAAAATATCTGATGGCTGCTGAAATGTGGTTTCTGAGGAAAATGCAAAGAATACCATGGACAGACAGAAAAACCAATGACCAAGTACTACAGGAGACAAATGAACATCGTAAATTGATTAAAGAAGTTAGACACAGACAGTCAAAATTTTGTGGACATGTTATTGATTGATTGACTGATTGATTTAGGAACCGACATCACAGCATTCGGGACATTCCTATAAGCGTTCCGTCCCCATCCTCAGCAGCCAGCGAAGGATGGGGACGGAGCGCTTATGGGAATGTCCCGAATGCTGTTATGTGGACATGTTATGAGAAGAAATGGATTGGAGAACTTAGTGACAACTGTCAAGATCGAAGGGAACAGACCAAGAGGAAGACCGAGAGGAAAATACCTGGATGGCTTGGCCACATGGCATGGACGAGACAGGAACACTGAACTGATCCACGACTCTGGTGATCGAGTGAAATGGCGAATCATGACCTCCCACGCTTTCCGGCATGGCACATTGATTGAATGATTGATTTCGCTCTGTATCCCCCATTGGGACATAACCTCTTACAGAACTCACCCCAAGCCCGCCTACCCTTAGCTATCCCATGCAGCGTCGCCCATATCCTGCTCATAATATTCATTTCTGTCTCTACTTCTCTTGTCCACGTATTTTATGTTTTCCCCTATTTCGTTTGCCCTGTGGGAGTCCAGATACAGGTCTTTCTAGTTATGCTACTCTCAGGTTTTCTCAGTGTATGCTCTACCAAGCGCCAGCTTTTTTCCTTTACTCTTGATTCACTGGTATGTGTTTAGTTCTCTCCGTTACCTCCACATAGGTAATTCTGTCATACCATCTTAGTCCTTGCACAGCCACCAGTTAGTGGATATTTTTAATTTATTTGTAATTGTGTCCGTTGTTCTAGATTTTTTTTTTCTGATCTATACAATGGATTTGATTTAATGGGGGAGTTGAATATTCAAAGTTTGCTGCTAAGATTAACTTCATTTGACTTCCGCACATTTCCTATTTCTGTAAAACATCTTTCTGCCTCCTGCCTGCCTGCCTGCCTGCCTGCCTGCCTGCCTGTCTGTCTGTCTGTCTGTCTGTCTGTCTGTCTGTCTGTCTGTCTGTCTGTCTGTCTGTCTGTCTGTCTGTCTGTCTTCTTGCATACCTTTTTGTCTGTCTGTCTATCCTTCTGTCCGTTTATCTTTATATATGTCTTTCTGTCTGTCCATCTGTCTGTTTGTCTATCTATCTATTATACCACACATCCAGACAGGAAACACACAAACACAAAAACAAAAACACACACAAATATATGGGGGCTCACCGTGGCTAAGTGGTTACACCGCTTGTCTCACTGTCCGGAAGTTGTGGGGTCGATTTCGGACACCGTCATTTGGTTCACGAGTGCACATTTCTCGGAGACTCCTGGGGGCCGTCGCTGGAGATACGGAGTTCGTATCCTGTGCGACACTTTTTTCTTGCCGCCGCCCCGAGGAACGAGACCCAGCCATATGGGATAAAACACTGTGAAATGAACATAGACCTCTGGCCTTTAAACCCCTTTAACACACACACACACACAGAGAGAGAGAGAGAGAGAGAGAGAGAGAGAGAGAGAGAGAGAGAGAGAGAGAGAGAGAGAGAGAGAGAGAGATACACACAGTCACTCACAAATCCATCCATTGCTCTCCATGCTGATAAGTATGCAGTTGATATTCACACCACCGGCTGTGATTGCTGTGATGTAACACATTTATAATTCATACAGTACCAATAAACGCCTGTTCACCTTGTGTGTGTCATCTTCGATTTTCTCACGGCCGATTCGTTCTATTCTTAGAATACACACAACTGATATATTTATTCACTGTAATACTTTTATCTTTCAGATGTTCTCCGCTGTCTCAATTTCTACAATATATACATGCGCATTAGATCAAAAGAAATAATTAAAATAAGATAACTGTCGTGATAATTACTCACTCTCTACTATAGTGTCTTGAGAGATATTACTTCTATAGTGTCGTCCCTGGAGTGAGGGGAATCAACACCCACATTTATTTCAGTTTTCATATCACTATTCTGGAGATATCCATCAGACTCCGTCCACAACACTCCCTCAGTCCAAGGACACCTTCTTCTCACTCTTGCTCACCCCTGGATCATGCCCCCTCTCATTCTTTCCCAACATAACATACTTGACAACTCTAGCCTCAACAAATAAATACAAGAAATTTATTAAAGCTAAGAGTATATGTGGGAGAAGTGTGTGTGTGTGTGTGTGTGTGTGTGTGTGTGTGTGTGTGTGTGTGTGTGTGTGTGTGTGATATGTGTAGAATGTGTGTCGAATATTCTAAGGTGTATATGTAGACATCAGACCACAAAGCTCCGGATCACAGTCTGATCATCATTGTACGAGTTACACCACATCATCACGGGTCGGTAAACAAAAACCTCACCACACGCCGCGTCCCTCTTGTTCGATGTTGACTCTCTCCGGTAGCCCCTTTGATAACCCAGATACCTGGTCACCAATCACGAATATAGTCTGATATTGATCTGGCAGCGATCATACACCCTGTTAATAAATGTTTATATGGTTCCGAAGTCACGACAAGTCAGGACTTAGTCAGATATGACTGAGCTACCGTATAACAGTAGACGGTACTACCTGCTTTCTGTTAGCGCCGAATGTTGGGCGGCGCTTACCAAACCCGACACCCCACATTGTGCCAACGGCTTCGGGCGGAAGAGCGCAATTGGGAGGGTACTAGCCTTATCCTGGTGCGAGGAAATGCAACCCAAAGACAAAATAAGTCATGGCAGGGCAGACCAAGCCCTAAGCCTTGGTTGGCAGCTGGTCTAGGATCGAAGCTCCGACAGGCGGACAGTTAGAGCATTGCTTTGCTGATCCAGCAGCTTCTGCAGCTTGTCTTGTTCCAGATGTAGAGGTGTTAACTTTCCTCTGGAGTGAACTAGGCAGACCGAGAGAGGGATCATGCTGCATGGGCAACACATGGTTTCTTTATTTTAGCCCAGGCTTTGTGCTATGGGCCACACTCGCCACCGCCATGGATCGTAGTTATTGCCATATGACAGTTATTAAGCCTTTTTGAAGCACAATGTACCAAACTATCGTCTGTCAAGACGGAAAGGTGCCAATGAGAATGATATGGTTCCGAAACATAAACCTTCCTTGCCTAGTGAAAACAAGTAACACGGTTCCTTGGAATAAATGACTCATTCTTACAAGTCCTACCGTTTTCACTATTACACTGTTCTCGTTCTTTGAATTAATTCCTATTAATATTTCACAGGTGGTGTGAAAATGTTACAACATTCTAATGTTATGTCATTTGTAGTGTGAAAAGCAACACTCTAATGTTATTTCACTTGTAGTGTGAAAATCAAACACGATATTGTTCTTACACCCGTGATGTGACATAATAACACTCCATTATTTCTTTCACGAGTGGTGTGACATAATAAGCCCTTTTCTCATGGGCTAAATGCACAGGCCATTGAACAGATCTCCTCGTAACAAGTTCTCCATGATACGAACAATTCAACATCTGTTCTTTGAAAACCCGAGGGGAACCTGTGAAAGAGACACAACAGACTCGGTGAGAGCAATCTGATACTGACTCCTATTAGATGAGTGTGGGCCTATAGTCTTACACAAATCCATGACAGTGAACCAATCTCTGTCATGTCAGAGGAGCTCCTCCCCCTGGCCTGAGTTAGGGCAAGACAAGGAAAGACCAATACACAAAGTGTAGAACCCCAGTATACCTATACTGGAATATCCCCATCACACTAAATATCATCCCCTTTCACTATCCTCAACTAGCTGTGCTAATTTACATCTCACACTAGTTAGTTTAACACTGCGACTGTCTATTGTCGCCGACGCTGTTTTTATACTTGACTACCAAGCAACCACTACGTTAAAGTTCTAAACTTCCCTATCATTTTACTATTCCACATTATTAACATTTAAATGCTAAGTGTAGATACCCTATGAATTCCTAGCTCACAATCCGAATTGAATCTCCAAATTGCCATGAAAGACACATGTTTTTCCCCCCTCAAATCCACTGATAGTAAACATGCGGGATTCTTTTCACTACGAGCACTGAGCTATTCAACACGTCAGCCTAGGTCAACTTTATTGTGCACTCCCGACAACAAGCTTGTTTTTATATAATCTGGGATTGACCTCGTGACGTCATTCTCCTGTCAACAACATGTGGCAACCGAATCACGGCGGCGCTTTGCCTTTCATCTTGAGTCTGTTCCAAGACAACCGGGGAACTCTTTTCCCGTTTCTCCGGTGAATCATCATAGACTAGCGGCACCATTGATCCAACGGAATGTCCCCACTAGTTGCAAACAATTTGTAAGTTCGAATATAGCCTGCCTCTGTTGTTTCATCATCTATCGTGAATTATAGTGGTTTCGTGACAATAACCTTGAGCACTGTCGCACTGCAGCTCCTTCTCCTTCTTTTCGTTCCTCTTATTACAAGACCACATGAATAGTCTAAATAGTAGGGAACATAACATGAACATTAGCACAAGTAAAACAGAGGTAATGACTATAACTAAAGAAGAAAAGCAACAACGATTCACCTAAACGAACACCCCTTGAAACAAGTAAAGAGTTTCAAGTATCTAAGAAGTATAATTTCATCAAATGGCAAATCAGAAGACGAGATCGAAAATAGGTGCAATAAGGCAAACCAACTCATTGCACAAATGGCACCAATAATAAAGAACAAACGGCATGGCACATGACAGATGGATCGAAATTCTAATTCAAAGTTTGTGTAAAACTAGTGGCTTCATTTTCACGCGTCAGGGGTTTATTACACAGTTTTCTATTTCTTCTCGATATTACATTAAACGTGGTTATGCCTTTTAATGTATGGGTGGTTCTACAATAGAAGAATTATAAGTACTGTGAAAATTTGGAGAAGATATATTAACCAAAATGTTGAATGACATTTACAGCAATGGATATCTACCAAGCGATATGCTGAAACCGGTATTTATATCTATACCAAAAATACGAGGAGCAATTGAATGCGAAGATTTTCATACAATTAATCTCACAAACCATGCCACTAATATTCTACCATTGGCTTATATAATTAAGGTAATTAAGATATAATTATGGAGCTAGAATATTCTTTACGCGCGCCAGAGAGTGTAAATGGGGGATTTTCTGCATTTAAAGAATAAAATATCAAGGGACATAAGAATAGTGTGGTAAGTAAGGAAAATAATTAAAACTAATAATATGTCTATGATATCTCAAATTTATATTCCAGTTATTTAAATATATATAACTATTCTAAGATTTTCAAATAGCATATACTAACGGAAATTTAACATTTCTGGATACTGTTTGAAGCTTTTGTTGTTTTAAGAAAACAGCTCAAATTATTTAAAGTATTTTATAATTGTAAATCAACCTGGTCCTCCAGGTTGGGGGTTAAAGTGTGGGATTAACATCCCTAACTTTGTAAAAACTCTGGTTTCTCTTCACAACGTATACATCATTCGCCTCCTCCACGTATACCACATGTTGGGCAAACTCCATGGCAAAAAGTGCTAACGCACTACACCAAGTGGGAAACGGAATCACATATCTAGTCAATATTTCTCAAATTGTGAAAGCCGCAGTGTGAAATTGTGTATTTTTTCCGGATTTAGTGGTGATATTCGTTGTTTTTTTGATTTTCTGGATATTTCCCCGGAATTATTACCTGAAACAACAAATTTTTCAATATGTATTCGAATATCACTGATGTCGGGATCTCGATAAATGACTACGATGTCCAGCTACTCCACCAGTCCGGAACGATAGTGTGTTCCATAACTGGTCCCGGGGCGGCTGCTAAAGCAACACCCGCACTTATTATGAGTGCCCTAACTGGTCCAGGAGGTGTATCTTTTGGGGGGAGTCGTGGACCTGCATAGGTTCGAAGTTCCCACTAGGTGGTACTTTCACCTGTCAGCAGAGGTTCAGAAAGCCGTGTATGACAAGACACACGGCAAAAAGTTTTCTATACCAAGTCTAGGGATAGACATATCACTACAACATCTAGACAAAGAAAGGGACACGCTGACCATCCACTGGCTACCTGTCACGATTGCTCCTCAAGGAGTTAAAAAACTGGTGCACAGTATTACAGGAGACGACAAGGCTGAGGTCTTTAGGATAAAGAATGGGGCTGGCAAGTGGGGAGCGCTCTGCAACCCAACAAAGGAAGTTCCCCATTATATACGGATCTACACTCCCGGTATAACGAACAATAACCACAGAGTGTTGATCACGATGCCGGGGAGAAAGACCGATTGTCCAGCTTGTGGCCAAAACAACCGCTGGGCAAATAAATGCCCTAGTCGACGACAATCGACGACACCAATAGCAGCAACAATAAGTGTTCAAAGCCAAGAAGATTTCCCACCGCTCGAAAGAGAAACCTCTCCACATGGAGAGATTGAACTGATATAACAAGGCAGACACATAGAGGACCAACGAATTCTCTGGTTAAGTATAAATGGAGTTTTATTTCACATGGATGACCACTACAACAATCTTATTACAATTCCATAATATTGGTGACCTCTCTCCTCCAGTCCCAGATGTTTACTGACTGCTCTAACAACAAACTACGTCACGACTTGAGCATCTTTCTTCCCATTCCATCCTGATGCTCAAGCGTGCTGTAGCTTTGCCCACCTAACTTATACATTCTGCTACACCTTCCTATGTTTCAGAAAGACTTTTTCCCTTAAAAAGTCTTTATTCCTAATCCCTCTATTCTATTCCCCCTCTTCCCTTACCTCCCACAACTCCTCTAATCTTCCCCAAACCAACTTTATTTTAAGTAAAACAATCTATCCGTAACTCTTTCCCCTGCCATATAGTAAACCACTATACATTTCTTGTTCGTTCTTGGCTCTTCAAAGTTCTCTTACAAAATATATATATCATAAGAACAGCTCGTATACATCGTTATCGTACACTTGACATTATGAAATTCCTCACTTTCACAACACAGGATAGACACACACAAAAAAAAAAAAACAATGTAGTTAGAAAAAAGTAAAGAAGGGGTGCGCACCCAGTGAAAAGCATAAAGGAACGAATAGTCAACACAATCACATTTACCTCTCTTGCCAACAAAGAAATTTTGGTAAAAAGTTTGTTTTTTTTTTTAAATAAATCTTATGAAATACATCTTTGTTCCCTATAAATCAAGTTGATATAAGTTTTCTCAACATTTATATATTCAACATTTATATTGCCATTCACAACCTTGTCTATATTTCCGTTATCTCATCTTTGACCACGAGCCAATGTTCATATTCCATGAACATTTTTTTTATTTAATTAACGCTGATTTTTCACAGCTCCTATATCTTGCCCCCTCACATCCCATGATCTGCTTCCTTGTCCATCTAAATATATCCCAACTTATATGCTGCCATTCACAGTCTCTCCCCCCCCCCCCCTTTTTTTCTTCTTTTTTTTTTCATATACCCAACCTTATATCTTCCCATAATGCTGACTTTAATGCAGCTCCTATTTTACTTTCTATTACTTCATATCCATAAGAACCTCTTCATGCCGATTACCACAGCAACTTAATATTCACAAAGAGAATGTGTCTCTCTATTAGCCCTCAGTAGTTTTATTAACTCTTTTCTGAACGAAGGGTCTTAACTAAAGCCCCATGTATTTTCTTTATTCTAGCCAACATTATACCTATTTGACCTTAATTAAATTTGTAACATATTTACTAATAATGTACCCTAACACACAAAACAACTTATTTAAATTATGAGTGAAGCGAAATAAAATCAAAACAGGACATCATACCCCCCAAATAGTTTTTTTTATACATATTTATGTTTCCCCTCATATTAACTAAAGATGTCAACCCATTCAAAGAAAAACACATTTTAAAATAATTTAACATGCATACTAAGAAAAAAATACTCTACCTAACACTACTGGTCTCTTTTACGGACCAATAGTTTGTACGCAAAAGTCTAAGAACACAATAATCTTATTCTAAAATCAAATAATAACAATCATTTTACAGGACCAAATCAAGCCAAAAAAAAAAAAAAAATAACTGTCTTCTCGCTAAAGAGAAGGTTTTTTCAAAAAAACATAATTCACTTAGAATTAACTACGTAAAGTGACCCAGCAACATTGGCTTCCTATACGAACCAATGTAACACATATCTATTCATACAAGTCATTCCATTATTTTTTTATAACCGAGAAACTAAAACAACTCACTGCCAAGTATATATATCTGTTACCTACAGACCAATTCCTAACTGTTCTCTCAATAAAAGTCATAAACCAACAATGACCGTACTATCTACCAATAGAACTTGTGGTTCGGTACACCAATTGTTTCCCCTTCATCTATAGCAACTTCTTAATCATTACCATTAACCACGGTATTTCTAGCACCAATAAAAACTTGTCTATTTACTATAGAGTACATTTACCTGCTGTACCATTGACTAACTTATCTATCTAAGAAAAACTCAAGAAATCGATCAGCAATTCCATCACAGAGAGAGAAAAATATATGTCTCACTCACATCTATATTAGTTATCCTAATGCCTAACTACTCCTCAAGACCATTTATGAAAAGTATCAATAGAAGCCTTTTCCCTTTCCACCGTCTCATATACTTCATCAAGTATCTCTTTCCTTTTTAAATCATGAAATTTATATCTTGCTATCTGCAGTATTTTCTATCCATTTACTTCCTACGTTTCCACTTCTTCAATAACTCCAAGTTTCTTTGAATAAGTGCTATCTCCACATCAATATCTTCTTCTTCGTATAATTTATTAGTTTCTTCCATACTACTATTTGATTCTGACGTTTCATCCATTTCCTCTTCTTCATCTGTATGTCTCTCGCTAGCAGCCGCTAATTTCTTCCGTTCAATATCCCATCTAATTTGTCTATCATTCTTTCTTAAGGACCTTTCTAGTAGAGGCATATCTTCACCGCTTGTTGAATAATCTCTAATTCTTCTCTGTCTTTTTACTTCTCTTTCTCTTTGTTTATCCATTCTTCTTTTCGTTGCTTGTCTAGTATTCTTAAATGGAGCACCTATTTCCTCTTCCATAGATTCTATACTATCATAATGACCCTCATTCACATTTTCTTCTTCTATCGTTTTTGGTATTGTCTGTTCTTGAGTATCATCGCAAACTGGAGTTGTTATTAACTGATTTTGTGCTGGAGCTTTTATAAAACCTGGGGTTATTGTAGCTCCTCTGACGACCTGTTCATCTAAGTATCCGGTGTCTGAATAATAATAATTATTATTATTATTATTTCCCTTCTCATCCTCATCTCTTCTTAAGTGTTCCACGTGAGCCCTTGCCACATGTCCCGTGATCTGGTTCTTGATACTATACGATACATTTCCTAGCTTTTCCAAAACGTAATAACCTGGGACCCAACGAGCATCAAACTTAGAGTTCCTTCTATGCTTCTTGTAATAAACTCTATCACCCACTTTAAACTCCTGTAATTTTGTATTCACGTTTTTGTACTTTTTCTGTCTTTCTCTAGCTTTAATTATATTATTCTTTAATCTTACGTGTGCTTTATGCATTTCCTGTATGATGGTCTCTTGAAAGTCTTCCCTTATATATTTCCGTCTTGGTTTTAACAGATTATCTATAGGTAGTATTGGTTCTCTCCCGTGTATTAAATAGAATGGTGAAAACCCCGTGCTCTCATTTTGATTTGTGCATATAGCACTAAGCGCGGGTCCTAGGAACAGATCCCAATCTTTTTCATGTTCATCAACGATCTTTGCTATAATATCGTATAATGTCCTATGTTGTCGTTCGTTCTTAGCATTTGAAGAAGGTCTATAGTATGAGGTCTTTATATCTTTTATATTCAAATCTTTTAATAACTTTTCGAATTTCTTATTCACAAACTCTTTACCATTATCCGTGAGTACAATCTGTGGGCAACTAAATCTTGGTACGAATTCCTGTAAAAAAATATTAATGACAGTATCTGCGCTCTTATCTGGGATTGCATAAACTTCCGGCCAAAGACTGTAGACGTCTACTATATGAATTAAATACACGTTCCCTGACAATGTTCTAGGGTGAGGACCCGATATATCTAAACTAATTTATTGCATTGGAAACTGAGGAATATCTGTATCTTGTAAGGGACACTTAATTGTTTTCATATTCCTTAATCTGCATCTTTCACACGTATCTACATATTTACAAGCAGATTTAAATAAGTTCGGTCAATAATATTTACTCGTAAGTGCTTTCACCAATTTATCACGACCGAGATGACCATTCTCATCATGATATGCCTTTAAAACTTCATTTTCCAAATGTTTTGGAATATATTTCCTTAGCTGTTCGTTCCTTTCACTCATATAATATAACTGTTCATCCTCTTGCAAAACTAAATAATTCTTCTTATATTTATTCTCCTCCGTTTCTTTTAACTTCTGTTTTATTTGTAAGACTTTTGGATCTAATTCCTGTTCTTCTTTCATATTAAATTGTGCTAAATGTGGGTCTTCTGCTCTAGGTTCAGACTCTTGATCCGATGGTAAACTCTCAAACTCTTCTCTATTTATTATGGCAGAATCTAATATATAATATAGTAACATATAAAGGCAGGAAATCAGACCCCTTCCAAATAACATCTGGCTTGAAACAGGGTGATGCACTATCGCCGCTACTCTTCAATCTGGCTCTAGAGAAAGTTGTAAGGAAGGTAAAGGAGGAATGTGATATTGGAGGAACATCCAAGCTGCTTGGTTATGCAGATGATATAGATATTATAGGGCAAAGTGAACAAAAGACATTAGAAATATTGACTCACTTAAAGGAAAAAGCCCAACAGATGGGGCTGGTTATCAACCAAGATAAGACAGAATATATGGTAATTTCAAGAGACGGAATGGCTAAAAACTCTGGCCACATACAAATAGATAATATGACCATTAAAAGAACGGAAACATACAAATACCTGGGTACAATCTTCAACTGCTCCAACATCATAAGGGAAGAAATACAAACTAGAATCAACTCTGGAAATAAGATATACTATGCACTACAACATCTACTAAAATCAAAGGCGCTATCTCGTAACACCAAAATCACAATATACAAAACACTGATCAGACCAGTTGTGCTGTATGGCTCTGAAACCTGGAGTACAACGAAAGGAGACGAAGCCTTGTTACAAACCTTTGAGAACAAAATTTTAAGACGCATCTTTGGACCCATTAGGGATACACAAAGTGGAGAGTGGAAAAGAAGAAGTAACAAAGACATTTATGATTTGTTTAAGTCCCCGCTAATCACTGGTATCATGAAGGCTAATAGACTACAATGGCTGGGGCATATAGAAAGAATGGAAGATAATAGGGAAACAAAACTCGCTTACACTCAGGAAATAAATGACCGTAGACCCCGAGGTAGACCAAGAAGGCGGTGGAGAGATAATATACATACAGACCTACAAGCACTTGGAATCAACGACTGGCAAGAGAAGGTCCACCAGAGAGACGAATGGAGACAGATTGTATTTGCAGCAAAGAACCTCAATGGCTCGGAATGCTGAAGAAGAAGAAGAAGAAGAAGAATCTAATATATTTACTTGCCAGTTTCGGTCGTCTATCTCTGGTTCACCTTCATCTTCTGTGTCTCCTGATGACTGTGGATACGGGATCCTAGACAATAAATCAGCACATGTGTTAATCCTACCTGGTATGTATTCAATTTTTGTATTGTATCCCTGTAGATTCATGCCCACGTCTGTATTTTCCTGTTCTGCACTGGAGCTTCTAACAGAGATTTTAAAGGCATGTGGTCAGTTCTAATAACAAAATTTGCGTTATGTAGATAGTAGTTAAGTTTCTGTAGAGCATAATGAATAGCATAAGCCTCCTTCTCGATAGTCGACCATTTTCGCTGCGACCTGCTAAGTTTATGAGACAAGAAATAAATTGGCCTTTCATTTTTAACTCCTGGTATTCCAGATTCTTTTCCTTCATATGGTTGAACCAAACACGCTCCTATAGCATTATCTGAAGCATCTGTATATAGTATTAACTGTTTATTCAAATCTGGATGCGTCAGTAGTGGTACCACTGTTAAGCTGTTTTTTAAAAACTCGAACGCTTTTTGACACTCATCATCCCACTTAAATCTAGCGTATTTGCCCGTTAAGTTAGTAATAGGTTCTGCTATTTTTGAAAACCCTGGGATAAAGCGCCTATAATACCCACAGGTTCCAATAAACGCACGCACTTCTTTTACGTTAGTTGGAGGAGGTAACTCTTTAATAACCTTTATCTTGTCTTGGTCTGGTTTAATTCCGTCTCTATTAATAATATACCCCAAATATTTTGTTTCTGTTTTTAAAAACTCGCATTTACTAAGCTTCAATTTAACATCATGTATTCTTAATCTGTCGAATACTAATCTTACATGTTTTAAGTGATCATCTATATCCCCTGCTGTATAGATTAGAATGTCGTCTATGTATGCCAATGCAAACTTTTGCATACCCTCTAATACCTCATTTATTAACAGCATGTAGTGAGATGGAGCCGTTCGAACCCCGAATGGCATTCGTAAGAATTCGTAAGAACCCATATGAGTACAGAAAGCACTTTTCTTTTGAGCATTTTCCGACACCAGAATCCTGATCTTGCGTCTAGTGTCGTGAAAAATGTAGAGCCATTAAGCAACCCCAAAATATCATCAATCACCGGCAATGGGTACGCTACATTCTTAGTGATTTTGTTCAACGCCCGATAGTCACAGCAGAATCGATGTGAACCATCAGGTTTGGTCACGATGACGATCGGAGATGACCATTCAGACTTCGATCTTGTTATTATTCCTGCTTTCAACATATCTTCTATTGCCTTTTCAACAATTTCTCTATTTCTTAAGGGAGGTCTATACGGTTTTAAACTAATTGGTGGATGATCTCCCGTATCTATTTCCATTGTAACTGTTTTTGTCCTTCCCAATTCTAAATCATTAATTGCAAATACATCCTGATTTTCTTTTATAAGTTGTTCTAATACTTTCTTATTTTCTGGTGGAGCTTTTAACTGTGCCAACAATTCTTGTTCCCTTGTCATTTTGTCTAATGAATGTATTTGGGCTATATTTCTTCTGAATGGGTGGATCAATTCATCCTTTTGCACGTTCCCTTTTCTTCCGCGTCTGCGTCTGTTATTAATTCTTTCACTAGGAGTTTCTGAATAGTTTGTTCCCGGCATTTTTACTCTATCTGTTACTAATATGTCACTAATGTTATGTTCTAGTTTGGCTATTACACATCCTCTGTATAGTCTAATTTCTCTACCTGTGTTGTTAATAATCATTACTGGAAAGGTTAAGTGTTTATCTAATGATATTATTCCATCCGGGACTTCTAGACCAGGCTCATCAATTACTTCCTTTTGCAATTCAGTGATTCTAACTGTGTGTCCTACCACATAATATGGGTTTCTCTTTACCTTTGCTTGTATCAAATTAACAGACTGTGGTTTTAACGTCGTAGACATTTTAACTCTAACTAGTGCTGATATATGCATGTCTTCTTCCATATCTACATATACGTCCTTGAATTTTAATTTGTGTAAATCAAAGAAAAGTCTTACTCCGTTTTTTACTAAAAAATCTCTTCCTATAAGCATGTTTCTATTTAAATCTTTCACTACATGAAAAAGATGTCTTACGTTGATCCCTCCTAATTTAAAATTGATCATTGTTTGTCCAATTACTTGTAAATTCTGTCCTGTAACAGAGTGAAGATTATTACGAATCCTAAATATTCTACAATTTCTCATTATTTTATATAAAAAACTTTCTTTAATTACACTAACCTGAGCTCCTTAATCAATTAATGTACGAACTCTATATTTTCCTATTTCTATTATACATGAGCTAGGATCTGTTTTATTTTCTGTAAACTGTTTGACTTCATCTAGTTGAAAGTATTCTCTACTCGTCTTATTATACCTGTTATTAACATATTCTTTAAATCTTGGGACCTTGTTATTTTCCCTCCTACTACAGGTCCTATTTAATAGGTAGGGCGCCGGTTTTCCTGCGTTCTTGTACCTGTAAAATTTCTGTGTCTATCTTCAACATTCCTATTCAACCTGCTATTGTCATTTCTGCTTTGTGTATTCGACTGGACACGCCTGTTACCACAGAAGCGAAACACGTGTCCACGTTGACCACAAAACCAACAGACTATATTTGTGTTATTTGTGTTACCTACTGCCTCACTTGTAGGATACCTCATTTGTCTTCTTTCCTCATAAGCATTTCTATTACTACCTTGTAACGTCTGTATACCTCCTCTCCTATTCCATCCGAACCTTGTTTGTCCTATCTCCATAGGCTCCTCAATCCTGTCTTCTCGACTAGTTCCTATTTCTCGTCCTGTTCTCAATCTAAATCTACGTCTCAAATTTTCTTCTTGTACCGCAATATCTACAGCTTGTGATAACCTCTCGGGGTTTTCTCTCATCAGCTTAAATTTCAGTCCATCGGATTTAATGCAATCTACAAAAATCCAGACTAACATCCTCTCCACCTCTTCTCCTCGTACATTCTGTCCTAAGAATGCTTCTTCAGCTAGGTTAATCAACCTATCGCTGAACAATTGTACCGTCTCTCCAGCGTTTTGTTTAGACTGTCTTAACACCGAAAACGCATGTTGTGGGTCCGTTATTTCCGCGTACTTATGGGCCAGGTCGTCTTTGAACTGCTCCTATGTCTCATCTACTCTAGCCTCTAATTTTCTTCTGATATGATGTGAAACCGGTTCTGTTGCTGCTTGATAAGCAAGTTTCATTTTCTCTTCATCTGATGCTGACACCAAATATGCATATTTCTCTATGGAAGTTATCCACTTCTTAAAATCTCTTGCCTGTCCACTAAACTTAACAATTTCAGTTGTCATTCCTTGTTGTTTCACGACTGTGTTAAGCCTATCTATCACTGTTCCTACCCCCGTCAAAACTTGTGCCAATGAATCTTGTTCTGTCATGCTGAAATATTTCGGTGTACACTAATAAAATCAAATTCACATTTGTAAGCAACTAATTTAAAGATATGATCGTATTTACTTTACACAATAAGAATTGTTCAACCAGTCAATGGTACTTAAAATAATAATTAAGGTCTACTAATTACCATATCTCTGCTCCCGATCCAAGAAAGACGGATTCCTCTATGTTCGCTGTCAGGTAGAACTCAAACGCTAGGAGTCTGTGTTAATCGAAATGCTCCTCCAACCGATCACGCACTTCAGGGAGTTAAAGAGTTTCTTCTTCCAACGTCTCAGTAACTTCAGCCCCTGGTTGAGCCCCTACCAGCCTTGAGCCTTCTCTTCACCCGATAACAGGGCACATCATAGCGACGTCTTGAAAACTGTAGCTCATTTAAAGCGATAATTTGGGTCCCCTCTTCAGTAGGTCGGCAGCCCAGTCTGCCCCTCCCACTTCCGAGAGTTCCCTAACGATATCGCCTCTGTTGATGAGCTTCTCATTACTGCTTGTCTTTCAAATGAGCGATTGACTTGTTTCCTCAGACTCTCAAGGTCACGATTCAACGGCCTTCAGTTCGCTCCAGGCAATCTTGATGCGAAGTAGATAACTGCTCTATCAATACAACGTCTCTACTTGATTCTATTTGCCTTGAAGTTTCTTTTTCCTGAGCCTCTAATTTCGAAGGATCAAAAAAACGTGCTGGTTTTTCCTATTATTTTGCTCAGCAAGATGATAACCATTGCACCGCAACCCGCCCTGGCAAGACGGTTTTCATATCTCAGCTGATAACGACTGCCTGTACAGCGAGGATTCTTGATAAGAGGTCCGTACAGCGAAGATTCTTGATAAGAATACTTACAGACAACCACCCCTAGCCGGGCTTTTGGCTGCTGTAACTCTCACAGACGACGTAGTGGCCATTTTTCAAACTCGTTTGAACGTTCAATATAAGTGTAGAACCGTGCCGTAACCCTGTCTCTGGGCAATTGATGCGAGCAGAACAAAGATCTTCACAATTTTGGAGTTACTTCGATGTTTTACATGGACAGCGTTTTGAGATTCTGCGACAATCCAGGTTCCAATCCTGAGTCGTGGGCACCATTTCGTCCTCTATAACAAGGCAGACACATAGAGGACCAACGAATTCTCTGGTTAAGTATAAATGGAGTTTTATTTCACATGGATGACCACTACAACAATCTTATTACAATTCCATAATATTGGTGACCTCTCTCCTCCAGTCCCAGATGTTTACTGACTGCTCTAATAACAAGCTACGTCACGACTTGAGCATCTTTCTTCTCATTCCATCCTGATGCTCAAGCGTGCTGTAGCTTTACCCACCTAACTTATCCATTCTGCTACACTGACACAAACCTTCAACAGTCAAATCAACACACAAGAAAATAACACACAAGAAATTAATACACAAGACATAAATCCAAGGAATGAAGACTCTGACGGTTTTCAAGTCGTCAGCAAACCAAAGAAGAGAACATGGGCTAACAGAAGACTGCAGTCAAAACACAGCGACGACACAGAAACAGACGATTTATCACTGCCAACGAAAGAAAAAGTCAAAGACACTATAGGCAAGACAAAGGAAACTGAACAAGAACAACAAGAGGAGACACAAGTACAAGACGAAGACGACACATACAGCATACCAGACACTCTCTTCGTAGACACAGACACAAGTGATAAGAACGAGGAACAAGATGATCCTCCCACACAAACCTTTGACGCTACAGACCTGCTCGCCTAAATGTACTCAACAAGGATAATAATTTTGCGTGTGATTCTATACACTTATTATATCTCATTCATTTGATTTTACTTAAATTATAATGACTAGTGATTTAGTTACTATTACTTTAAACATTTGTGGTATACGTACAAAATTACAACATATTATCACACTAATAAACAAACACAAACCAGATTTTCTACTACTACAAGAAACAAATATATGTTCAAAAACATTCGCACAACATATCACCACACAGCTAGGCCTCAGACATTCATGCTTTAGTTTAGGCACACACAAAATTGGGTCAGGAACAGCTATTCTGCAGACATCAGACAGGTGGGACATAATTAAAACACACACGGATAACCATGGACGAATCTCCATAATACAGGTAGAAAACACTATACAAGCATACACCATAGTGAACATACATGCACCACCAAATTACAATCACCAACCAAACTTTTACCAAGAATTAGACACCTTACTTATACAAACATACAGAGGGCAAAATATTATCCTTGCAGGGGATTTCAATTTTGTACTCTCAGATTTGGATATCGTAGGGGCAGGCAAAGCAGGAATCAAGACACAATTAAGGAGAAATGACAGAAGTGGAATACATCAACTGGATATACTAAAGAATACCCTAGACACACACACAATCTAATAGACGCTTTCCGATACAGACACCCTAATAACATTGCAACAACACACAAAAATAGGGCTTTCAATAGATCAGCCAGATTAGATAGAGTATACTCACCTTCAACACACCAAATAATACACACAAAACATCTACAAGAGACATTACAATACACAGATCACAAAGCAGTACTAACACATATCACTACAGACACTACAAACACAAGGCCATCAAAAAGAACATCACATTGGAAGTTCAATAACTCCTTACTCCAACATACAGGTTATTTACAACATATGACACAACTTATTCTAACATACACTAATAGTACACCCACGGACAACATAACACAAATTTGGGATTTACTAAAGAATACAATACGGTGTAAAACACAACAGTTAGCATCCATCATACATAAAGACAGACTACAACAAGAACATATCATACAGACAGCAATACAACTCACAAAACAGACTGACAGGAATGCACCACACCTAAACACACTAGAATCACAATTAGAACAACACCAGCAACACACACTCCGCGGTGCACTCCTTCGAACTAAACTTACTAACATATCAGAAGAAAGTCCCAATAGACAGCACCTTGCATTAGAGCAAAACATTCAACGCAACAGACAAATAGGAGCAATAACAGACATGCAAGGAAACACACAAACAGAGACAGTACATATACTAGAAACATTTCAACAGTACTACACTGACCTATATACAGCAGAACCCGCCAACACACAAACACAAAATAGATTCCTAAAATACACAAAAAAATTGTCAGACACAGATAAAGACACACTAGACACAGAGCTTACATTAGCAGACATAACACATGCACTCAATCAAATGCAAAAAGACAAAACACCAGGACCAGATGGACTCACAGTAGAATTCTACCAACATTTCTTTCCTATCCTAGGCAATTTCCTTCTAAAAGTCTACCAAGAAGCTTTTCATAAACAAGAACTCCCAAACACTTGCAACATGTCATATATAACACTCATACCTAACGACAACACAGACAAAACACAGCTGAAAAACTATAGACCCATCTCCTTATTAAACACAGACTACAAAATTCTAGCAAAATCACTTGCAAACAAAATTAAAAACTTCATGCCATCACTCATTCACCCAGACCAACAGTGCAGTATTCAACACAGAAACATACACCAACATACACACTTCATTAGGGATTTCATTACATACACTCACCAGAAAGACTGTCAATCCTCCCTTTTATCTTTACACCAGGAGAAGGCCTTTGACAGAATCTCACACTCATACTTACACAAAACACTAGCACACTGTAACATAGGACAGTACTATAGACAGTGGATAGAATATATTGCTATAAATATCCTGAAAGTAAGGTACTGGTGAATCATTCACTCACTGGCAGTTTCAGAATCAATAGATCTGTCAGACAAGGTCCACTATCACCAGTCCTATATGTACTCACACTAGAACCACTCTTAGAAGCAATTAGACAGGACACTAACATTAAAGGTATATTTTTACAAGGGTCTGGAGAGCGTAAATTAATAGCTTATGCATATGACACCGCTTTCTTCCCTACAACCAACACTTCCATAACGAACATACTTCACACCTTCAGACAGTTTGGTGAAGGAAGTGGGGCCAAAATAAACATACAGAAGTCTAAAATAATGGGTCTGGGGAAGTGGAAGAATAAAGCAGATTTCCCCCCGGATCTAACAGTCACAGATAACATGAAGATTTATGGGATCACTTTTCCATCCAATCCCATAAAAACACACACAGGAACATGGCAATCACTGACAAAACAAATTATAGACATACTACATAGGTTCAAATACAAGACGTCAACAATTTTTATACGAAGCACTATTGTAAACACCTTCATCTTTCCTAAAATACTATATTTAGCCACAGTGTTAGACCCACCAAAACAAACAATCACAGACATAAACAAACACATCAGAAAATTCATCTTTAAAAACACAATCCACAGTATAAAGCACAAGACTTTAATACAAGAGAAGACTAGAGGGGGAATTTCACTACAGGACCTTAACACAAATATACAAGCATTAAGAATCAACCACATAGGACGCATCATCAATCATCCAGATCAACACTCGCTAGCATTATACTATATTGCAATTAGATTACACAGAATTAAGAAAATAGACAAAACAACACCGCACTATTACGGCACACTACCGCACTTCTACAGAACATGTATGCAAGCAATTCAAGGTGATGAACACTTAATACAACAGACAACCAAGCAGAAATACAAATATTTAGTACAACAACAAGCCCCACCACAACACCTGAGAATCAAAAGAGGATACAAATATCACATGAAAGACTACGGTTGCACCTTCACTAACTTACACAACAAACATATCACATCAAAATCCAAAGAAATAACATACAGGCTAATTTATAATATGACCCCGACAACAGAGAGAGCTGCACAAACATCCAAGCAAATAGCCCCATGCAAATTATGTAGACAAAATATTCAGGAAACAGAGGACCATCTCTTCTATGAATGCCCAGCAATCACAGCCACTAAGATTGCACTGCAACAATTAATAGAAACACACACAAACAAGAAAACTGACGCTTATAAGGCCATATTTTTAAATACAATACCCACAGCCACAAAAGACAAACACACTAAACTTCTTGTTGCACTGGCGGAGTGTAGAAACGTAATATGGTCGAGTAGAAACTCGGCCACGCATAATCACCAAACAATACAACCACACACACTAGCAAAGATTTTTCAACAAAAAATCACCCAGCTATTCGCAGATTAATAAACAAGAGCCACCCCCATCAAGTTTCACACTACATAACATACATGTTCAAACACACACTCTCACAGTATATTTCTATACTCCGCATGTGTACCACTAAGCCCAATCATTGAGGAACAAAGCACCAAATAACTGAATAAATGTCCCTTCTTTGTTACTGAGTCCTGGAGCCCAACCTAGACAGAACAATGAGACGGTGGCCTTTGTGAGTCAGTAGTCTTGTCGACCGAAGTTTGACCTCGGTCTGAACAGCTCAGGTAAACTCTTTAGTGACCCTAATAAATTCCATTCTCTTTACACACTCTCTCTCTCTCTCTCTCTCTCTCTCTCTCTCTCTCTCTCTCTCTCTCTCTCTCTCTCTCTCTCTCTTTTTCTCCCCCCCCCCCCCACCCCAAACATGAATGACTATACGCTGTATTCGCAATGTAAAAGCCTGTTTTTGTACATAATAAATGGGATATTTATGTATACGCTGAATTCGCAAATGGACAACTTAACAAGTTACAATCTGTTTACGCGCTCTCTCTCTTTATCCCTCCCCCTCCTCTCCCCCTCCCCAGCTCCCTCTCTCTCCCTCCCTCCGTGTTGACCGCGTTCCTGGTCTCAACCCACCCCACCACAAGTAAACCCTGGGCACCTGCGATTAAGTCGAGGGCTGTCATTCAGCAATAATATTGAATTCACTTACAGGAAACTAAGCTTGCATGAGACTGCCTGCAGTGTAAAACGTGGGGCGGCTTTTGCCGTTTCGACCTTGACACCAACATTTCTTTTAATGTATATATTGTCGGTGTGGAAGAGAACGCGTGATGTGTGTTGAAGGTTTATAAGCGTGTGAGAATGATGGGTTTAGAATGAACGAGGGGAAGGAATCATCACCACATCATAGTCGTTGTTGTCTCCGTCATTATCATCACCATTATCAGTTGTCTCCGTCATTATCATCACCATTATCATCACCATTACCATCACCATTATCATCATCATTATCATCACCATTATCATCACTATTACCATCAATCAAGTTAGAATGGGATGACTGAAAGCGTATGTCATTATCATAACTGTATATGTATGTTTTTGTTTCATTAACGCATATGACATAACAGTAACAAACGGCAACGCTCTGTAATATACACAAACAAAGAAACGCGCATTGCACCTTGTAAATATACATTGCTTTGTATGAAATAAACGTTTAAAAAAAAAATCATTCGCCTCCATAGTTGTTGCATGTCTCCCCTGCGTAATTGGCTGGTTTCTCTTCACAACGTCTATTTTTTTTTTTTTTAAGGTTTAGAGTGAAACTTTATTTGTGCATAACGGATATTCTGGATTTTGTGTTCATACTACCAAGAAAGCACTTTACAACACAATCTTCCTACCAACTCTATGTTACCAATGCCAAACCTGAACAATGACAGAAAAAGAGAAAAGAAAAATCACAACAACAGAAATGAGATTCCTGAGAAGAATACTCAGTGTATCAAGAAGAGATAAGATCAGAAATGAAGAAATCAGGATAAAGTGGGGGTTATAGCTGCACTAGATTTTATTAGAAGGCAGCAAGTCAAATAGTTTAGCGTGTAAGTAGGTTACCAACTAACAGTATACCACAACAAGCAATGATGTACAGACCAGAGATAAGCAGAGGAAGAGGCTGACCACGTAAACGATGAACGCAGGGAATAACAGAGTCCATGGGAATATCGATACATGAAGCCCATAAGCGGGCACTCTCCCGCTGTTTATACCTCGACACCGCAAGGTACAAGAGGAACAAGATGAGATGAGATGAGATGTGTCGCAGAGACGAAACCTGCGCTCGTCATCCGCCGATAGAGGACAAGAGTGACCACTAATCTTCGTGCATTCAGACCTACAACATGTGACGGTCTTTTCACGCCACGGATCTATTGCAGATTCCTGCTTCGGTGTATATTGTACAGTTTAAATGTTTCAACCAGTGGTTCTCAAAATTTTTTGGCCCATGCTCCCCTTCACCATATGTTCAGAATGGAATCCCCCCCCCCCCCCCTGTCATATTTCCTATTTCCTCTCTATAAATCCCCCCTCCCCGCCCTACACTTTATACGTAAAAATTGAAGCTAAATTTAATAACACATACTAAAACTAGTCTGGACGTCTTACGTAAAACGTGATTTTCGGGTCTACTTACGTTATAAATTTTAGAAGGGCGAGAAGTACAGAACCGTAAAGCATGGAGGGAAAACAAATATCAAGTAGTTGGTTCTTGTATTGATGCGATCTTGAAATGATCTTAATCCCCCCCCCCCCCCTGGAAACCCTAAAATGCCACCTCCCGGGGGGGGGGGGAGGGAATTCCCCATTGGTTGAGAACCACTGGTTTAAACCAATGCCTAGAGATGGTATATTCTGAAGTCGACTTCCAAGAGTTAAAACCTATCTATTCTATCTGTATGAAAGGGACTGCACCTGAAAACATGGCTTGTTTCCCTTGTTCTCGATTTCCCGCGGCTCGTGTTTGCATTCAGGCAATCCCAGGCTCACCAGGGACATTACGGCACCTCCGGCAGTTTACACCGAGGGAATAAAGGGCCAAGATGACGGCAGGGTTGTAACTGGGTACGCTACACATCTCTGATGACAGAGGCGGTGGCTGGTACTCCAGCCTGTCCCAGCCTTGGTCACTGTATTGCCCTGGGCGCAGAGTGAAGGCTGCCGGCCTGATATCGACATCTAGTGGCCATTGGTGTATAAATAAGATATCGACAACATCGGGTGGCCATTGGTGTATAAATAAGATGTTGACAACATCGGGTTGTCATTGGTGTATAAACAAGATATCGACAACATCGGGTTGTCATTGGTGTATAAACAATATATCGACAACATCGGGTTGTCATTGGTGTATAAACAAGATATCGACAACATCGGGTTGTCATTGGTATATAAAAAAGATATTGACAACATCGGGTGGGCATTGGTGAATAAATAAGATGTTGACAAAGGCCCTTTATAACTTATTAATGCATCTCTTCTACCATAGCGTTAGAAGGAGGGAGAGAGAGAGAGAGAGAGAGAGAGAGAGAGAGAGAGAGAGAGAGAGAGAGAGAGAGAGAGAGAGAGAGAGAGAAGGAGAGAAAGAGAGGACTCAGAAAGAAGAAAGAAAGAAAGAAAGAAAGAAAGAAAGAAAGAAAGAAAGAAAGAAAGAAAGTTGCAGACATACTGACAGATAAAAAGACAGGCAGGCTGATAGAGTGACGGATGGTCGGATAGACAAGTAACTATGCAGGCAGGCAAGCTGACAGGCATACAGCCAAACAAGTAGACAGACACGTAGAAAATACATACATTAGAAGACAGACATGTATACAACTAAACACACAGACAGACAAACATACATACAAATACGCTTACAGACACCCAGACTGAACGACAAAACATACACATTAATTAACAGAAGGTAATACAGACAGACAAACAGACAGACACAAAACGTCTCCATAAACCAACGCCTACGGATAGTGTATTGTGGAAGCGACTTCTGAGAGTTAAAACGTATCGATTCTATCCGTATGAAAGAGACTGCACCTGAAAACATGGCTTGTTTCCCTTGTTCTTGATTTCCCGCGGCTCGTGTTTGCATTCAGGCAATCCCAGGCTCACCAGGGACATTACTGCAGCTCCTGCAGTTTACACTGAAATTATCAAGGCCAAGATGGCGGCAGGATTGTGACTGTGCTTACCTATATTATAACAGGCGCCTTGCTGTAACGGTTAAGTCGTTGAGCTGACAATTGGATTTGCCTGTAGCAAAGGTTCGATGCGAGTTCTCGTCGTTCGCTACGGGACGGAAAGCCTTGCCATTATTCTTCCGTGCACTCCGACCTACAAAAACTTTATAGCCCTAATCCTTAATATACCCGCAGCAGCTTTGTTCAACAGAACATGTTGTCTTTAATGCATCGCTTATAGGTATCAGTAGTGCCGTGGCCTGGATCTGAGCTGTTGGAACGGTGGTTATAAGTTCAAATCCCCGTTCAGGCAGAATTTAAAAAAAAAAAATTGATCTGGACTCTTAAGTCGACCCAGATTAAATTGCGTACGAAGAAATGTTCTAGAAAGTTATGGCTTCCGGTCAGATATTGCCCACATTACTTCTCAAGTGCTGAGTGATCTGTGACAAGATGGAGCCAACACAATGTACCCTATAGGAGTCAAGACATGAAAAAAACATGCCCCTTCACACTTGCTACTGTTCAGTCTCACGGGCCTGCGTGCCCAATTTGTTACCCTTTGAAAATAAAGTCCGTTCTTTCGTTCGTTCTCATAATGACAGTCTGGCGTCACACGATCCAAATCACGTTCCCTACATGGCGAGGCTGCTCCCATAAGCACCCATTTACACCGTTTATTAGGCATTCTGTGAAGCGGATGCTATACGACATGCGAATACAGTTACAATCCTGCCCTCATCTTGGCTCTTGATTCCTTCAGTGTAAACTGCAGGAGCTGCAGTAATGTCTCTGGTTACCCTCGGATTGCTTTAATGCAAACATGAGCCGCGGGACATCAAGAACAAGGGAAACAAGCCGTATTTTCAGGTGTAGCCACTTTCATACAGGCAGAATCGATAGGTTTTATTTAACTCTCAGAAGTCGCCTTCATAATAGACCATCCCTAAGCGTTCGTGTATTGAGACGGTCTCTCTCTCTCTCTCTCTCTCTCTCTCTCTCTCTCTCTCTCTCTCTCTCTCTCTCTCTCTCTCTCTCTCTCTCTCTCTCTCTCTGTGCGTGCGTGCGTGCGCACACGCACACTCTGTTTTTTTTTTGTTAACTGATTTTATGTTTTGTCTTTCAGTCTGAGTGTCCGTATTCCTATGTGTATGTCTGTCTCTGGGTTTATTTATATACATGTGTGTCTTTCTGCTTATTTATCTATCTATTTCTCTGTCTAAATGTCTGTCTGTTAGCCTAACTGTTTGACAATATATCTTTCAGTTTGTCTACCATTCTGTCTGTCTGTCTGTCTGTCTGTCTGTCTGTCTGTCTGTCTGTCTGTCTGTCTGTCTGTCTGTCTGTCTGTCTGTCTGTCCGTCCGTCTGTGTGTCTGTCTGTCTGTCTGTCTGTCTGTCTGTCTGTCTGTCTGTCTGTCTGTCTGTCTCATTGTATATATTACTCTTAGCGATTGTGTGAGGAGCATGTATATGTGTGTGGGTGGATGGGTGGGTATGTGTACGTGTGTATGTTTATATATATATATATATATATATATGTGTGTGTGTGTGTGTGTATGTGTGTATATGTGTGTATGCGGGTGTATGTGTGTATGAGTGTGAATGTGTATGTATGTGGGTATATGTGAGTATGTGTGTATGTGTGTGTGCTTGTGTGTGTCTGTGTGTGAGTATGTTTGTATGTGTGTTCACGTGTGTACATGTGTGTATATGTGTTTACATAAGAACAATGTGTGTATGTGTGTTTGTAAGTATGGGTATGGGTGTGGATGTGTGTATGTACGTATGTGTGTGTAAGTAATGGGTATATAAGTGTGTGTGTGTGTGTGGATGTTCGTGTATGTATGTGTATATGCTTGTGTGTGTATGTGTGCATGCATGGAGTGTATGCCAGGGAGTGTGTAGTTGTGTGCTATGCGAGGGAGTGCGTGTTTGTGTGTTAATTGTGAGGATACTCACGATAATCGTCAGTGTATGTGAGTGTAAAGTGTTAGAGTTTGTTCATATTAGTTTAATGATTGTAAGGCAGCGTATATGTGTCTAGATGTGTTAGTGTGTGGATGTGGATGTGTGTGGGTGTGTGCATTGTGTCTATGTGTGTGTTTATATGGGTGTATGTGTGTTTGTGTGTATGTGTATACGTGTGGATATGTATGTGTGTATGTGCGTGCATGTATGTATGTGTGTGCATGAGTGCGTATGTATGTTTGTGTGTATGTGTGTATGTATATGTATATGTGCGTACGTATATGTGTACGTGTGTGTGTATATATATATATATATATATATATATATATATATATATATATATATATATATATATATATATATATATATATATATATGTGTGTGTGTGTGTGTGTGTTTGTGTTTGTGTTTATGTATATTTGTGTGTATGTGTGTGATATGTGTGTATGTGCGTGTGTATGTTCGTGTATGTATGTGTATAAGTTTGTGTGTGTATGTATGCATGTGTGCAGTGTATGTGAGGGAGTGTGTACTTGTATCTTATTGAGTGTGTGCATAACTATAGAGTTTGTGCAAATGAAGAAAGTATATATATATACAGGTATGTATGAGTGCGTGTGTGTTTATGAATGTGCGTGTGTATATGTGTGTCTGCCTGTCTCATAAAATGGTAATATACATTGTTTATGTTTACAAAATCCATTTGACAATGTTATTTTCACCTCTGTGAGTGTAACATACACAGTTGATGACTGCCAGATGAGTGATTGCAAGGGCCGAATAAAGACAGGCCTGCATGCCCAATTTGTTACCCTTTGAAAATAAAGATCGTCCGTTCGTTCGTTCGTTCGCTTTCGCTCTCTCTCTCTCTCTCTCTCTCTCTCTCTCTCTCTCTCTCTCTCTCTCTCTCTCTCTCTCTCTCTCTCTCTCTCTCTCTCAGTCGCAGAAGAGATGTGTAACCAACACGCTAGCCAAAACCTCAAGGATTGATTCGCTCAGATGCACGAAACTCCGTAGCACCGGCGAAAATCTTGAGGGGAAACGCCTGGTCTACATCCTGGCACGAAAATTACACGCAAGAGATGAAATTATCCATCTCCTATGTGAATAAGGAGCGGTAACAACACACCACATCCGTCCACCGCTATCTTCAAACCGGAAGCTGATGAGTAAATGATTAAAGGGCCACGAGGCACACCTTGATTACATAGCAATGATAGACGACATCATGATGGTTACACTTTCTACGCACCATATATCCGGTACGTGTCAATGTGGGAAAAATTCCAAATTCGGCCTCGTTTAACCTGCCTCTTCAGCTGTAGTTATTGTTGAGGTCCGTGGTTTTTGTGGTTCATTCACCCTAATACTTGTCTTGTGCGCTCTTACGAGTGAGTCCTATCTCGGACTGGTTGCATAAGTGGGAACAGTGTGATTTACGTTACTTATAATTGTCTTCTACCACTGAGCAGAGGAGCGGACACACACACACACACACACACACACACACACACACACACACACACACACAGAGTAAGCGAGGGAGAGACAGGAAGTAGGCGTGAAAGAGACAGGGAGTGAGTGAGAGAGACAGAGAGAGACTGAGAGAGGCAGAGGGAGAGTGATCGAGAGAGACATATAGAAAGTGAGCGAGAGAGACATAGAGAGAGTGCGCTAGAGAGAGACAGGGCGAGAAAGAGATAGAGAGGATGAATGAGAGAGAGAGAGAGAGAGAGAGAGAGAGAGAGAGAGAGAGAGAGAGAGAGAGAGAGAGACAGACAGACAGACAGACAGACAGAGCCACTGAGAAAGATAGTAAGTGAGGGATAGCGAAAGAGAGTGAGCGAGAGAGGAAACGTGGGAGAAAGAGATTGAATGAGAGACTGTGTGTTAGCGAGAAAGAGAGTATCTATGAGAAAAAGAGTGTCTGTGTGTGTGTGTGTGTGTGTGTGTGTGAGAGAGAGAGAGAGAGAGAGAGAGAGGAGAGAGAGAGAGAGAGAGAGAGAGAGAGAGAGAGAGAGAGTGTGTGTGTGTGCAAAAGAGAAAACGAACGAACGAACAAGCTTCATTTTCAAAGAGTTTAAGTATTGAGCGTGGAGGCCCGTCTGTAACAGGCAATCAGACAGACATACAAACAGATAAACAGACAAACAGATAGACAGACAGGCAGACGTAATTCCGACTACGACCCCAGAGGTCTCAGAAAACAAAAACTGCACTCCCGAGCCAAATGTTGGATCCTGAGAGCGAACCCCACACCCTTCTGGGCACTCGGCAGACGACATAACCCCTTCGCCCACAGAAAAAACCCCCAAATCTCAAATCTGGCCTAGGCGAGATTCAACCACGGGAGCCATTGTACCCGGGGCTTGGTAATTTAGAGGCAGTGCTCGAGCCACCCCAAGTGGCACGCGGTAAATACAGAACTACAGACACCTAGTTTAGAATAGTACAGGGTGTATTTGTAATGATTGTGCAATGTTTGAAAATATTGCGGATTTTGTATTTACCGTTTTTCATCACAGAGGGTGAATAAAAACATGGACCGGCAATATTTTCAAACACTGCAGTCATTAAAATACTCCCTATATAACTTGTGGGGAGGGGCGTGGTTGAGAGGTTTCGGTGTCCGATCCAGGTTTAGAAGGCGCCGGGTTCGGTCCCCAGCATATTCCTGGCATTTCCTTTTTTCAAGAACCTTTGGTATCTAAGGAATCACACGACCCCCTGATCTCTTGGGTAGTGAGGTGGGACACCTAGACTTCCCGGATAAGGACGAAAAGTAGGGAGTCTGGTGTGCATGTTGTCCACGTTAAGAATCCCAGTGAATTTAAAATTCGCAAAGAGTAGACCGTAAGGTCTCTGCTATGACAAAACTGTTGGGAAAGACAAGCTACCCCCGGTAGACAGAACCCTTGACCTCGAGTGCGTTCTGTCTGGAGGAAGGAAAACTTTACACACATGCAGGCCGAAGTGGGACACGTTGATCTTTGTGGTGCGTTCTGTCTGGAGGAAGGAAAACTTTACACACATGCAGGCCGAAGTGGGACACGTTGATCTTTGTGGTGCGTTCTGTCTGGAGGAAGGAAAACTTTACACACATGCAGGCCGAAGTGGGACACGTTGATCTTTGTGGTGCGTTCTGTCTGGAGGAAGGAAAACTTTACACACATGCAGGCCGAAGTGGGACACGTTGATCTTTGTGGTGCGTTCTGTCTGGAGGAAGGAAAACTTTACACACATGCAGGCCGAAGTGGGACACGTTGATCTTTGTGGTGCGTTCTGTCTGGAGGAAGGAAAACTTTACACACATGCAGGCCGAAGTGGGACACGTTGATCTTTGTGGTGCGTAGCTTGGAGTAACTGACTCACCTTAAACAGGAAATAAGAAGAAGCATAACTAGAAAGTGGATTGTCTGCAACCCACATGGCAAATAAAACAGAGGGAACGTAACACACACGGAGAAGAGAATTGAACATAGAAGTGACTGACTGGCACCTGACCATCTTGACAGACGATTGTTTTGTAAAATGGAATAATACCTCTCCATAACACAAAGTCTGGGCTGAGGTTAGAGACCATGTGTTGCCCATGCAGCATGATCCCTCTCAGCCTGTCTAGTTTACTCCAGAGGAAAGTTCACACCAATACATCTGGAACAAGACCAGCTGCAGAAACTGCCGGATCTGTAAAAGAATGCTGTAACTGTCCGGCTGTCGGAGCTTCGGTCATAGAGTTCGGTCATAGGTAACTCTTTGAGTTAGTGAGTAGTCAGTAGTGTAACTCGGGCTCCATCACGCGTATTTTTGAGGCGCAAAAGCGATTTGCGCCTCAAAGGGCGATAACTCCGGGTTTTTTTAATTTCCTCCGCAAAGGGCGATAACTCTCCGGGTTTTTAATAGGCGTGGTCCGAATAGGTGTGGTCTAGTGACACTAGGTACGTGTATAACATAAAAAAAAATACAACATTCAAAATAACAAACGACTCAAGTAAGGTATATAATATTTTTAATAAACCATGAATAGACAAAGTTATAAATTGTTGCGGGAAAGTATGGCAGGTAGTACCGGGGAGTTATACGTCGGCAAGTGTGGGAACATCTCCGGCGGGTGTGACGGTGGTCGGTTCATAACAGACGTGGAGGGGGTGCATACGGAAAAGTCATTAAGTAAAGGGTTGTAAAAACATGGGTGAGTGGTGTGTTAAAATATTTTGAACTGTTAGCGCATTGGTGGTGTACATTAGTACGAATAAAAGGTGCGGTGGGGATAGTAGTGGGTATGGGTTAGTGAAATTCGTTGGTAAGGGGTGGGTAGTGATTATTAGTAGTCTGTAGAGGGTCACCGTGGCGTTTTTACTATCATCATACGGGTTACAAATGAAACCTTAAAAAGTAAAGATGGCCGATATTAATGATTTTAGCGGGTATAGCTTAGTGAAATTTATTGTTAAGGGGTGGGTAGCGGCTAGTAGTGATCCGTAGAGGGTCACCGTGGCTTTTTTACTATCATCATACGGGTTACAAATGAAAACCTTAAAAAGTAAAGATGGCCGATTTTAATGATGTTAGCGGGTATAGCTTACTTATATTTATTAAGGGGTGGGTAGCGGCTAGTAGTGCTATGTAGAGGGTCGTAGTGACTTATTCACTAACATAACACGTGTTACAAATGAAACCTTGAAAGCTAAAGATCGCTGATTGTAATGGATATAGTGTAGTATCATTCGGCGGTAAGGGGTGGGTACCAGGTATTAGTGGTCAAGCAAGGAAAATTTTAGGGAAAAGTGATTGTAATGATATGATGATGCTTAAAGGGTGGTAAATTAGTGGTCAAGTAGTGGTCAAGTGTTGGTTAAGTGACGAAAATTTTAGGGAAATTTTAAGGAACAGTGATTGTAATGATATGGTGATGATTAAAGGATGGTAAATTAGTGGTCAAGCAGTGGTCAAGTAGTGGTCAAGTAGTGGTCAAGTGAGGAAATTTTAGGGAAAAGTGGTTATAATGATATGGTGATGATTAAAGGGTGGTAAATTAGTGGTTAAAGTGATCGATGACATGGTCAAGTAGCGGTCAACCAGTGGTCAAGTGGTCGAATGAACACTTAAAAGGTAGAGAAAAGTA
This sequence comes from Cepaea nemoralis, assembly GCA_014155875.1. Lineage (NCBI taxonomy): Eukaryota > Metazoa > Mollusca > Gastropoda > Stylommatophora > Helicidae > Cepaea > Cepaea nemoralis. Next base: position 359,681 of record JACEFZ010014381.1, read on the forward strand.
CGTATATTGAAACGGTGATGGTAAAATGGTCGACAACGGGGTCAAGCAGTGGTCAAGTAGTGCTCAACCAGTGGTCAACCGCTCAAGTGAGAAAATTGTAGGGTATGGTACGTGTAGTGAAACAGAGATGGATAAATTAAGTAGTGACGTTGTCAAGTAGTGATCAAGTAGCGGGCAAGTACTGGTCAAATGGTCGAGTGACCACTTAAATTGTAAGGGAAAGTACGTGTAGTGAACCTGTGTTGGTTAAAGTGATCGATGACGTGCTCAAGTAGTGGCCAAGTAGTGGTAAATGGTCGAGTGACTACTTAAATTATCGGTGAAAGTAGGTATAGTGACATGGTGATGATCAAGAGTTGGTCAAGTGGTGCTCAAATTGTGGTCAAGTAGTGGTCAAGTAGTCGAATGACCACTTAAATTATAGGGTATGGTACGTGTAGTGAAACGGTGATGGTAAAATAAGTAAGGACATAGTCAAATAGTGGTCAAGTACTGGTGAAGTAGTGATCAAGTGGTCGAAGGATCACTTAAATTGTAGGGTATGGTATGTGTAGTGACATGATGATGGTTAAAGTGATCGATGAAATGATCAAGACGTTATGCCGACTGCTAAGTTCAGAAAGTAATGTCCTTACTATCGGCAATTTCCCTGACAGGAGCGCCTCGAGCACTGATTTTGTATTGATCAATAGCACCTAGTGGTACAGTCGACACACATGGACAATAGTTACAGCCGGTCAAAGATGGTGTCGCACCCTATCACACATGGGTAATTGCTACAACCAGACTACGTCTCATTCGCTAAAACTGGTCAAATATGGACTTGCAGTCGATCCCATGTGTAATGGTACATCCAAGAAAAGGCTCACTGACTAAATCAATCAAAGAATTCCCTGCTTCCGATCACATGTATAATGGTATAGCCAGAACACGGGGTTAATGACTAAACCAGTCAAAGATGGCGATGGATCCAGTGACACGCATAACGATACACGTGGAACACGTGGCTAATAACCGAAACGTTCAATGACGGTGGTGCATCCGGTAACAGGGGTAATGGTACATCTGAGACACGTGGTTAAGAAGGAAACTATAGAAAAAGGGTGTCCTATCGGTTGTCGAGTCAGGGAACCTAACGTATGATGATCACTGTGTATAGGAGTGAATACACTGCATCATCAACACTGCAGCCGAAGGCTAAAAGGGTCACCCTTCTCTCTCCTTTCTATAACCGTGTAGTTCTAAGGTCATTAAGTAACACCAAAGGACACTCGGGCATCAATACAACATAAACTGGTCTCGAAAACCCCATACGCGCATGTAAACAAATCACCACAGTGTCCGACTAAGCCTTTCTCATATTCATAGTACAGAGCTGTGATCACAGAGGCTAGTCGGGGAAATCGTATCTGTACGTAACAACTATCGGGTCATACAGCGACGAGTGGGTAGTGGGTGTTAACAGATGCACACAAACACAACAAACTGCCCCGATTCAACCTTAGGCAATGCACGTAACATGACAGGTCACATGTCCGCCGTCATAATCAGCGACGTTATCACGTATCAAATTAGATAGCCACACTTTCATTTCCTTTCTATGTGTCCATAGTGTCTTTACATCTTTCTCCAGAAAACTATTTCCAAGACCAATATATGTTTTTTGTCAGTGTACCTGCTCAGTGCCACACTTCACAACCAGACAAAAGTACACGTTCTATGTACCACTTCAACCGTCAAATAAGAAAATATGTTAGACAAAATATTAAAATTATTGGTCAAATACAGAAATATATCACCCAAACTTATAAAAAGTAGGAACATATGTTAACCAAATGGAAAATATCTTAGCCAAATAGGAAAATTTGTTAGCCAAATAGAAAAAATATTGACCACGTAACGATATATCTTGTCCACACTTATGAAAAGTAGGGAAATTTGTTAGTCAAATGAGAAAAAAGATTGACCAAGTAACGAAATACCCAAACCAAACTTATGAAAAGTACGAAACTTTGTTAAGCAAGTATGAAAATGTATCGACCAAACAGAGAAATATATCACCCAAACTTATAAAAAGTAGGAACATATGTTAACCAAATGGAAAATATCTTAGCCAAATAGAAAAAATATTGACCACGTAACGATATATCTTGTCCACACTTATGAAAAGTAGGGACATTTGTTAGTCAAATGAGAAAAAAGATTGACCAAGTAACGAAATACCCAAACCAAACTTATGAAAAGTACGAAACTTTGTTAAGCAAGTATGAAAATGTATCGACCAAACAGAGAAATATATCACCCAAACTTATAAAAAGTAGGAACATATGTTAACCAAATGGAAAATATCTTAGCCAAATAGAAAAAATATTGACCACGTAACGATATATCTTGTCCACACTTATGAAAAGTAGGGACATTTGTTAGTCAAATGAGAAAAAAGATTGACCAAGTAACGAAATACCCAAACCAAACTTATGAAAAGTACGAAACTTTGTTAAGCAAGTATGAAAATGTATCGACCAAACAGAGAAATATATCACCCAAACTTATAAAAAGTAGGAACATATTTTAACCAAAGGGAAAATACCTTGGCCAAATAGAAAAATTTGTTAGCCAAATAGAAAAAAATATTGACCACGTAACGATATATCTTGTCCACACTTATGAAAAGTAGGGACATTTAATAGCCAAAGGAGAAAAAAGATTGACCAAGTAACGAAATTCCCCAACCAAACTTATGAAAAGTACGAAACTTTGTTAAGCAAGTATGAAAAGGTATCGACCAAACAGAGAAATATATCACCTAAACTTATAAAAAGTAGGAACATATGTTAACCAAATGGAAAATATCTTGGGCAAATAGGAAAATTTGTTAGCCAAATGGGGAAAATATTGTCCAAGTAACGAAATATCCCCCAACAAACTTAGGAAAAGTACGAAACTTTGTTAAGCAAGTATGAAAAGGGATCGACCAAGTAGAGAAATATATCACCCAAACTTATAAAAAGTAGGAACATATGTTAACCACAGAGAAAATACCTTGGCCAAATAGGAAAATTTGTTAGCCAAATGAGAAAAAAGATTGACCAAGTAACGAAATACCCCCCCCCCCCCCCCCCCCCAACAAACTTATGAAAAGTACGAAACTTTGTTAAGCAAGTATGAAAAGGTATCGGCCAAACAGAGAAATATAGCACCCAAACTTATAAAAAGTAAGAACATATGTTAACCAAATGGAAAATATCTTGGCCAAATAGGAAAATTTGTTAGCCAAATGGGGAAAATATTGTCCAAGTAACGAAATATCCCCCAACAAACTTAGGAAAAGTACGAAACTTTGTTAAGCAAGTATGAAAAGGTATCGACCAAACAGAGAAATATATCACCCAAACTTATAAAAAGTAGGAACATATGTTAACCAAATGGAAAATATCTTGGCCAAATAGGAAATATTGTTAGCCAAATAGAAAAAATATTGACCACGTAACGATATATCTTGTCCACACTTATGAAAAGTAGGGAAATTTGTTAGTCAAATGGGGAAAATATTGACCACGTAACGAAATATCCCCCCAACAAACTTAGGAAAAGTACGAAACTTTGTTAAGCAAGTATGAAAAGGTATCGACCAAACAGAGAAATATATCACCCAAACTTATAAAAAGTAGGAACATATGTTAACCAAATGGAAAATATCTTGGCCAAATAGGAAATATTGTTAGCCAAATAGAAAAAATATTGACCACGTAACGATATATCTTGTCCACACTTATGAAAAGTAGGGAAATTTGTTAGTCAAATGGGGAAAATATTGACCACGTAACGAAATACCCCCCAACAAACTTAGGAAAAGTACGAAACTTTGTTAAGCAAGTATGATAAGGTATCGGCCAAACAGAGAAATATAACACCCAAACTTATGAAAAGTAGGAAACTTTGTTAGCCAAAGTGAAAAAAACCTAGGTCAAGTAAGAAAATTCTGATAGCCAAATGTGAAAAGTGTCGGCCAAATACAGAAATTGCTCAACCAAACTTATAAAACGTAGGAAAATTGTTATTCAAACGGGAAAGCTATTGAACAACTAGGAAAATGTAATAGTCAAAGAAGAATAATATTGAACAAGTAATGAAATATATCATTCAAACTTATGAAAAGTAGGAAGCCTTGATAACCAAATGTGAAAAATATCACTCAAAGAGAGAAATAGCTCGCCCCAACGTATAAAAAGTAGGAAAATTGTCGGCCAAAGGGGAAAAAGTTAGACCAAATACAGAAATATCTCGACCAAACTTATAAAAATCTAGGAAAAAATAGTACCCAACACAACTAAAAGGCTGACTAAAGTTATAAATCCAAACTTATAAAAATAACCAAATAGGAAAACATATTGACCAAGTACAGACATATATCAATCAAACTTATAAACTTGTCGTCCAAAGAGATAAAAAACAAAGAAAGGCTGTCAGCCAGTCTAAGAAATAGGTATGGAAAAGTAGCATAAGTTAACATAAGTTCCTACTTTTTATAAGTTTAGGTGATATATTTCTCTGTTTGGTCGATACCTTTTCATACTTGCTTAACAAAGTTTCGTATTTTTCATAAGTATGGTTGGGGAATTTCGTTACTTGGTCAATCTTTTTTCTCCTTTGGCTAACAAATGTCCCTACTTTTCATAAGTGTGGACAAGATATATCGTTACGTGGTCAATATTTTTTTCTATTTGGCTAACAAATTTTCCTATTTGGCCAAGGTATTTTCCCTTTGGTTAAAATATGTTCCTACTTTTTATAAGTTTGGGTGATATATTTCTCTGTTTGGTCGATACATTTTCATACTTGCTTAACAAAGTTTCGTACTTTTTCATAAGTTTGGTTTGGGTATTTCGTTACTTGGTCAATCTTTTTTCTCATTTGACTAACAAATGTCCCTACTTTTCATAAGTGTGGACAAGATATATCGTTACGTGGTCAATATTTTTTCTATTTGGCTAAGATATTTTCCATTTGGTTAACATATGTTCCTACTTTTTATAAGTTTGGGTGATATATTTCTCTGTTTGGTCGATACATTTTCATACTTGCTTAACAAAGTTTCGTACTTTTCATAAGTTTGGTTTGGGTATTTCGTTACTTGGTCAATCTTTTTTCTCATTTGACTAACAAATGTCCCTACTTTTCATAAGTGTGGACAAGATATATCGTTACGTGGTCAATATTTTTTCTATTTGGCTAAGATATTTTCCATTTGGTTAACATATGGTCCTACTTTTTATAAGTTTGGGTGATATATTCTGTTTGGTCGATACATTTTCATACTTGCTTAACAAAGTTTCGTACTTTTCATAAGTTTGGTTTGGGTATTTCGTTACTTGGTCAATCTTTTTTCTCATTTTGACTAACAAATTTCCCTACTTTTCATAAGTGTGGACAAGATATATCGTTACGTGGTCAATATTTTTTCTATTTGGCTAACAAATTTTCCTATTTGGCTAAGATATTTTCCATTTGGTTAACATATGTTCCTACTTTTTATAAGTTTGGGTGATATATTTCTGTATTTGACCAATAATTTTAATATTTTGTCTAACATATTTTCTTATTTGACGGTTGAAGTGGTACATAGAACGTGTACTTTTGTCTGGTTGTGAAGTGTGGCACTGAGCAGGTACACTGACAAAAACATATATTGGTCTTGGAAATAGTTTTCTGGAGAAAGATGTAAAGACACTATGGACACATAGAAAGGAAATGAAAGTGTGGCTATCTAATTTGATACGTGATAACGTCGCTGATTATGACGGCGGACATGTGACCTGTCATGTTACGTGCATTGCCTAAGGTTGAATCGGGGCAGTTTGTTGTGTTTGTGTGCATCTGTTAACACCCACTACCCACTCGTCGCTGTATGACCCGATAGTTGTTACGTACAGATACGATTTCCCCGACTAGCCTCTGTGATCACAGCTCTGTACTATGAATATGAGAAAGGCTTAGTTGGACACTGTGGTGATTTGTTTACATACGCGTATGGGGTTTTCGAGACCAGTTTATGTTGTATTGATGCCCGAGTGTCCTTTGGTGTTACTTAATGACCTTAGAACTACACGGTTATAGAAAGGAGAGAGAAGGGTGACCCTTTTAGCCTTCGGCTGCAGTGTTGATGATGCAGTGTATTCACTCCTATACACAGTGATCATCATACGTTAGGTTCCCTGACTCGACAACCGATAGGACACCCTTTTTCTATAGTTTCCTTCTTAACCACGTGTCTCAGATGTACCATTACCCCTGTTACCGGATGCACCACCGTCATTGAACGTTTCGGTTATTAGCCACGTGTTCCACGTGTATCGTTATGCGTGTCACTGGATCCATCGCCATCTTTGACTGGTTTAGTCATTAACCCCGTGTTCTGGCTATACCATTATACATGTGATCGGAAGCAGGGAATTCTTTGATTGATTTAGTCAGTGAGCCTTTTCTTGGATGTACCATTACACATGGGATCGACTGCAAGTCCATATTTGACCAGTTTTAGCGAATGAGACGTAGTCTGGTTGTAGCAATTACCCATGTGTGATAGGGTGCGACACCATCTTTGACCGGCTGTAACTATTGTCCATGTGTGTCGACTGTACCATTAGGTGCTATTGATCAATACAAAATCAGTGCTCGAGGCGCTCCTGTCAGGGAAATTGCCGATAGTAAGGACATTACTTTCTGAACTTAGCAGTCGGCATAACGTCTTGATCATTTCATCGATCACTTTAACCATCATCATGTCACTACACATACCATACCCTACAATTTAAGTGATCCTTCGACCACTTGATCACTACTTCACCAGTACTTGACCACTATTTGACTATGTCCTTACTTATTTTACCATCACCGTTTCACTACACGTACCATACCCTATAATTTAAGTGGTCATTCGACTACTTGACCACTACTTGACCACAATTTGAGCACCACTTGACCAACTCTTGATCATCACCATGTCACTATACCTACTTTCACCGATAATTTAAGTAGTCACTCGACCATTTACCACTACTTGGCCACTACTTGAGCACGTCATCGATCACTTTAACCAACACAGGTTCACTACACGTACTTTCCCTTACAATTTAAGTGGTCACTCGACCATTTGACCAGTACTTGCCCGCTACTTGATCACTACTTGACAACGTCACTACTTAATTTATCCATCTCTGTTTCACTACACGTACCATACCCTACAATTTTCTCACTTGAGCGGTTGACCACTGGTTGAGCACTACTTGACCACTGCGTGATTTACGTTGTCGACCATTTTACCATCACCGTTTCAATATACGTACTTTTCTCTACCTTTTAAGTGTTCATTCGACCACTTGACCACTGGTTGACCGCTACTTGACCATGTCATCGATCACTTTAACCACTAATTTACCACCCTTTAATCATCACCATATCATTATAACCACTTTTCCCTAAAATTTCCTCACTTGACCACTACTTGACCACTGCTTGACCACTGCTTGACCACTAATTTACCATTCTTTAATCATCACCATATCATTACAATCACTGTTCCTTAAAATTTCCCTAAAATTTTCGTCACTTAACCAACACTTGACCACTACTTGACCACTAATTTACCACCCTTTAAGCATCATCATATCATTACAATCACTTTTCCCTAAAATTTTCCTTACTTGACCACTGCTTGACCACTGCTTGACCACTAATACCTGGTACCCACCCCTTACCGCCGAATGATACTACACTATATCCATTACAATCAGCGATCTTTAGCTTTCAAGGTTTCATTTGTAACACGTGTTATGTTAGTGAATAAGTCACTACGACCCTCTACATAGCACTACTAGCCGCTACCCACCCCTTAATAAATATAAGTAAGCTATACCCGCTAACATCATTAAAATCGGCCATCTTTACGTTTTAAGGTTTTCATTTGTAACCCGTATGATGATAGTAAAAAAGCCACGGTGACCCTCTACGGATCACTACTAGCCGCTACCCACCCCTTAACAATAAATTTCACTAAGCTATACCCGCTAAAATCATTAATATCGGCCATCTTTACTTTTTAAGGTTTCATTTGTAACCCGTATGATGATAGTAAAAACGCCACGGTGACCCTCTACAGACTACTAATAATCACTACCCACCCCTTACCAACGGATTCATTAACCCATACCCACTACTATCCCCACCGCACCTTTTATTCGTACTAATGTACACCACCAATGCGCTAACAGTTCAAAATATTTTAACACACCACTCACCCATGTTTTTACAACCCTTTACTTAATGACTTTTCCGTATGCACCCCCTCCACGTCTGTTATGAACCGACCACCGTCACACCCGCCGGAGATGTTCCCACACTTGCCGACGTATAACTCCCCGGTACTACCTGCCATACTTTCCCGCAACAATTTATAACTTTGTCTATTCATGGTTTATTAAAAATATTGTATACCTTACTTGAGTCGTTTGTTATTTTGAATGTTGTATTTTTTTTATGTTATACACGTACCTAGTGTCACTAGACCACACCTATTCGGACCACGCCTATTAAAAAACCCGGAGAGTTATCGCCCTTTGCGGAGGAAATTAAAAAACCCGGAGTTATCGCCCTTTGAGGCGCAAATCGCTTTTGCGCCTCAAAAATACGCGTGATGGAGCCCGAGTTACACTACTGTAGTCCCAATCTATACTGAGTTACTGAGAAGAGAGAGAGAGAGAGAGAGAGAGAGAGAGAGAGAGAGAGAGAGAGAGAGAGAGAGAGAGAGAGAGAGAGAGAGAGAGAGAGAGAGAGAGAGAGAGAGAGAGAGACTAATCGACAGACCATAACATCTTTGAGAAAAATTAAATGTAATTCTTGAACAAAAACATTAACAACGACAATCGACAATGCCTAATGAATCTTAGAAACTTCAATGAAACAACCTTTCTCATGCGCAGATCAAAGACAAATTCGACATAATGGGACATATCTTCATACAATAGACTACAAACACAGTCCAATTAAACAAATTCTACCTGCAGAGAAATAATGCAAAGAACATGAAAAAAAATGTATTGAAAGGGAGACGATGAATTGTGGGTATTCGTGAAGGATCACGGGAGTATGTGGCCAATGCTAAAATTATAACCCAATCGCAAGTAAGAATTGAAGTTTTGTATTTGAGGTGTAGATTTTTTTGTAGCATATCCCTTACAGGACTTAGCTGTCAACACCAGCATCTTTCAGCTGTATGTTGATCTCTTGGCAAGATTACGCTCAGTAGTTTGCCATTGCTTTCTGAGCGGCCGGCTCAGTATCCCGCAAGTCACGAGCGGGGGTCGAGAGAGGTGTAGATTGCGATTGGATAAATCAATGGATGGCGAATTCGTAGATGTATCAGTATAAATCAGGAGTAGGGAAACCTCCTCCCCCCCCCCCCCAAGGGCCATTTGAATATTTATTAAAGCATTCGCGGGTCATACACAATTATCAGCTTATAAATTGTCCTGTTATAATTTGTCAAAAATTTAATTAAACCACCCATAATGTGATGGCTGGAACTGGCTCTCACTGGTCAGGTGTGTAATGGTAGCTGGCATTGATGATATTGCTTCTAGAATCATTGACGGGTCTGTAATTTTTGATGACTGTTTCTAGATCTACTGAGTTGAGTCAAGAACCGACATCACCGCACTCAGGCATCCCCATAAGCGCTCAGTACTCATCTTCAACAGCCAGTGTAGAGATCCAATACTAGATTTATTGATGATTATATATAAAGCTTCTACATTTATTGAATGTTGAGTCTCGCCTGCAGTTTTCTTGACAGGGCCAGACCAAATAATTTTGCGGGCCTTATATGTCCCGCTGGCCGGACGTTACCCGCCCCTGGTATAAATGGATTAACGAAGCTCACCGTTGCTGAGAGGTTATGGTTTCCACCTCAGGGTAAGAAAGAACCGGGTTCAATCCCTGCGTAGGGTTGGGAATTTTTTTCAAAAACCTTTGGTATCTCATGATGTCTCATGACATCTTGAGTAGTCAGATCAGATCCCAGCTCTTATCGGGTAAGGGCGAAAATCAGAGGGTCTTACAAATTCCAAGGCAGTTGGAGATCGCGAACGGTAGGCCGTAATGTTGTTAACCTGGTAAAACTGTTAGGAAAAGTCAACTTTACCCATGTGTAGATAGAGCCCTTTACTCTAGATCAGTGTTTCCCAACGTGGGGCCCAGGCCCCACAGGGGGGCAATTCGATTGTTAAGGGGGGCAATTCGAAAATGAATTAAATCGGCTGGATATAACAAAACGGGGAGACTTGAGACTGAAGTTAACTAAATTGGGACCTGACATAAAATCTCTTTGCAGCAAGCATCAAGCGCAAGGATCTCACTAAATCTAAATAATAAATAATTACTAATAATTAAAATAATATAGAAAAATCTTTCATTAAAATTATTTTGTACTTGAATTTCAGTTCTCCATTATATGTTTTGAAAATTTACTTACTGTGTTTGCTCAATAATTCCCTATTGATTTCTTCCTAAAGCCTATCATTCAAGTTTCTTTAGTGAACATTTCAATTTTTGAATATTAAAAATTATGTATATGTAGGGGGGGGGGGGGATAAGACTTTTAGAACAGCTTAGGTGGGGCATATCACAAAAAAGGTTGGGAAACACTGCTCTAGATGGAATATATCTAGAGGAAGTTAACCTAACACAAGTCATGCCGAAGTCGGACATACTGGCCTTTGAGGTGCAAGAGTAGGTGTGACGTATTCCCTTGATGCCTGGATGAACTTGTGCATGATTGGATAGGTGGAGTGGAATGCCTGGATAAACTCGTAGATGATTGGATGGGTGGAGTGGGATGCCTGGATTACTATTAAATGATTGGATAGGTGGCGTGGTATGCTTGGATTACTATTACATGATTGGATAAGTGGAGTGAGACGCCTGGATTACTATTACATTATTGGATAGGTGGAGTGGGATGCGTCGATGAACTATTACATGACTGGATAACTGGAGTGGGATGCCTGGATGCTGTTGGTACATGATTTAATAGGTGGAGTAAGATGTCTGTATGAATTGGTACAAGATTGAATAGATGGAGTCAGATGCCTGGATTACTATTACATTATTGAATAGGTGAGTGGGATGCCTGGTTGAAGTGGTAAATGCTTGGATAGGTGGAGTGGTATGCCTGGATGAAGTGGTATATGATTGGATAGGTGGAGTAGGATGCCTGTATGATTTGGTACATGATTGGATACTTGCAGTGGGATGCCTGGATGAGTTGGTACATAACTGGGTATGTGGAGTGGGATGCCTGGATGAGTTGGTACACAACTGGGTATGTGGAGTGGGATGCCTGGATGAGTTGGTACACAACTGGGTATATGGAGTGGGATGCCTGGATGAGTTGGTACACAACTGGGTATATGGAGTGAGATGCCTGGATGAGTTGGTACATAACTGGGTATATGGAGTGGGATGCCTGGATGAGTTGGTACACAACTGGTTATATGGAGTGAGATGCCTGGATGAGTTGGTACATAACTGGGTATATGGAGTGGGATGCCTGGATGAGTTGGTACACAACTGGGTATGTGGAGTGGGATACCTGGATGAGTTAATGCTTCCTTACCTTCAAGTGTCGATTCTGGAACATATATCGGCGAGCACAACCATACATTCCTGTCTGTCATCTGAAATTGGTGTTTTTTTATACCTTGATTTGTTGCCTAACTGTTTCAACTTTCCATATACATTTGACGCTGTCTTCCCTTGTTAATTGTGTCTTGTATTTTATTACCCGAGGACGGATTCACTAATATTCACTTCTGTTGTATGTTGATGCTTCATACATAAGTTTATGAGTTCTTGGATGATGGATATCCATATAGTTGTGACCTTGTATATATGAAGTTAGTCAACAGTAAGTGACGGGCCCTGTACACGCCTTCTAGACATATTACTATGGACCAGTCCAGCCAGCAGAACGCTGGAACCCACTTTGTGGGTGGTGGGCTAAATTTAAAGTCTGTGGGTGGTGGGGTCGTATCAAGTGTGGGTGGTGGGGTCAGTATCATGTGTGGGTGATTGTATCAGTATCAAGTGTGGGTGATTGTATCAGTATCAAGTGTGAGTGATGGTATCAGTATCCGTGTATGCGAGTACGAACCAATGACCACCATCTCGGCATGTAACATTCTAGCTACTCTGCTACCACCGATTTGTTTCCTTTTTATAGTCCATGCCGTGTGGCGTTGGTGATCATGTCTCACCAGAGCCTCCTGTCTCATGTTCTGCCAATTATATCTGATGCCGACGTTCCTCCATGCCAAGATCTCAAACTGTCCAGCATCTTCTCTCATGGTCTCCTCCTACCTCCCCTCCCCTCCAACTTCCCCTGTTATTACGACATAATCCAGCTCTCCCCTTCCCATAACATACCCAAGGAATGTGAACCGTCTCCTTCTGATGTGAGTGACCAGTTCTCTTTGTGAGTTCACTTCTTCCAAGATATCTTCATACTTCTTCCTATCCGTCCACGATGTTCTCATCATTCTTGTTTAAATCCATATCTTCCAAATATTCCCACATGTTTCATCGAATTGTCCATGATTTGTTCCATAATCAGGATTGGCTCAATGCGGCGGAGTTTTTATCACGTTTTTACCACAAAGAATTCTTTCCCTCACCTCGATTCACAAAGACAGACTGCTGTGGAGAATATGTTTAATCTTACGTGGGCTTTGCACAGAGTGACGTATAAACTGCATGCACGTTGGTGAAATGATTGATCAATAATTCAACACACATAGCTGGTTGAATTATCAAATGTATCATCGATCGGCTAATAAACAAACCGAACAGTGTCAGACGGCAGTACTTGAGCTGTGGTAAAATGGACGGGAAAGACGTGATCGCCCACGCCAGCTGACATTGAACTTCATGGCAATGATGATGTTGAGATTGATGGATGGGTTACAACTTAGTTGCACGTTTCCCACAGGACGTCGCAATCAACCCCGGCATTACTTGACTCTTTCTAGACATGTTTACTTTCAGTAGTTTGCCATTATCCCATACTGTGGCTTGGAGCAGTTAGCGCTTTCCCCAATTCCCCAACAAGTCGAGGGTTTGAAATCAGCCGCAGTCGATTTGAAAGCAGACCGTCTGGCATGTAGATTTTGATGGTATGAGCATCGGTCGTTCAGAAAGCAACGGCAAACTACTGAACGTAAAAACTGAATCGCAAACCACAAACAGCCAAATATGCTGGTGCTGATGCGACGTCCTGTGCATGACATGCAACTAACTGTTTTCTTAGTTTGCCAAAACTTACTGAACGGCAGACACTCATACGAAAACTACCTGCTCCCAGCTCGCCCTTGCCAGACTTCGAACCCATTATGTCGGGATTACGAAACTGCTGTAACTGCCCATAAACCACAGAATTAGATGTCTTGGCCGCTAACTCTATTTTACTGAACAGCCCAGACAAATCTGCATGTTAACAACTTTCTCCCAGTCTAGGCTGTGAAGCCTCTAATTCTGCCTGTAACTAGAGCCAGGGACTGGCGAATTGTTCGAGTCAACTGGGTGTATAATCCCATCTCACGCTGTCTAGATCCTGCCCACAAATGACCCAGCAGGTGACTGATGTAACACAATATGAATCAAAGACAAGACGCAAGGCACAAGGTCACAACCGACATCACAGCATTGGGGCAATCAATCAATCTATTATGACAATCGATTATGGGAAAAACGTATGCGATTTCAGTTTTAACTCTGAAGATTCCTGAGAATTTGGTGGATTTGGTGTATAATTTACTGCTAAATGTCATCATCATTATCAACATCGTCATCATCGTCATCCTCATCATCATCAAGTGGTTTGTACTTCTGTAGAGCTTTGCCCTCTTTCGTTATAACGTCTGGGGGTTGGTGGCGAAGGGTTGTGGACGGTGTTTGATGCAGGAGAACATGGCATATGATACCACACTATCTAGTCTGAGAATGGAGGTGGAGGCAGTCACTGTGGCGTTTTGCTGCCTGGAGAACAAACGCCACACACATGTGAGTTTAACGGACTCACAACATATGATGAATTCGTGACCCTTTGAAAATAAAGTTCGTTTTCTTCAAGGCAGTGTCCATACTGACCTGCGATTCCCCGTCTACCGTCTCTAGCTTGAGACCATAACCAGCAACTGCCTGCCGGCCGCTCCCACGCTCAAGGCGTCATCTGCTTACACGGATTCACGCTGCACTGTTTGTGAGTGTGGGTAGATTAATGATTGATAACCGCACGATAAGCTCGCAATTCCTATCCTGCCAAGCAATGCTAGCAACTCCACGAGGCACATGCCATATCCGCCCGCTTCCCAAAACGTACTCTGTGAGTCCGTTTCAAAGACATCACATCTGGTTGTGGTGCCCGCCAACCACTGGAAAGCTGTCATTACCGCCTCAATCTCCATTCCCATGCTAGATGTTATAGTAGCAAATGCCAAACTCCCATGTTGTAAACGTGTCCGTAGGAAGCCGTGGTTGAGAGGTTGCTTCAGGATCAGAAGGTACAGGGTTCGATATCAACACAGGACTGAACATTTCCCCATGAACCAATGGTATTCATTGGTATCACACGCCCTTTGATCTCCAGGGTAGTGATATTGGATATATAGTGTTCTCGGATAAAGTCGAAAAACAGAATTATCTTTTGCAACTCGTGAACGTTGAAAATCCCACTGGCAGCTGAAATCGGGAAGAGTAGACCGTAAGGACGCCGATTTGGCAAAAAGCGTTAGGGGGTGAGGGGGGGGGGGGGGGAATCCACTGTCATGAAATCACTGTGGATTAACCAGATAATGATAATACAGACAGTCTGATTCACAGCATGTTTTCAAGGCCACAATTGTTTTTAACCAGTACAGAAAAAACAAGTCAGATCAAGGCGGTGAAGCCGTCCTTTGAAGTTTCCACCAGTCTAAAATTTGTAGGCTTGTTATTGAAACCCGAATCGAGAGCATGCAGGAACACACTAGCTCTTTTGGTTGTCATAACAAAGAAAGACAACTCTTGCATTGATTAAACACAAGGGAGATAAGATTTCTGGAAATAGTTAGTGCCCCTGAAGACACCTGCGTGACATCAAAAGAACTTGACTAGAACACTCCCAGCTCTTGACAAAAACAAGCCTTGGGTACATTAGTGGGGCCAAGGAAATTGACTAGGATTGACGTGTTGTGTTACTGCAGTTAGGAAATTCGGAGAGCATCTATTGTGTTAGATTTAAGCAACATTAAAATAACATATGTCTTAATGGCAAGTTATAGATGCCATCCAGGAGTAATGCCGATTTGCATAAGGTACCAAATATAGTCTATTTAGGCCTAATTAATATAGGCAGTAGCCTTGTTAAAACTATAGTGTGATGCTTAGCTCTGTTAGTTGAAAATAGAGTGGTGAAGTGAGAAGTAGTTCTGCTAGGGTGAATAGTGTAGAGGGGTGATATTGGGAGAGATTTAAGATGGGTTTGGAGATGGGGAAAGTGTCCAATGGGGGGGGGGGGGGAATCTTTCAGTGGTTTGCCCACTGGGGTTTTACACTCTGTTTATTGGTCTTTCCTTGTCAGAGCCTGATTCGGACTTAGGTGAGTAGCTAATCTGCTCTTTGACAGAGTTTAGTTAGCTGAAAAAATAAGAGAGCAAGGCAATAGGCTTACACTCAGCCTGCAGGATCAGTGACTAGTGCTATCACCAGATGTGTTATTTCTCTAACAGCTTCCCTGCCAGTTACGAGGAAGTTCAACACTGGTTTTGAAGAAGTACAACTCCAATTAGGAAGAACACCAGTTGAACAGTCAAATGCTTTCTTACGGAAAATGAATAACGCCCGAGAAGAAAGGTGGTATAATGTTTACGCTGGACTCATGATCAGGAGGGTCCACCATAACATGGCTCAGAAGAGCAAACCAATATAACGATTCCTGTGTGTTAAGGTTCACCTAGGATGGGTGATGATTGTTGATACATCACACATCATACAAACATTATTAACTAAACGAGAACGTTAAAATGTAACATTCACATGGTGTGTTCCAGTGAAATATTACAAAAGACATTGTACTTGAGACTATATAGGACACTAGTTAGGATCAAGTATATTAACAATAACAGTGATCCTAATTTCACAGTACAAAAGATTCGTTCATTTTTTAGGAACGATAGGAACTTATAATGTGTAGTGTGCAACCGGTCCTTGATCAGCCGTAAATTACAAACTGTATCTATTTCGGATGATCAGGAAGATGGATTACCAGGTAGCTACAGATGAAAGTCAGTGTCCGGCAGGAGAGATACAGCACTGGGTGAGGTGGACTTGTTCTGACTTAACGTGATGTGGTGTGTCCTTGCAAGGATGAACTGACTGTGCTATTATCTAAGGGTCCGATTCTACACACATTATAGAACACGTCACACATTTTCTTCGCATACACGTCTCACATACGTTACACTTTTCTTTTAATAAATTAACTGTTATTAATTTTTGGAAGCAAGAGTTGTTGAGTATGTTGCGTTGGGGGAAGAATGAGAGGGGGCATGATCAGGTAGAGTGATAGAGAGAGAGAGAGAGAGAGAGAGAGAGAGAGAGAGAGAGAGAGAGAGAGAGAGAGAGAGAGAGAGAGAGAGAGAGAGAGAGGTGTCCATGAACCGAAGGACTGTGGTGGACGGAAGCTGGTGGATTCTCCAGGATATTGATAAGGGGTTAAAAATAATGTGGGTGTTGACTCCCCTCACTCCAGGGACGACACTTTAAACGGACACACGACATCCACCCACTTCTGTATAGAAGAGCAACCACCCACGCTAATCGGCGTGGCATAATGATGATGATTGTGGTGGTGATGATGATAGTGGTGTGTAGAAGAAAGTTCGAACGAATGAAGGATAGAGGACAAAATGAAAAGCTAGATGTGGAAAGAAATTATTATGGAATGGTTGAAAGAATGGAATGATGGGCTGAGTGTCTGGGTGAGTTATTGCATACGTGGCTGGTGAAACTGTAGAATGGATTTATGGAGCAACAATCGATTTAACTATTTCAGTCTCAAACAACGCAACGTGTGTAATTGGCTATTCTGAATAGGTCCCACTCAATGCGTTGTGTGAGATTGCACTTCCTACATTTAGTCAGAGGATACTGTAGGAACCTTGCAACGTGTGTTTGTTGTTATTGTGCGTATATTTGACACCCGTGAAAGTAAAACTGTCATGTTTTTGCTGTCGTTATCACCCAGACTGAGCAGTTGTTGTGAGCTTTCGACACTGAGCGAGTTATTGCTTTGATGGTGACAGATTAGTTAGTTAGTTAGTCGCGGTTCCAACTTCACGGCAACGGGTGGTCCCCATATTGCTCCGATCCTGTGTCAGTGAATATCACAAAATGCTCCTCACCGCCCCAAGTGAACAATGGAATAGACAGGAGTGTCGGCAAGCCAACAGCCCGCACAGGTACACTGTGTATAATACCGCCGCCAGAATGCCAACACAAAAGTCCTCCACGAAAAATACAGTTCATCGTCGATGAAAACGGCAGTCACCAGAAAGACTTCATTGACTGGGGTTTAATTCCATGTGGCTCGGTCTCTTTCTGCAGGGCGACCCACCGAAAGCACCGCACAAAGCACGAACTTCGTAGCTACAGCGACGACTCCCAGGAGTCTCCTGAAAAATGTACTGGTGAACCGAAAAGGCAAACCAGTCAATCCAGCAACAGCCAGCCGTCATCGTTCCGAACATGCAGTTCACTCGAAAAAAAACCGCGGACAGATGCAAAAACATTCCACGCGAAATTCACAGCTCACATTGTCGCGCCACGCACTCACTCAGTAGCAGGGCGACGAAACCATAGCCTCCTTAGTCGCCTCTTACGACGTGCATGGTAGGCAACAGTGTTCCTATTCTTTGCTGTCCCGTATGGGCCCCGGCAACACACGGGCGATGTTGACAGACGCAATGAATTAACGGATGAAGGAAAAATAGTATGAACTAATGTGTGGATTATGGGTGCACTTGTGGATAGATAGATGGCTGGCTGAATTAATAAATGAGGAAACGAGTAGTTCATTGATATAATGGTTCTGACGTTGCGATGATAAAGGCATTGGCACGGTCGGACGAGAGTTCGACGCCTGCACTCACCGTTCGCTACGAGAAGGAAATACTTGCCTCCTATTTCTCTGTGAACACATACCAAGAAATGTTAGGGTCCTAGCACTTCACATACCCAAGGCATCCCCCTCCTCTCCCCCGATACATGACTTATTTATTTATTTACATGGTTGATTGATTGATTGATTGATTGATTGATTGATTGATTTAAGAACCGACACCACAGCATTCGGGGCATTCCCATAAGCGCTCCGTCCCCATCCTCAGAAGCCAGTGAAGAGTTCCAACACCGATAGTACCAGTAGAAATCTGATTATATGTCCGTCTCGCCTTTCCTCTGTGCTTTGAGCGTCGGCCAGATCCCCTCGTCACTCCTCGCTGTCGCATTCTTGCCAGACCATGGTAATCCATTTGCTCCTCCGAGGTGTACACGTGCTCCCATAAGGCCGCAACCACATCTGCCTTGTCATGCATCAATACTCCACCAAGTTTTACAGAGCCAGCCAATCTGTCCGCCTGTTCATTCCCGAGCACACCGGCATGCCCCGGAGAAAAGATCCAGACGATGCTTGCCACCCGTGACCTCCGAAGCGAAGTAAGCCACTCTGCACGAAGTTGCCTGTCCTCACCTTACTCAGCATGCTTTCTGAGTCAGTTACAATCACGATGTGTGTGTGTGTGTGCGTGCGTGTGTGTGTGTGTGTGTGTGTGTGTGTGTGTGTGTGTGTGTCGTATTCTAGATCCAGCGGAAAGCTGCAGTGACTGCCATTTACATGGTTGTTACATGAATATATGCATTAGGGATGGATGGAAGGGTGGGCGGGATTAATGGGTACATAGATGGATAAATAGATGGTTAGATACATGCATGAATAGATAGACAGCCAGACAGACCGACTGACGTATGTACACACTCACCGACCTACCGACAGACAGACAGGCAGAGAGACAGTCTGACAGACAGATAGCCATGCAGGCAGACAGGCTGGCAGACAAATATATGGATACATCGACGGATAGATACATGGGTGGATATATAGATTATTGGATGGATGGATGGATGAATGGATGGGTGAATTGATTGGTTGACTGGATGGGTGATTTAATTGATGGATAGATAGATGAGTTATCATCATCATCACCATTATCATCTTCTACTTTTGCCGTCAAGCGGCGTGGGGGAGGTATAGTTCACGCTCCAGCCCCCGATGGGTGACATGGACAGTGTCATTCCGTGTGACTGTACAATGTTTTTATGTCAATCTATTTTCTTCTTGGGCGTCCTCTTGCTCTCGTATCAGATCCTCTTTGATGTAGCGCCAGTCCTGGTAATAGATTGTATTGCATTCTCACCAGATGGCCGAACCATTTGATCTTCTGCCTTTCAGTATATGTGGCACAAGGTGTTGATCCCACTGTTTGTTTGATAACATCACTTTTTACTCTGTCTCGGATAGTAAAGTTGACAGCTCTTCTCAAACATATCTTCTCACAGGTGTTGATTTTGCGTAAGTGTGATTTGGATATTGTCCAAGCCTGACATTGGTAGCATAGGGTTGGTTGAATATGCTATTTATTATCTGTCGTTTTGTGGTAATAGGTATATTTGGATATTTCAGTATGGGTGGTAGTTGATATATAAGCGCACTTGCTTTTTGAAGATCTGATTTCGACTTCTCTCTTTTATGCCGTCATCTGTGATCATACTTCTGAGATATTTATATTCTTTAACTTGTCTCAGAGATGTACTATTTATCAGTATATTTAGTGGACCAATAGGTCTGCTCACCTGCATTACTTCAGTTTTTGTTGTATTTTTTATTCATTTTGCGTTTGCTACCTGTGGACTCAGCTTATTTATATGATTTTGCAGCCTGCTTTTATAGCTGTAAAACGGACACTGATCGTCTGCAAATAGAAGCGTATTTATTGCTGGTGGATCTAGTGGATTAGAAGCTGGATAGCTGGGTGGATTAATAGGTGGACGAATGAGCTGTGCATGGATATATATTGACTGGAAATTATGAATGAGTAGATCGATGGGTACAATAATAAATAGACTTTTGATGCTTTTTTCTAAAACGAATAAATCGATAAATTAATCAATCAACAATCATCACGGGATCAATCGAATGGAAGCTTAGATGAATGATGTACTACAGATAATTAGACTATTTAGGCATGCCATGAGAAGAGAAAAGCTGGAGTACGTCGTCACAACGGGAAAGCTGAAGAGGAAGGGTGGCAGGTGGAGGGCAAGAGAGAAGATGCTGGCAGTCAGATATCATGCCATGGAGGAGCGTCTGTACCAGAAATGATTAGCTGGACAAGAGCCTGAAGGTTGTGGACAGACATGATCACCAACGCCACACGGCATGGACTACCACTTTCCTTTTCTTCCACTACCCCTATCCTGTTCATCTTCAAAAGATAAGTTATAATTAGGCCCCACCGGAGCATCAGATTAATAAGCATGAGCCATAAACTAATAGAAGAAGAAGATGAGGAAGAAGATAATGATGATGAATAAGAACAAGAAGAATATCACGAAGAAAATGACGAACAAGAACGATTACAAAAAAATGGACTATAAACAGTTTATAATACAGACTATTTAAAATGCTAAACTTCACAGAGTAAAAAAGCCGACTGGATACAAATTAAGACCTAAGTTTATTTTAAACAAAACCCCCCAACGATCCGTGGACTTTAGACGCCGGCAGCAGAATCAGAAACAAGGCAATTAACGCGTGGTCACCGTTCACCACAATTCTCTTCTTCATTGCCCGGTAAGTAATATAATTTATCTGCCTTTGTTTGCAAGCAAACAGTGGAGTCATGCTAACCAACGCAACCACAATGAAATCAATAGCTGGCGATAGGGACGCACACGCGAGCTTGTGATAGTGTGATGTGAACCAGGTTGAATCGATTTCCAGAAATGAATCCAGCTTTTGTAGTAGTTTTGTGAGGTAAATAATGTTCCATCAACATTTTGTGAAGTTTGAGTGGTTGTGGGGTTTGTCGGTGTTTAGAAGAAACATGCGGTTTGAGAATTTGTGAATTCATCAAACGGTGTAGTCGGAACTTGTATGCCTGCCTGTCTGTCTGTCTGACTGCCTACCTGCTTGCCTGCCTGCCTGTCTGTCTACCTGACTGCCTGCCAGCTTGTCTGACTGACTGTCTGTCTCTCTGTCTGTCTATTTATCTGTTTTTTAGTCTGTCTCACTTCCTGTCTCTCCGTATATGTGTCTGTCTGTGTGTCAATCGGTCTCTCTTCTTGTCTGTCTATCTCTCTTCCTGTCTGCTTGTATATCTTTCTATCTATGTATGTCTGTCTATCTATTTATCTGTCCGTACGCCCATCCCTCCCATCTCTTCATCCGTCCGTCCATGTTCCTGCCCACCTTCCGATCAAATAATGGATCGGTCAATCTATCGATCTGTTTATCTAACTGTCCAGTACCTCCATCCACCCGTCTGTCAGACAAAATCCCAGCTACTTCACTTTATCCTAACTCACATTTGCAGTGACGTGTTTATATCGGGACGGCAAGAAACGCGACCATTAACGCGTCACCTTGTTTGAGTATAATTCCATCCATGGCATCTATTGGCCCATGCCCTGACCTTCATCTTGACCTATAATCGGATCTACTTCCGTTGACATTCCGTAATCGGCTTTCTGATTGGACCTTAGTCCAATTCCCCGCCCGATGCTCACCCATTCTTTGTTGCGATGACGTATTCCACCTGCTCCCTTCCCACAAAGAACACAGTTGTTTCTTCTGACTATGGCCAGTAGTTCCCTTTGTGAGCTAATTTCTTTCAAGATATCTTCAATGTTCTTTTTATCAGAACATGATATTCTTATCCTTCATCTAGAAAACCACAGCTCGCCAGCATCCACATAAGTCTTCACTACTCTGTTAATTGTCCATGATTCACTTCCATATATCAGGATTTGGTTATACAACTTTTTCTCGACGCAGTTAACAAATATATATCGCACAGACTATTCCTCACCGTGTTAAATATTGTCTTTGCTTGGGTTATTCTATATTTAACTTCTTCAATATATCGGCCACCTGCTTTTATGAAAGTGCTCAAAAACTTAAAACGTTCCGAGATAGGTTCCAGTAACTTTGATGTTTCATTGTGGAAAACATTGTTTCCTTCCTAACTACCATTACTTCTGTCTGTGAGTGTTAGTTAGTAGCTCCAACAACGCGGTTCCAACTTCACGGCAACGGGTCGTCCCCATTATGCTCCGTTCCTGTGCCAGTGAATATCATACAAAATGCTCCTCACTGCCGTATGTGAAAAGTGGAATAGAGTGAGAGTGTGGTGTGAGTGTATGTGTGTGATGTGAGTGTGTGTGTGTGTGTGTGTGTGCGTGCGCGCGCGCACTTGCCTTCTATCTCATAATATGGTACTGTGCTTTGTTTTTGTTCACTGCATTCATTCGACATTGTTTTTTCCCCTACGTGAATGTCGCATGCACGATAGATAATGAATGCACGAAAGATGAGTAGTTTGAAGGGCCGAATGTAAGACGGGCCTGCGTGCCCAATTTGTGACCCATTCAAAATAAAGTGCGTTCTTTCGTTCTCTTATTTAATTGTTTTCTTCCAAACTACAGTTCCTTCTCTTTTTCTGTTTAGTTTAGTTTAGTCGTTGGATCAACATCTCGGCACACGGGTTAACCCATAAGTGCTCCGTTTTCCTCCTAACTCAAAGCTGAGTCTGGAGAAACTCAGCTCAATGCACGAACTCCGTTGCATCAACGAGAATCCTGAAATACCTTTGGGAAGATGTTTAACTCGAAATGTTGCCCGGGCAGCGCCGTTAGGCTACTCTTTTTCGATTTCCAACTACCAAGGGATTTTTTTACGTGCGCAACAATACACACGGGCGTCCGATCTCACTACCCAGAGACCAGGGGACATTTTATTACTGGAAGTCCAGGTGGATTTTTTAAATAAATGCCGGTCGTCACCGGGGCCTGAACCCGGGACCTTCAGCACTCGAGGCGGGCACCATACCTCGAGACCACTCAGTCCCCTCTCTTTTCTTTTTCTGTTATTCGGATTAAAACCTTTGTTTTCAATTTCCGCATTCTAAAAAAGAATTCAGTATTAAATGAGACTAGTTATTCAGACAAATACAACTGAGGAACATGAAATATTTTGGGTATTGCAAATGACGAGATATCTGGAACAAATAACCAGGGGCGGAGGTGTACCGCGGAAGCATGACAGAGTAGGGCTACAACGTAAATGTATTCCAAGGCTAGTCGTAATCCCGCATACCGTGTTCCAAACACGGCGGTGAGCGAATTGGAAGCAGACGGCCTTGTGTTGTTGTTACTTACAATGGTATGAGTGGGGGTCGATCAGAAAGCAATGGCAAACTACTGAACGTAAACTTGCCAAGAGATCACAAACAGCCGAAATATGCTGGGGTTGACGACTACGTCATGTAAAGGATATGCAACTAATTTTTAGATAATTTACTTCTTCTTCTTCTTCTTCTTCTTCTTCTTCTTCTTCTTCTTCTTCTTCTTCTTCTTCTTCTTCTTCTTCTTCTTCTTCTTCTTCTTCTTCTTTTTCTTCTTCTTCTTCTTCTTCTTCTTCTTCTTCTTCTTCTTCTTCTTCTTCTTCTTCTTCTTCTTCTTCTTCTTCTTCTCTCCTCCTCCTCCTCCTCCTCCTCCTCCTCCTACTTCTACTTATTCTCCAGCCTTTTCTTCTACTCCTGCATCTTCATCGTCGTCCATTTTCGAGGGGAGGGCGCACCAACTAATGAAACACTTCACAGGTCAGTGTGTTCGACATGTGCATGCATTTGTGTCCCATTTTATTCCTAAAAAAAGTTTCTTAGCAAAGTAACGTTCTCTATCTACCGTAGACACGCGTTATTTCCTAGTAATGTTGCCAGGGCATTGATCGTATGGCCTACTCTATAGGATGTCCATCTGCCGTGCGATGTTTAACATGCACAATTTCCACAGGGACCTCGTATATTTCGCCGTTATCCCAGCAGGCTAGGTGTTCGATCCGACTACCCCAGTGATCGGAGCCTCGTCCTTGATCTGGAGGTGTAAACTACAAGTACCTCAGAAGTCGGAGTGGGTTCGCCTGATGGCGAGGGACATCTGTTGTAGGGAAAACTAACCCACACGCAAAAACCAGCCCAGTGCAGTAGAAATAGAAGCACGTGTGTGGACTACGCTTGGGTTCAAAGACGGCGGACTAAAATAAAATAGATACCAAAAGTTGCCAGCCGCACACTGAGATTGAACTCGGTTGCTGTTGAGCCTGAGCCAGACACTGTAACCTCTCAGCCATGCATACCCCCGTGACGATATACAGCTCGCTTTATGTTCTGCTAGTTTGTATCGTAAGATTATTAACTTCCAGAATTTGCAGTCGCAGCTAGTGAAACAATACGTCTTCTGCGTTCATCCGGAGTGTTTTTTTTTCCCCCAGACGTTATTGCGGTGTGTCTCGTTACGTTATGCACCCTTGAGCCAAAACCCTTCGGCCAATACATCTGACATTAGCGGGCGTTTTTTAAAATCCAGGTTAGCCGCTATCCAACTCAACGCGAATCGAAACCAAAACCAACATGCCAACATACGAGAGGCTATTCCCTACGCCGTCACGGCTCCCTCCAGTGAAACAACGCAACAACAGAAGGGGCATATTGTCGAGCTAAAGATACGACTTGGCGGTTTCGGGTCGGTATTAAGTAATCGATAAATACCTGGATCATGCAAGACTTTGAAGAAATCTAATATACTATGATGGCGGAGACGTGGCGAGCTAATTGAGGGATAAAATAAGGCATAGGCGAGCGTTAGGTGTACGTACATGACAAAGACGGTGATCAATAAAGAGATAGTTTGACGCGTTGAAGAGGATTTCTAATGGCTTGGAAGTGATCAGAATTGGGGGTTTAATTCGAAAACTGGCACATTCGAAATCGACAATTCTTACGGAAGTGAGATTTAACTGACAAATGTGGGGAAAGTAGAAGTTTCGTATTTAATGTGAAACAATCAGTGAACAATGTGCCGTCTCCACAGCCAAGTGCGATAAAAGTGGGAGATATTGAGCCGATGCCGAATACGAGTGAGTACAAGATATGACCAGGATCATCGGCCAGCTACATGAGCTAGTCCTGTAGTAGATACGGCCGTTCGGAGTGCAGTGTTAGACGTTCACACATTCTAGGTCAAGATATATGAAATAAGGTGACCAATTTCCTGTCTCATTGGTCTTCGTTCTCAGTAAATGTCCATAACCATCTGAAAATGCTCGGGTGTTCATTTGTATAAGGCTGGGTCGAACCCCGGGAAGGCCCACATCATGTAACTGGTGCTTTGCAGGATGTTGCTCTCATCATGCCGGTCGAAACAGTTTGTTGCCCCCTATCCACTTCTTGAGCCCCAGTCATCATATTCATCATTACCATCATGGGCCATGCCGATAAGCGCGGGTGGTCATGTTTCGTCATCTCACACGATCACCAGAGTCGTGCATGACTTCTTTGTTCTTGTCTCGACCATGCCACGTAACCAGCCATTCAGATATTTACTTCTCCGTCTTCCCCTTGTTCTCTTCCCCTCGTCTAGCCACTTGTCACCAAATTCTCCAATTTATTTCTTCTCATAACCTGTCCAAATAATTGTCCATAAATAAACACACATAGTATTGTTTGGCGCTCACAGAAGGAGAAGAAGGGAGTAGAGACTAGAGGACGCACTAGACAACATAACATTTTAAAGCTATATTTACCTCATTGGGATTCGAACCAGTCACCTCCAAATGACGACAGCACCTCGCTGCAGGAACTAGTGTACTTCGACGCATGACCAAGTAGACACTCTAAGTCTTCATTAGCCAGGTGTATCATACACATGAAACTACAACTGTGGAATACGGGCATAATTTGTATCAAACCATTGAGATAGCACTATAGGTCTCATGATTGTATATAATAAAATTTGGTTATTATTTGCTTTTTATTGCATTGTTATTTTATGTTACTGGTATTTTTGTTTGTTAAAAGTACTGGAGAGTTTTGGTCAGAGACCATAACTTTATGAAGGGAAAATCCCAACTGCACCTCCACGCGGTAGAGGATGGAAACACACTATGGTGTGGCTAACACAGCTCTGGGGACCGAGTATCCACCGGAATAAGTGGACAACTCTGCAGCTGAGCAGAGCAGGGCACTCACTTGTCCTTACAGTCGGAAATGGCTGTCAAAGGCAGAGGTAAAAAGACCACCATGTGAATGTGGAAGGCAAGGGGAAACCACCACATTATCTTCCCAAGACTTCATGGCAAAACATATATCAAAGTTAGTGAAGGACGTTAATGGCTGTCTTAGGGCATCCTCGTCCGGTAGGGACAGTCATGAGCCACAGGTGACACCAGACCGTCATCCAGCTACTGATGGCAAAATCTTAACTAAAATAAATAAATTTAGAGTAGGAACATGGAATGTTATGACATTAAATGAGCTAGGAAAGTTGACCAATGTTCTAAGAGAGATGGATAGCATGAAAATGAATATACTAGGCGTTAGTGAGATGAGATGGAAGGGATTGGGCAAAATTATAGCTGACAATCACACAATAATTTATTCTGGAGGGGATACACATGAAAAAGGTGTAGGAATAATATTAGACGAAAAAACAGCCAAGTCAATTAATGGATACTGGTGTATTTCAGATAGAGTTATTATGGTAAAAATCAAAGGCAAACCAATAGACATAAATATTATACAAGTATATGCACCAACAGCAAGCAGTAGTGATGAAGAAATACAACACTTTTACGACGAAATAGAAATGGCGATGGCTCAAATTGGATCACAAGAAATAAAGATAATACTTGGTGATTTTAATGCAAAAGTAGGAAAGGGAAAATGGAGGATGTAGTGGGGAATTATGGTTTAGGTACAAGAAATGAAAGAGGGGAAAAGCTAATAGAATGGGCAAATATCAATGATATGATAATTGGAAACACATGGTTTAAACACCATAAAAGACGACTGTACACATGGATAAGCCCTGATAAGAAAATACGCAACCAAATTGACTACATACTAATTAATAAAAGATTTAGAAATGCTTTAATTAATGTAAAGACAATGCCTGGTGCTGACTGTAATAGTGATCATGTACCACTATGTGGACAAATAAAAGTAAGATTAAAGAGACGGAAAAAAATGGTTAAGAACATGAGACTTAATAAAGAGGTTCTGAAAATAGATAAAGAAATGCAAGAACAATACAGAGTGACTGTGAAAAATAGGTACAACTAAAATACAGAGTATAGATGAACAATGGGAAATGTTAAGGGACTCCATTCATCAAACTAGCAAAGAAGTATTACCGGAGAGAGGCAAAATAGCTAAGAAAAAATGGATGAATGAAGATATCTTAAAACTGATGGACAAAAGAAAACAGAGTAAAAATGACAAACAAGAATACGCTAAGATAAATAAAGAAATAAAAGATAAATGTGGGAAGGCTAAAGAAAGTTGGTTAAACGAGCAATGCAAAAAAAATTGAATTAAATTCCATTAAAGATACAAAAAATATGCACAGACAAATCAGTGAGCTTACAGGAAGAAAAATAAGAATAAATACAGGGTGTTTGAAATCAAAAACAGGAAAGATAATATTAGAGGAAGATGCTATAATGAAGAGGTGGAATGAGTATATAAGAGAATTATATGAAGGAGAAAGGGAAGAATTAACAGAAGATAGTAACTTAGAAGGTCCACCTATTCTGAAAGAAGAAGTCGCTGACGCTTTGAAACGTATGAAGAAAGGAAAAACAGCTGGGCCAGATGAAATCACAATAGAAGAATTAGAAGTATTGGGAGAATTTGGAGTAGATATATTAACCAAAATGTTGAATGATATTTACAGCAGTGGATATTTACCCAGTGATATGCTGAAATCTGTATTTATAGCTATACCAAAAAGACCAGGAGCAATTGATTGTGAAGATTTTCGTACAATTAACCTTATAAATCATATCACTAAGCTTCTACTCAGAATCATAATGAGAAGAACCAAAAAGAAAATAAAAATGGAAATTAGTGAAGAACAGTATGGATTTGTGGAATTAAAGGGTACAAACAATGCAATTTATACATTACGGACACTAATAGAAAGGTCAATAGAGAAACAGAGAGACATATATTTGTGCTTCATAGATTATACTAAGGCATTTGATAAAGTAAAACATGATGAACTGATTAAAATGTTGGAAGATATCAACACTGATGGAAAAGATTTAAGAATAATAAAGAATATTTACTGGAACCAAGTAGCAGCAATTAAAATGGGAAATAAAGAGGGTAGTTACGAACAGATAAAGCTAGGAGTACGACAAGGGTGTGTCTTGTCACCAGATCTTTTCTCCCTGTATAGCGAAGTAATAATGAGAGAGATCAAAGAGATGCCAGGAATACTAGTTGGAGGTTATAATATAAATAATATACGCTATGCAGATGACACAGTATTGGTGGCGGATAATTCAACAGACCTACAACAATTATTAGACGTTGTAGTAACAGAGAGTGCAAGGAAAGGACTCTCCTTGAATATCAAGAAAACAGTAACAATGGTAATATCAAAGAAAATGGTGACACCAAAATGTGACATAGAAATAGAAGGGAAAATCCTTAACCAAGTTGATAATTTTAGATACCTAGGGGCATTTATAACATCAGATGGAAGATGTACAACAGAGATTAGGAGCAGAATAGGGCAGGCAAAAGCCGCATTTCAGAAAATGAAGAGTATCTTATGCAATAAGTCACTATCACTGAATGTAAGAAAGAGAGTGCTGAAATGCTATGTAGAACCAGTTGTGCTGTGTGGCAGTGAATCTTGGAATGTAAATGAACAAATTAAGAAGAAATTAGAAGCAACAGAGATGTGGTTCCTGAGACGAATGTTGCGAATTCCTTGGACTGCCAGAGTAACTAACGACGACTGCCTGAAACAGGCTAATGAAACTAGAACATTATATACAACAATAAGACAGAGACAAACAGCTTTCCTCGGTCATGTGATGAGAAGAGAGGCATTGGAGAACATCGTAACAACTGGAAAGATCGAGGGGAAGAGAGGCAGAGGTAGACCAAGAGAAGTGATGCTGGATGGATTGAGACGGTGGCATGGAGGAATATCATCAGCAGAGTTGATCCAGAAAACCAAAGACCGAGATCTATGGAGAGCCATGAACGCCTACGCCAGCCGGCACGGCACTTGATGATGATGATGATATGATGATTATTATTGTTATTCTTATTATTGGTGTCTCTGGCTTACGGACAATGAACGTAGTTTCACAATCACGCATACCAGCTTCGAAATCACCCGCATTTGAACGAACGAACAAACTTTATTTTCAAAGAGTTATGAATTGGACACGCAGGCTCGTTTAATATTCTGCCCTTCTATTACTATCTTTGATACATTATTTCATCCACACATCATTTGAGGCTAACCAAGAACAACAACAATATAACAGATATGCACTATAAAGGCATTGGGAATATGCAAAAATCAATACTACATGACTCAATGAATGATGTGACAATTGTTTGTAGCTATCGGGAATATAATGGTCTACCAAAAGGGGACTGGCTATTTTTCTAGGGTTTATTATTATTATTATTATTATTATTATTATTATTATTATCAGCATTATTATTATTATCAGTATTATTATTATTATTATTATTATTATTAGGGGGGAGGGGAGGTAAACCGTACTGAGATAGTGTTCGAGAGGTGTTTCCAAGGCACCAGGGCCGGGTTATATACTGGCCAAGACCTATTGACGCGTCCTCGTCGAGCGTCCTGGGCAACAGGTCCCTTCGGGGTCCTGGCTGAAGTCAATAGGATCGCCGATTCCTCCGAAGTCGAAGAGTGTCTGCCTGTACCGCGAGGAACCACCAGTCTGCACACCAATAAGCCAGACATGGGACAACGGATACTCACGCAAAACTCAGGTCCTGTATGACATCACACTGATGCTGGACAACAGGATGTCTTCATCCGACATACAGGACTTTGAGTTGGAGCTCAAGCCAACGAACACAAGCAAGCAAGCATTTGCGATTATACGAGGGTAAGTTAATAAGTAAGTCACAAATGGCTGTAGAAAAATAACTAAAGATGATAACAACTTGAAACCAGTTTAGTTTTATAGATAAACTGTCCCTTTATTTCTCAACATAATTTCCACCAAAATTGATTATTTATTAGTCCTCCCAAACCCGCTGCATAGAACTGCGTGCTCTGATTTCTAAACCAGGTTTTCACGTCACATTCAACTTCAGCGTCATTCGCGAATTGTCTCTCGCCAAGGTGGGTTTTCTGTTTATGCTGACAAATGTTTGTCCCGTAAAGCGGTGTATAGCTGGGTAGAAAAAGTTACGAGGACGAGTCAATAAGTAAGTCACACAGTTCTGTGGGATGGCAGATAAATGAAAACATGACACGCAGTTCTATGCAGCGGGTTTGGGAGGGCTGTTAAACGATGGGATAAGTGCATCAATGTTGGTGGAAATTATATTGAGAAATAACGGGACAATGTATGCATAAAACTAAACTGGTTTCAAGTTGTTATCATATTTAGTTATTTTTCTACAGCAATTTGTGACCTACTTATTAACTTACCCTCGTATGTATATGGATTGGTGATGTCTTTGATTTTTTGTGGAAGATTGTTCCACAGCTGAGCAGCGGAATACGCTAGGCTTGTTTTGTATAAATCTATCCTGGGCTTCGGAATGTGTAATATATTTAGTCGTTTACTGTGTCAAGCATTATATTTAAACGATGGCCAAAAGTAATATGGGGGTATTCCCATGTCGGATTTTGTGAATTAGTTTCGTAGAAGAAGACCGCCTTGGCTTGATTTTCACAATCACACGAGCTTGGATCGTTCAGAAAGCAATGGCAAACTACGGAACATAAAACTGCATAATAAATCTAAGACAACAAAAACTTGCCGCCTTTGATTGCGACGTTCTGCAAATGACATGCATCCAACTTAACTATTGTTGATTAAGGTTTTTTTTTTCTCGTTCTGTCGCTTTGAAATCAAACGTAGTCCATACACGTGTTACAACTTCTCGTGCACTGTACTGATTTTTGCGTGTGGGTTATCTGTCCCTATTACCAGTGTCTGTCGCCATCAGACGAAACCCACTCCGGCTTCTGAGGTACTTGTAAGTTACGTCTCCAAGTCAAGGACGAGAAGTCAACATTTTAGCTCAACTGACCGGTGTAAGGGTTGAACCTTCTATCTCGGCACCAGCACACCGGAAGTTTATGAACGTGCGCTCTTATCTATTCGACCATGCCAACCCCGTGTTGGTTATTTCTTTTTAGTGCCTCTTGGCGATTAGTTTTGTTTATGAGGAGCGGCTAGCCGAGTGGATAAAAATGCTGGGTTCTACTTCAGGTGACCCGGGTTCGATTCCACAGTTAGGTGTCGATATTTTTTTCTGTCGGGGTCAAAAAGAAAACCCTAATCTGTACAGTTCGCGGCAACTGCACTAGCCAGGCTCAAAGCTCAAGCATCCCCCACCCCAACCCCTTTTTCCCCCCCTTCCCTAGATGGGTTCAATCCTTACACTGGCTTTACGTTACTTACGTTAGCCTTTAACGTTGACTTCTTCAGAAAGCATTGGCAAACTACTGCACGTAAAATTGCAAAGGACATACAACATTGCAACATTAGAGAATACAGTAAGAGCCAGTCCCCTACGTGACAGCAGACTTTGAAGACCCCTGTAGCACAAGAAAACATCTTGAGAATCAGTGTGATGTGGTCACGTGACCAGGTAAACAGCAGCGCCCATCACTTACTTAAATGTGCAAAGGTCTACGAGCGTTTTACCTCGGTAAACTAATTTTACCGCACTATGATCCCGCCAGGTAAACATTCGCTAAAATAGCGTCGATACGTTGCCTAGGAAAACAAACAGGGGTCAGGCAACTCTTTTCTCTAGGCACCGCGTTTGTGTTTATCCCCCCTGATATTAGGTGGATATAACTACTGCTGCTTTCAATGATTTTATTTTTATGTATATGTCTGAAGAGGTTATGGGATTTGCTTTGTTCTGTTTTCATCTGTCGGGTGTGTCTTCGTAGAATCACTGTCTCTATCATAACCTTGGCAACAATGAATGTTTACATTTCGTGCTCGGCAGAAATGGCGCTGAATTGTGGGATTGCAACATACATTAAATATATTTTATAATTTGGAATGACGTCTTTTGTTGATAAATATAACATCGAATTGACATATATATATATATATATATATATATATATATATATATATATATATATATATATATATATATTCTCTGTCTCTCTCTGTCTCTCCCTCTTTCTCTCTCTCTCTCTCTCTCTCTCTCTCCATCTCTCACTCACTCTCTCTCCATCTCTCTCTCTCACTCTCTCTCCATCTCTCTCTCACTCTCTCTCTCCATCTCTCTCTCACTCTCTCTCTCTCCATCTCTCTCTCACTCTCTCTCTCCATCTCTCTCACTCTCTCTCACTCTCTCTCTCCATCTCTCTCTCACTCTCTCTCTCCATCTCTCTCTCTCACTCTCTCTCCATCTCTCTCTCTCTCTCTCTCTCGCTTTCATTCACGATCTCGTTCTTGCTCCCTGTCGCCGCTGTCTTACCCCCCCCCCTCCCTCTCTCTCTCTCTCCCTCACTATCTAGCCGTTGTCACCAAGTGGGGTGTCGGGTTTGGTGAGCCTCGCGCAAAATTCGGCGCTAACAGAAAGCAGGTACTACCGTATCCTGTCACATGATAAACATATCTGACTGACACCTTCGTCTGCTTGTATAAGAATACGATAGTTGTTGATCTATCTCAGACGACAAGAAATCAGCGTTGTGGTCCCGCCGCCATGATATTAATTCATTCATTCAGTAGCATGTCCTTTGCAGAACCTCGCTCCCATAATAACCTTCCGGAAAACCTCTCGATCATAAGCAAGATGTCCCGCTTCCGATACACCCATCTGGAGATCATCCGCCACATCCTGCACCCATCGTCTCCTAGGCCCTTCTCCTCCTCTCTTCCCAGGCATATACCCCTCCATTATTGTTCTCTCGAAACTTTCTCTCCAAGTGACGCATGTCAACAACCAATGTTTCAGGCATCATCGGATTACTTCTCCCACACCACACAAGAAACTTGCAAGTCGTGTGAGAGGAAATGAATTATACATTTTATTGCCGTTGGCTCTTTACAGTTACAAAACAGTCGCTATCAAATCACACACAAAGCCACAGAATTGCCTATCACTAGTTTCCTAATCCTATTGCTAATCTCTATCTATTTGGCTACACAAAACTCCTATCAACACTAAACGATCTGCTCGCTACGAAGTCAGTCCCCAGTCTGACTTTCCTACTCGCGTGGCTACACAGCACGCGGAAGGACCTTGATGCGTCCTTCGGCTTTTTGCGTGCCGTTACATTCAGCACGCTTATATTAGCTGTCTCCTATTGAGTGGCAATCGTGGCTATCACGTAGGCGTGATTCTGTCGTGACCAGAGTGCTAACTATCTGGTCGACGTCTCCGTGTCTCATGAGAGAACTAGTTAATAGTCCCCCATTCTATCACCTACACTGCCCTTATATCGGGGCACTGTATTACCTCTAATCTACTTGAGGTTGACCACTCTTCCCGGTGGTCTTCTATCTTGAGGCAGACCTCCGGCCTCTATGTTTCAGTCTTTGACACACACCCTCCCCTCCTGTGTTGCGTCATCAACTTTGACTCATTGGTTGTGACGCAAGAGGTTTCTAAAAAATTAGTGTATCTAATTTTTGTCAAAGACTGCTGATAACCTGGCTTTGGGTAACTCATAGACTCCTACTGACAATTGTCACAATGTAATATGACTTTACTTGGCTACTGGCAATCGCCAAAAACTTGTCTGGTTGGCGTGAGCCCTCTTCTCAATCGCAATATTATATTAATTAGAGGTATGTCTGAACCGGACCGTTGTCTTATAAGACCTGCCCTCAAATAGTAAATTAACTCACTACCCATACAAAGTTGACTTTCTTAGGGTCAACACATGAATTGCTTCATGTCCCCCATATAATATTAAACAACCATTACACAAGCTGTGTGCGACAGGCTTTACCTATTTCGCTTCCGCGTGTAAAGTTATCTTTCACTGTTAAGTTAGTGTTTCGTCGTCTATTATGTCCCCTGACCCGGAGTTATCTCCCTTTGATCTACAAAAAATGTATGCAATTTATATGTTTGTTTTCCTGGATGTTTGCGTGTTTGGATCTAACTAATAGTATAATCTAACTTCTAACATGTGTATCTAACTATCATGTGTATGTATGTTAGTTTTCAAGTGCCATAATTCGGTTAAATGTGGCCACAAACAAGTGTATAACACTAATTCGTGACTACGTTTCCGTCTTATGAGACTTAAAATACTTTCTCTAAGATCTATACTAAACTACACACAACACATTCACGACAAGCACATTTTCAACAATCGAAAACAAACATTTGACGCAGACAAAAATAAAAAGTCGCGTTGAGCGGCAGAAAAAATCCGCTGACTGATCTCACTCTCTCTTGTATAATTTACATTTGCTCTCCCTTTCACACTTCTGTCACACATCTTTTACCCTTACTTCTGTCACACATCTTTTACCCTCACAATTATTTAAAAACCTTGGAGTGACACTGTACAAGTTTGGCTCAGTTTGACAAAGTTGAGCTCAATGACTGTGCGTAAATTGCTGCACGAGTCATTTATTTACAACATATTTACATGTAAGAGAAAGGGTTGATGGTTTGTACCCTGGTATTATTAACCACTATATTCTACTGCAATAATACTCTAAATACTGACATCCTAATACTAGTTCTATAAATATGTATTTAATGTGTTACCTATTTTAATATATTTTGCCACATTAATCCTAATATTTATCTAATTTAAGGGACGTAATCTAATTATTTAAAATGAAATTGATGTGAGATGAGTTATGTACCTTTCTGAATGGGTAATGTGAAATGTAATAAATTATGTACCTTTCTAACATGGGTAATGTGAAATATAACAAAATTCTAACTAATGTTTTTAAATGATGAAAAAAATATATGATTGATATTCTTACTCTAAATGGTGTAAATGATGTATGTTTACTTGTATAATCCTTTTTATCCTATTACGGTGTAAACTAATCATAATACTAAATGATAACGTTTGTTAAATGGACTGGTTCATTAAGATGGAATGAACTCAAGTGAAATGAACCTAAGTGAAATGTAACAAACTAAATGGTAATATTACTATCTAAATTTAATCCTAGTTTATATTTAGCTGTTATTACGTTTAAATTACTATCCTAATCTACTTTTAAGCTAAGTAAGTGGGTGAATTAATGATCTATCTAAACTAACTGAAAACTATTATATTTCCTAAATCTTATATCTTATATATATGTTAGAGTGATCTAATCTACTATAATTTATCACTATATTAAAATATTATAATACATATCACAATCAGTATATATATACATGGTATTCAATTACCTCAGGTCAGTTGTTGTCTTAATGTTTAGAAATTGCTTTCATAGGCATACTCTATATACACAATTGGCCTGGGTATATGAAATACATTACACAGTCATACTTGTGTCCTATGGGTATTGCATCTGTAGAGTTCGCTTGTGTCGTAGACCAGTATTTTCGTGTCTGTATTTATGTACTGTTCTGACACTGTTCTTCTATGCTTATACAGATGGTTCACCGGCACACATATGAAGCTTAGTATATAACGAGCTGTCTCAGTTCACACGGTGATATACTTGTTTTCGAAGCACAGTTCTTATGTTGAAGTCTACGGACACATGGTAGTTCACTGTTCTTAGTACATGGTTCAGAACATAATGTCTATGTATTCGTAAAATATCTCACATAGAATATTCTAATGTACTAATTTAACATCTATTACTCTACACTCTTATGTGGAATCTCCGGTATTTCTACCTCAGATGGTCGACTAAGGGTATCAGCCAGAATGTTGTCCTTACCCTTAATATGCTCTATACTAAAAGTATAGTTTTGTAGTATTAGCGACCACCTGTATATACGGTCATTCCGATGCACACCACTTTGTATGACCGTGATTGGGGAGTTGTCAGTCTGGACAACGAAGTGAACACCCGCTAGAAATCGATGGAGCTTTCTCACCGCATAGATGACGCTTAGGGCTTCCAACTCTGATATGGAATATCTGGACTCAGCAGGTGTGATCTTACGGCTCACGTAGCAAATCGGATGGAAGATGCCATCATAAAATTGGCCTAGTACTGCAGCGATGGAGATTCTGCTGGCATCTGTCCTAAGATAATAAACGAGCCTAGGATTAGGCAAGCGAAGGATTGGTACATTACTAAACAGGATTTTCAATTTTGACAATGCAGAAATTAATAATGCATCTTTGACATCTAATTTTACAGATGCTTTTAAAACATTGGAAAATACACTTGTAATTTCCGCTAAGTTTGGTATGAATTTGCTATAGTAATTCACTAATCCCAAAAGGCTTCTGACCTGCTTCTTTGTGGTAGGCATGGTCAGGTTCATAATTTTGGTAATAATTCTATTGTCAGTCTTAAGTTGACCTTGTGAAATGACATGACCCAAAAAATCAATTTCTTTTAGACCCAATTCGACTTTGCTCGGTTTGACAGTGAGACCGAAGAGTCGCAACCTATCGAAGACATGTCTTAGTTTCAGTAAGTGTGTTGTCCAGTCATCAGTATGGACACATATATCATCTATATACGTCACTGTATTCGTCACTCCATGCAGTAGATCTCTAGTTAAGCGTACGAAAGTGGCAGGAGCGTTTCGAAGTCCGAAAGGAAGAAAACGCCACTCGTACAGTCCTAAAGGTGTTGAAAAAGCAGTAAGATGAATGGATTGAGTTTGCATAGGGACCTGCCAATATCCCTTAGTAAGATCTAATTTAGAAAAGATTTTGGAGGTGGACATGTCAAGAATAAGATCTTCGCAGGAAGGAATTGGTTCTGCGTCGATCTTAGTGACGTTGTTGAGCTTTCGATAGTCCACACACAGACGAATTGTGGAGTCTTTTTTCTTAACTAGGACGATTGGAAAGGAGTACTCAGATGTAGATTTCTGGATGATCCCACTAGCTTCTAAATTAAGAATTTCCTTATTTAGACTTTCTCTATAGCTGAGTGGGATAGAGTACGGCCTGCATTTGATAGGCTTAGAGTCCGAAAGAAGAATGGAGTGCTCGATTCTGTCCGTCCTACCTGGAATGTCAGAAAATATGTCTTTATACTCCGTCACTAATTCTACTAATTGTCGTCGTTGACTGTCTGTTAGTCCCTGTTCTATCCGTATGCTATCTAATGTCGCAGTCTTTTTTACAATAGGAACAGGTAGTTCCATTCCGTCGTCGTCTACCTGATTCAGTACGGTGGTGGTGCTAAGTGCGTATTCTGTAAGCTCACTAAATGTATGCATCTCGTCGGATTTGCCAGTCTCGCTAACTAGTTTAGTTGCGTTGTGTATGTCTGTCGTCTGATCACTAGGTGTGGGTGCACTGTGTTCGTCTGTCTCTACTTCTGTCTCTTGTCGTGAAAAGTAAGGTTTCAACATGTTGACATGGAATATCTTTAAGTGTCCGTTTATCGATATTTCATAGTCAACATCTGAAAGTTTTTGTATCACCTTGAAAGGCCCTTGCCATGAAGTTACCATTTTATTATGCTTGTCTGGTAGTAGCACCATTACGTCTTGATCAGTTTCAAGTGTTATGGGTCTAGCACTTTTGTTAGGACTGTGATGTTTGAGGATATCTGCACTGTTCACTGGAGTGAAACCATTCTTCTCCTCCCAGACAGATATTTCTTCATCTGTACAGTGCCTTAGCTGGGGTAGACACCCAAGAATTAAATCAGTACAAGGGTTGTCTAGTATTGCACAAGTAAAGGTACCAGAAAGGAACGGGGTGTTTATACGGGCTCTTGCCAGAGGATAGGTTTCTATATTACCAGAAAAAGTCCGGCATTTTACAGAGTCACCAGTATAATCCTTTGGATTAACAAGTTCCTTTTTCACACCAATAATAGAGCTCCCACTGTCAAGCAAACATCGGCATGGCTTCTCATTGACCATTGCAGAGTGAAACAATAGATTGCCTCTGGAGGCTATAACTGCATTTGCATTCTCTACGGAGGATGTTACAATATGCCCACATGTAAGTTTGCCGTCTGCATGAAATTGGTGACATTGGTCACAATTGTCAAAGCTTAATACATCGTTCACACAACACACATCTTCAGATTGCTTAAAAGGTAATACATTCTCAACTTCACACTCAGTCTCACTACCACTATCAGAAGATGTATCAATCAAAATAGCATTGTTGGCTTTCATGCGTTGGCGGCCCAGGCACTTATTTGAATAATGGCCGTAGCTGGAACAAAAGAAGCATTTGATTGCACGCCTGTATGCAGATCTTTTGTTTTGTTGCTTCTTAATAACATTTTCAAGATGTGCCGGATAGTTTGGTGATTTATCACACATAGAATAAGTGTCATGCAAAAGTTGACAGTAGATACATTTTGACACTTTCCTATCCTTCTTGTCGACTCTATGAAATGGTTTTCTATTACTTTGATAGTTTTTAGGTTGGTCCTTTACAAAAGAAACTACTTCAGAGTCATTTGAAGTCTTAAAAATATCTCTATTTGAAGAAAAATATGCAGAGCCTTTCTTTTCAAATTGTGCTATGTTCTCAATGTCTGACTGCTGCAAGAATTTAGCAAACGGAGATGGTATAGTGGATATGACTTTATCCATGGCTATTAAATTTTTAAGTCTGTCAAAGTCTTTTCCTATGTTAGCTGCTTTAAGCCACCTATCTAGTACACTTTGCACATTTGAGACGTAATCAATGAAAGTCTCACTAGGTATTGGTTTTAAATTTGAGAACTGAACCTGATACCCAGGGGCATCAAGTAAAAAGTGTTGCATTATCCTATCATGGATGTACTGATAGTTAGATCAAAGATCAGTTGGTATAGATTCTATCACTTTAAGGGGCTCACCACTAAGATTCTTCATATAAATCATAGCCCACATCTCTATTGGAACCTTCTTCTTCTTCTTCAGCGTTCCGAGCCATTGAGGTTCTTTGCTGCAAATACAATCTGTCTCCATTCGTCTCTCTGGTGGACCTTCTCTTGCCAGTCGTTGATTCCAAGTGCTTGTAGGTCTGTATGTATATTATCTCTCCACCGCCTTCTTGGTCTACCTCGGGGTCTACGGTCATTTATTTCCTGAGTGTAAGCGAGTTTTGTTTCCCTATTATCTTCCATTCTTTCTATATGCCCCAGCCATTGTAGTCTATTAGCCTTCATGATACCAGTGATTAGCGGGGACTTAAACAAATCATAAATGTCTTTGTTACTTCTTCTTTTCCACTCTCCACTTTGTGTATCCCTAATGGGTCCAAAGATGCGTCTTAAAATTTTGTTCTCAAAGGTTTGTAACAAGGCTTCGTCTCCTTTCGTTGTACTCCAGGTTTCAGAGCCATACAGCACAACTGGTCTGATCAGTGTTTTGTATATTGTGATTTTGGTGTTACGAGATAGCGCCTTTGATTTTAGTAGATGTTGTAGTGCATAGTATATCTTATTTCCAGAGTTGATTCTAGTTTGTATTTCTTCCCTTATGATGTTGGAGCAGTTGAAGATTGTACCCAGGTATTTGTATGTTTCCGTTCTTTTAATGGTCATATTATCTATTTGTATGTGGCCAGAGTTTTTAGCCATTCCGTCTCTTGAAATTACCATATATTCTGTCTTATCTTGGTTGATAACCAGCCCCATCTGTTGGGCTTTTTCCTTTAAGTGAGTCAATATTTCTAATGTCTTTTGTTCACTTTGCCCTATAATATCTATATCATCTGCATAACCAAGCAGCTTGGATGTTCCTCCAATATCACATTCCTCCTTTACCTTCCTTACAACTTTCTCTAGAGCCAGATTGAAGAGTAGCGGCGATAGTGCATCACCCTGTTTCAAGCCAGATGTTATTTGGAAGGGGTCTGATTTCCTGCCTTTATATGTTACTATATTATAAGTATCTTCCATGCATAGTTTGGTCATGTTAATTAACTTCCTTGGTATTCCAAATTCCTGCATAACATTCCATAGACTATTCCTATGGACACTATCATAAGCCTTTTTAAAATCCACAAAAATGTTGTGGAGATCTCTTTTATATTCCCAATTTTTCTCGGCTATTTGTCGTAAGATAAATATCTGATCTATTGTTGATCTGTTTTGTCTAAAACCCGCCTGGTAGTCACCTAATATGTCTTCTGAATATGGTTTTAGTCTATTTAGTAATACTGCGGATAGTATCTTATAGCTTGTGGACAGTAGTGATATTCCTCTATAATTTCCACATTGGAACTTGTCTCCTTTCTTAAAGATAGGTATCAATAATGACTCTTTCCAGTCATGGGGTAATTCTTCTGTCCTCCAGATTTTTATTATTAGTTCGTATAGCTTTAGATGTAATGCATGGCCACCTGCCTTTATAAATTCAGCAGCAATTCCATCAGTCCCAGTTGCCTTATTGTTTTTAAGTCGTGTGATTACATATAGGATTTCTTCAAATGTAGGTTCTTCAATTTGTGGTTCGCATGTTAGAACCTCTTCCTGTGGGAAAATGTTACTTGGAGCTTCACAATTTAGTAATTCAATAAAATATTCTTTCCATGTGTTGCACATTTCCTCATTGGTATTTATCATATTCCCATTTTTGTCTTTTAAACCATATGTGTTTTGTTGGTGCCCTCGTTTCATTGGCTTCAGTACTTTAAAAAATTTTCTGGATTCATTTTTCTGGTGATTAGTTTCCATATCTTTGATTATATTACTCATATATTCTCGCTTCTGCTGTCTGACTATTTTTGTAGCCTCTTTACATTCATTTCTATAATGCTCTTCCTTTTGGATGTTATTGATGTCATTTAACCATACATGTCTGGCATTCTTCTTCCTAGTGACTGCTTCTTCACATTTTTGATTGAACCATGTGTTCTTTCTATGCGTGGTTGACACACCGAGACATTCTTCTGCGGTAGATTGAATTGTATTCTTGATGTTCAACCAGGTTTGGTCAACGCTTTCCTCCAAAGGGTTTTGCAAAATTTCAAGTTTACATTTTATTTCATCTGTAAATTTCTCTTTGACTGTAATGTCTTGTAGTTTTTCTCTGTTATATGTTGGGTGTAATCTTTGTAATTTAGTATAGAAAGCTCTCTTAAGTTTTATTTTAAATTTTGCTCCAACGAGGAAATGGTCACTGTGGCACTCAGCTCCTCTATAACTTCTGACTTGCTGTATGTTTGATGCATTTCTGTTGTTAATTAAAATGTGATCTATTTGATTATAGGTTCTCTTGTCACATGATTTCCAAGTTTGTTTGTGTATATCCTTTCTTTGTAGTCTGGTACTGCTAATCTGCAGTCCTTTGGCTTCTGCCAGGTTGATGACTCTCCATCCATTATCATTTGAAGTTGTATGTAGGCTTTCCATACCGGCCACTTTTTTATTAGTTTGCTCTCTACCTATTTTTGCATTGAAGTCTCCCAGCACAATCAGGATGTCCTGTTTGGGGGTTTCTTCTATGACATCTTCCAGATCATTA
The DNA here is from genome assembly GCA_014155875.1 of Cepaea nemoralis. Taxonomy (NCBI): domain Eukaryota; kingdom Metazoa; phylum Mollusca; class Gastropoda; order Stylommatophora; family Helicidae; genus Cepaea; species Cepaea nemoralis. The sequence goes on from JACEFZ010014381.1 coordinate 401,707, forward strand.
TAAAAGTCTTCTTTAATATCATCTTCTTTCTCTTCAGTAGGTGCATGTACATTAATCATCGTTATATTTTTCCATTTACCTTTTATTCGTAATTTACTAATCCTGTCATTAAAAGCTTTAAAGTTTAAAATGTTCCCCCATAACTCTTTTTTGATGACAAATCCTGTTCCTAATTCATGTTTATTTTGGGTGTTTCCTCCATATATTATAATCATTCCATTTTGCTCTAAAGTACCCTCTCCTGGCCACCTTATTTCTTGAATTGCTGTGATATCCATTTGATATTCAACCAGCTCCCGGGTTAGTTCTTCGGCCGCTCCAGCTCGATATAGTGTCCGTACATTCCATGTTCCAAATCTCAAAAGTCCTTTAACGTTCCAAGGTCGTTGTCCAGATAAGTCAGTCCGATATCGAGGCTCATGTATTTGTTTCGTAACAAAGAAAGGTTTTTACAAAGGTGGGGATGTTAACCCCACGCTTCAACCCCCAACCTGGAGGACCAGGGTGTTTCTCTTTGTCTGTTCTCTACCCTTTGACCTGTCCGGCTTGGGAGGCCCTGCTGGTAGCTACGCTACCGCCGGCATAGCTCTCAGGGTCATTGAGAAACTCAAGCTCCCCCACCACGACAAGGTGGAAACACCATCGGGGGAGTCTATTGGAACCTGGTGATATTTAAACTGATACTCGACATTTTCTGTCCAGGCTGATATGGAATCTTCTTTACAATATGGTTTGATAATATTTTTGTATTTGTTGAACTTATTTTCTTCTTGTTGACTTTTTAATTTAGTAGCAGAGATCTCTGCGTGTGAGTCTACATCCATACCTTTCATCTTTAACTGTGTCTCTGATTCTACTTGAAATTGTTTTTCCTTAACTCTTGCCATTTCATCTATCTCTTTTTGCTTTAGTTCTTTCTCCTGATCTAATTGCTTTTGCTTTAATTCTTTCTCTTGATCTAATTGCTTTTGCTTTAATTCTTTTTCCTGATCTAACTGTTTTAGCTTAATCTGTTTGTCATCTTCTAGCTGTTTTTGTTTTGTTATCTCAGCTAGTTCTGCAATCTCCTTTTGGTGTTGTCTTTCCCGTGCACGTTCATCTCTCTCCGCATCTTCTTTTCGTATACGATCAGCTGTCTCAGCATCTTTTGCTTCTTTAAATTTCTGATCAGCATATTGTTGTAGCTCTTTACCTGTGTATTGTAAATCTTTGCCTGCTTTTATGAAGTCAGCTAACGTAGCCATGTTATTGGGAGCTTAGATAGCGTTGAAAGGCACTCAAATAACTAATTACTTATTTATCTTAGATATGGAGTATTAATTTAAATCTCTGAGCACTATCAATTGTACTCTTAGTTTATAACCTGGAAAATTTTATCCTGAAAAGCAGAGCACAAAAATATGCTAATGCATCACAAGCTGAAAAAGAGATGCACTATTAATCACATTGCATGCCAAATATATTGAGTATACTCAACTTAATGTTCCCGAGAATCAGGAACACCACTCCGGTAACACAGGTCACCTCGTTTGGCACTTCGGCATACACACGAGTTTTCTAATCAGCTGTTGTTCACCCTGGTTCACAGAGCAGCAACAATTAACAAGTAGTAAACGATATATAATATTCTCGACAATTTAGTACAATCACAATGACATGCCCACGAACAAACAGAATATAGTTTAATTAATATTAAATTGTCAATGTCCTGTCTTCGTTCTACCGTTTTATGCCTTTCGTTACTAACCTAGTTTAATCTATGGAAGTTTTGTGCAGACCAAGTCTAATTTGCATGGCCAAAAGTAGTGCCAGCGTGACGGTAAACAAATAGAAAAAGTACGAAAAAAATTCAATAACTGCTTTCAAATAAATAAAAATATAATAATAATGTTTAAATAAATAAATATATTCATTTACTAACTTAAATAAACAAATAATAGTTAATATAAAGCACAGATTCAGGCGGGCAGCAGCTTGACGATTTGTAAACAACCAGATGCTGAATGCGAATGGCGTTGAACAACTGCTTGTCAATCGTACTACGTCAGAGGCGCAGCGCTATTTTTAGCTTGCAAAAATCTATAATGTTGCTGGCCTGTGTATCGCTCCGCCATGAATCTTATTTGATAGTTATTCATAAACAAATCAATAATTACATAAATAAATGAAAGAAAATAATAATATGAATACTTACAACTTTGAAGAACACATGATTAAGTACATAATATTTTAATAAACACAAATAAACATTATTTTGTCACGATAGGCACAGTTTAGCTCGCAACTCGTTCTAGTCTGCACACGTCATCAGTCACTGACACAAATTAAACCCTAGTCTAGAGCCGTGGGTAAGTGTTATAGCTTGAACATTTGTCCAAGCCACACTTCTGACACCACATTAATCCTCGCCTGTCAACAACCAATGTTTCAGGCATCATCGGATTACTTCTCCCACACCACACAAGAAACTTGCAAGTCGTGTGAGAGGAAATGAATTATACATTTTATTGCCGTTGGCTCTTTACAGTTACAAAACAGTCGCTATCAAATCACACACAAAGCCACAGAATTGCCTATCACTAGTTTCCTAACCCTATTGCTAATCTCTATCTATTTGGCTACACAAAACTCCTATCAACACTAAACGATCTGCTCGCTACGAAGTCAGTCCCCAGTCTGACTTTCCTACTCGCGTGGCTACACAGCACGCGGAAGGACCTTGATGCGTCCTTCGGCTTTTTGCGTGCCGTTACATTCAGCACGCTTATATTAGCTGTCTCCTATTGAGTGGCAATCGTGGCTATCACGTAGGCGTGATTCTGTCGTGACCAGAGTGCTAACTATCTGGTCGACGTCTCCGTGTCTCATGAGAGAACTAGTTAATAGTCCCCCATTCTATCACCTACCCTGCCCTTTATATCGGGGCACTGTATTACCTCTAATCTACTTGAGGTTGACCACTCTTCCCGGTGGTCTTCTATCTTGAGGCAGACCTCCGGCCTCTATGTTTCAGTCTTTGACAAGTGACCAAAATATTTCAAGTCTCTTTGGTCTATTTCCCCCAATAGCCAACCCCCTTCAACACTCAGGTCCCGAATTATTGATGCATCCGTTCCCTTCTCCACCCAAAACACTCCCAGAACCCGTCTACAACACTTATATTCAAAGGCTTTCATGCGCTGCTCAGCTTGTTTAGTAAGTGTCCAGATCCCACAGGCGCATGTTGCAATGGGAAAGGATGCATGCTCTTAAAAATCAAATTTTTGTAGTTCTGTCTGTCCCACTCCATAATTTATTCAGTTGTATCCAGTCGTGACATTACAATAGGGAATCAATACAGCTAGCTATGTGTAACTCCTGCGAAAAAGATGAGAGATACTAAACACAGACACAGTGTACACACTTTACAACGAACTCCACTACAGAAAAAGTAAATCACGGGGGGGGGGGGGGGGAACAACGATGATTTACAGGCCTCCCACCCCCAAATACAATAAAAATGAGTATACTACTACACAGCGAATCGACGTTTCGATTATAATAGTCTTCCTCGGGAACAACACAAACAGATCTAAAGAAAAAGGAGATTAGAAAATTTAATAACATTAAACCACAAACACAAACAGAAAAAGTCTAGGTATGATACGTTGCTAGGCCATTACACATCCGTCGTTGCCAGGAAGGCGGTGCAGAAGTTGGGAAAAAAACTCAATCAACGTTTTCGCTGAGTTCGACAGCACAAGAATCTAAAAAACTTGCTTCTCCTTCACGACAACGCGCGCCCTCACACAACTCTGGCAACACGGGAAGCTGTCACCAAATAGTGTTGGATTGTACCACGCCATCCACACTATAGTCGGGATTTGAGACCCTCTGATTGTAATACATGTGGTCTAATTAAAGTTACACTCCGTGGGACAAGGTTTGAAGATGATGGAGTGATTCATGCATCGAAGAAGTGGCTACATGATCAAAACAAAATCTGGTATAGGCAAGGAATACATGCACTTGTTTCACGCTGGCATAAAGCCGTACAAGTTGATGGGGATTATGTTGAAAGTAACAATGTTTGCATGACATTTCCGTGTATATTATGTATACATTTCATGCTTTCTGAAAAAAAACAGGCCCCTGAGAGAAACGATGTGGTGCATTACTTTCTTATGCATTTATGTGTATGTCTGTCACTTCGTCTCGTTGTTTATCAATATGTCTGCTTGCATCTGTATGAGATTTAAACAAACAAATACACATATGTGTGTTTCAGTATGCGATTGTGGTGTGTGTGTGCGAGCGTGCGTGCGTGCGTGCGTGCGTGCGTGCTTGTGCGTGCGCGCGCGTGTGTGTACGTACTCTGAGTACACAAAGACAGCACTGTCTAACAAAAGCAATACAAGTAATAAAACCTGGCTGCTGTTTTTGTTATCTTCCGGTACAGTCTGCGCATGACAAACGCCGGGTAAGTATGACGTCACTGGTACAGATCAAGTGACAGATTTGCTTGTTCCACCCAGTTGTTGTTTGTCACCCTTTCTTCTTCGTGCTCTCAGTATTTGCACCTGGAATTATTAAGAACGTTGGTAGACAGTTATGGGCACTTATTGAAAGTAATTATTATAAAACCGCAGATTAGATTATATAAATAATGCAGACTAGGGTAGGAGGTTAAAGACCAGATACGTCACTGAAGTATGTCTAAAGTCTGGTGTAGAAGATAAAAGATCAGACAAGTTAGTGAGATACCTCTACACTCTAGTGTAGGAGAGGAAAGATAAGACAAGTTAGTGAGGCACAATTCTACTCTTGGATAGATGAGATACACTTTACGAATAAAAACAGATAAAAAAGCATCTAAATTAAGTGTGAACATATACATAAATGCATATATAAACAAACTATATAATATATGCGTATGAATTATTTATGTTCGCATAGCCGTGTTGTTAAAAATAAGCATGCAAGTTATCTTCAAAAGTGTAGAGTAATATTTGATACTTATCACTTCAGGTGGCGTGCCATATACTAAGAATGATGATGATGCTCGTATCCCCCACCCTATGTTCTAACATGTCAGTTAATTTGACCACTTTGTTTGGCATTTACCAGGCTTGACACAACTTTTATTTGCGACTGTTAGTTTGACGATACTAAATGCCTTCACATCAGGTGGCTGAGTACAACATTGGTATAAGGCGCAGCATTGCGTCAATATGATCATTTTTTTATTTTTATATTCTAGAAGCGAAAACACAACAATCCATCTAGATCATCTTTTCCCCCTACAGTCTGTAATAAAATGTACACCACGATATAAAAACTATCTTCTTCTCCTTCTTAATCTATCTGTTATAATTTCCATTGAAAAAAAAAAAGAAAAATAAATAAATAAATAAGTAAATAAATAAATAAATAACTAAATAAATAAATAAATAAATAAAAACCAAAAAATGAAACATGACCTCGACATACTTACATATTTCTGTTCTATATTCTGGAATAAATACGCAACATTTCGTCAACATGTTCGTTTGTTCTCAATCTACTTTCTACACAAAAGCAACTGACAATATGAAAAATGATGAAATAATACAATTATGACAGCAGCTAAACATTGCCGGCAAAGATCTGCGAATAATAAAGAGTATATATTAGCAGCAAACAGCAGCAATAAGAATCAACAACCTGTTAGCAAGATTTCAGTGTACAAAGAAGGGCACCACACAAGGTTGCGTAATATGTCATGATTTGTTCTTATTGCACAGTGAACATATAATGAGATCTACAGAAAATATGCTGACACAGTCTTGATAGCAACAAGCCAGAAAGAACTACAGGAAAAGATAGTTACAGTGCTTATAGAAAGTGGGAAAAAAATTTGCATTATTTTCAATAATAGGAAGGCAGAAGTCGTGGCGACATCAATGAAACAGATCGTGCCTAAATGTACCACTTGAATGAAACATTTCATTTTGTGGCAAATGCAGACATTCAACATGGATAATATCAAAATGAAAATGTATTACAGAGATAAAGAACAGGAAAGGACAGGTTAAAGCTGCATTTTATTAAATGCAAAACATTTTATGCAATAATTCTGTGTTAATGGCGGTTAGAAAAATGATTTTTGCATGTTACATTGAATTAGTTATAACACATGACTGCGCATCCCGGACAATTAGTAAACATACGAAAAGATTCATGGAAGCTATAGAGATTTATATAGTTTCTTTTAGAAGAATATTGAAAAATCTCCGGACAACTAAAATGAGCAATCTGGACATTTTGAAAAAAAAGAGGGTGTGTGTGTGTGTGTGGGGGGGGGGGGGGGTACGGCTAAGTCACAGTGACAACACCTCGCAAACATCAGATTGAGGCAATCATCATTTTATGGCCACATTATGAGAAGACAAAAACTGAAACATGTTGTGACAATCGGAATGATTTGTGGAAAGAGAGATAGAGGAAGACAGCGAGAGAACATTCTTGACTGTCTTGTGTGTCGTGGCACGGAAGGGAGTCAACACATGAATTGGTCCATGCCCTTAGAGATCACAACTTGAAAAGAAGCATGGTCGTCCACGGCAGGCAGCAAAGCACTTCATAACAATGATTCAAGAAAATGATCTGCAACAATGCATAATGCTCATCTTTATTTCCTACCATTTAGAGTAAAATACAGAATAATGTATTAACATGAATCACGTTCCGTCTACATTCTAGAAGAGGATATACAACATTTCATCTACACCATCTCTGTCCTACATTATGTGCTTGATTATACAACATTGCATTACCATTATTTTCCCCACTTTTTTCGCATTTCCTTTACAGGCATCGCTGTGAACACCAGCATTTACCGCTGTCGTTGATTTCTTGTCAAGATTACGCTCAGTAGTTTGCCATTGCTTTCTGAGCGGCCGGTTCACTTATCCTGTAAGTGACCAACGCGGCGAGAACCGCTTCCAATTCTCGCGCGCTGCGTTACCCCACGTGGATAAACGGGATTACGGAGAAAGTCGTTTAACCACTAGGCCAGGGAGACCGGCATTTTCCCCACTACATTCTAGAATAGACGAGTAACATACAACATTTAATCCATACGACCTCTTTTCCTCTACATTATAAGTTGAATATACAACATTGCATTAACATTTTTGTCTTCACTACATTATAGAATATAATATACAACATTTCATCAATACGATCTCTTTTCCTCTACATTCTAGACTTGAATATACAACATTGCATTAGCACGGTCATTTTTTAAACTCTAAATTCTAGAATAGAAGAGATAATAATAAAATAGTGTCTTCTTTATGGAATTGTCAATCTAGCCAATGTGACTCTTGTGTTTGCATCTTAAGTTATGCAACAGACATGTTTTCTTTTCCCATTCTTAGCACTTACTAATGATCTCTCGACTTTTGTTCTGCTGCAGTCATTGCTTTGTTTGCATCTATAATTGGCACGTACTGATTATGTTTATTGTGATAACCATTTACACGTTTTCGGTATAAGTATATTCTGCATGTCGTTGCTTTCTATGAGTTTTCCCTTGTGTTTTATCGTAGGTTTCTGTGTGTTGATGTTGTATTTTCTGTTGTTTTTTTTTTAGTGATAATTTGTTTTTCTTAACGGATTCTTTGATGATAGTTTGCTACTTAAGAAAACACATTGGCGTTTTCAATAAAAGAGTATATATTGGCACCTTGCCGTCTTAGCAGACGATAGTTTATTACATTGTGCTTCAAAAAAGGCATTATAACTACAACCAGACCATAGAGTTATACCTCTCCATAGCACAAAGCCTGGGCTGAACTGTAAAGATCTTGTGTTGCCCATACAGCATGATCCCTCTCTCGGCCTGGAGTTTACCCCAGAGGAAAGGTACCGTAATACCAATACATTTGGAACAATACATGCTGCAGATCAGCAAAGTAACGCTGCAACTGTCTGTCTGACCGAGCTTCTATCCTAGACCATTTGCCGAACAAGGCTTAGGATCTAATCCGCCCTGCCATGACATTTAGTCTTAGTCTTAGGTTATATTTCCTCGCACGAGGATAAGGCGTGTACCCCCTGCCCCACCCCTCCCCCACCCCAGATTGCGCTCCTTCGCCAGAAGTGGTTGGCAAAATGTGAGCTTTTCGGGTTTGATCTGCGCCGGCCAAGATTCGGCGCCAACATATAACAGGTAGTGCAGCGAGTGGATAGAACGCCGGACTCTCATTCGGGAGACCCGGGTTCGATCCCCGGTAAGGTGCGGGATTTTTTTCTGTCGGGGGCAAAAAGAAAATCCTAACCTGCACAGTTCGCGGCGACTGCACTAGCCAGGCGGCCTTAATTCCTCAGGCTCAAAGACCCCTCTGCCATACACCGCAAGGTACTATATTAGCAGTAAATGACAGTTTTTTTGACAGCAGTGCCGTTTACTGAACTTTTACTGTCAAACGTTTACTGTCAAACATGTACTGTCGGTTAATATTTGATGTTGCATATCTTATGTATGCTTGTGTGTATTGCAGTGCGTGCATACTTACAGTGTTGGAATTTGCTTTCTGCATGGTACTGTTTAAGTGTTCTGTTTTATTCCTCCGATTTTAATGCTTGTGTGTACACTTCGTTGTCAGTAGAATTATTTTCTCGTTGTTTCTCTTTATTATATGTTGTACAAATATTTTTGGTGTCGATTATGATTGTATCATCATCATCATCATCATCATCATCATCATCATCATCATCATCATCATCATCATCATCATCATCATCATCATCATCATCATCATCATCATCATCATCATCGTTGTCGTCATCAACATCATCATTGTCGTCATCTTAATCCTCTTCATCATCACCAACATATTCATCATTGCCACTGTAGGTCAGCATGGCCTAATGGATAAGAACGCTTGTTCTTAAACATCTGGTGTGCTGATGCCGAGGTAAGGGGTTCAACTCCTACACCGGGTAGCTGGACTAAAATGTTGACCTGTCGTCCTTGACTTGGGGACGTTAATTACAAGTACCTCTTAAGTCGGAGTGGGTTCGCCTGATGGCGAGGGGTACTGTTAATAGGGAAAGCTAATCCACACGCAAAATTCTTTCCAGCACTACTAGAAGTAGTGTGTATGGAATACGCTTGAGTTCAAAGCGAGAGGGCGCAAAAAGAAAAAAGTAATAGTCACTACTACCAAAACCACCACAGCAGTAACATTCATCGTCTCACATTCATGTTAATCATATCACTACTACTACTACTACTACTACTACTACTACTACTACTACTACTACTACTACTACTACTACTACTACTACTACTACTACTACTACTACTACCACCACCATCACTGCCGCAACTACTACTACTACCACTACTACTACTATCACCAATACTACTACTACTACTACTACTACTACTACTACTACTACTACTACTACCTACTACTACTACTACTACTACCACTACTACTACTACACATTACTACTACTATCACAATTACTATTACTATCACCATTACTACTACTACTACTACTATTACTACTACTACTATTACTACTACTACTACTACTACTACTACTACCACCACCACCACCACCATCACCATTACTGCCGCTACTATTACTACTACCACTACTACTACTATCACCATTACTACTACTACTACTAACTACTACTACTACTACTACTACTACTACTATTACTACTACTACTACTACTACTACTACTACTACTACTACTACTACTACTACTACTACTACTACTACTACTACTACTACTACTACCTCATCCACCTTTTCTCCTCCTCCTTCTTTGCCTGCCCGACCTGGAGCATACATTGGCCTCCATGTTCCTCCAATCCTCTATATCGTTTACCATTCTGATGAAGTTCCTGTTGTTTTATTACAATTACATACTTGAGTACTCTCACAATTTCTCGGTGGAACACCTGATTAAAACAGTTTGTGACTGTTGTGTTTACCTTTCTTATTCCCACAGGTATGTCTTCACCATTGGAAGTTACCTGATTGGTGTTTTCGTGTTTGCAACCATTGTAGGTGAGTCCAAGCGGTTCTATAAACAAGTTAGATACATATCCTTTACAGCACGTATAGTTAACCTCCAGTAATTTTTATCTCTTTGAAATTTCTTGGCAATTGTAGCTTTCTGATCGACTGGCACTCATTCCTTTGTAGGAAAACCATCGCAAAGCAGTCTGCTACCAAATCGCCCGCAGCTGTGTTTCTAACGCTGTATGCGGGATTACGAATTGCATTTGTAGCGCTTGGCCACAGAGCCGGTTTCTATAACGTTCAGCATGATAATTTTTATATGTCGCATGACCTTTGTAGAACGTAGTGATCAACCCCAATCTCAGGTTGATTCACTAGACAACTGTACCTTCAGTAGTTTGCCATTGCTTTCTGAACAAGAAGTCAACGGTGAAATTCAACTGAAGGATATGTAGGTGGAAGCAAATAGATACAGGTCGATGCTAGAATAGTGAGCGAGAGGGGGAGTGTGTTTGGGTGAGTGAGGGAATGCATGGTAGGGTGTAAGAGTGGTAGTAAGAGTGTGAGATAATAAGAGGAGAGGGCTGAGTAGTCTCGATGTATGGTGTCCGCCTCGAGTGCTGGAGGTCCTGCGTTCAGGCCCCGGTGAGGACCGGGACTTATTTAAAAAATCCACCTGGACTTCCAGTAATAAAATTTTCCCTGGTCTCTGGGTAGTGAGATCGGACGCCCGTGTGTATTGTTGCGCATGGAAAAATTCCTTGGCTGTTGGAAATCGAAAAAGAGTAGCCTAACGGCACTGCCCGGGCAAAATTTCCAGTTAAAAATCTACCCAAAGTATTTCAGGATCTTCGCCGATGCAACGGAGTTCGTGCATTGAGCTGAGTTTCTCCAGACTCAGGTTTGAGTTAGGAGGAAAACGGAGCACTTAGGGTTAAACCTGTGCCGTGATGTTGATCCAGCGACTAAAAAAAAAAAAAGAGGAGAGAATCTTAGAACGAACGAAGGAACGAACTTTATTTTCAAAGGGTGACAAATTGGGCACACAGGCCCGTCTTAGTTTCAGAACTTCCAATCATTTATCTTTGGCACAATAATTATCTATCATGAGTGTTACATTTACAGTGGGGAAACAATCATTGTAGCAGGAATGCCGTGTACTAAACATAAACAAACTTCCTGACATATTTAATGATAATATATAATATAATAATTTTTAAATATATTTTTTTAAGAAATAAATTTGACCGATGTGATATAGATTCCAAACCACACTGAACAATGATTGGTCTAAAATATCGGGTTTTCCCGAATGGTTGTCCAATTCAGTGCCAGCGCGTTTTTTTTTTTTTTTCAATTTCTGATTCGCTGGAATCTGTCTGGTTCTCTCCCTAAGCTTTGCTTAAAATACATTTTAGTCCTTCTTTTCTGTACTTGCAACAGTTAATGAAGGAAGTAGTTTAGTTGCAGTTGTTTAAGTCAATAAGTTTTGCGTCATTAATTTTTAAAAGTATCCGTCCTGGATATCTCCTGTCAGTAAAGATAAATGAAGAAAGCTGATTGGTTGGCTAGATTCAATGCTGAACGAGGAGAGCTTATTGGTTGGTTGGTTCCTTTAATGAATGAAGAGAGTTCGATTGATTGACTGATTTGATTTTTGAATAAAAGATGCTCATTGGTTGGCTGGTTCCAATGTTGAATGAAGAGAACTGATTGATTGGCTGCTTCCATTGATACAAGAATTGTTGTTTTCTTTCTAATTAACAGGTCAAGTAGGCAACGTCATCAACAATAGAAATGCCAGCAGGATTGAGTTTGAACGCCTTTTGGTAAATTCCGATATTAATTGTTCTTTCCCTTCATGTAATCTGAAAACTGTGTTAAGATCCCATTACAGAGACAGCCATAAGTGAAGACAGGTCAACGATTCTGTTACATCCATTTGGAAATATGTATATATGGTGATTAACCCATATTTGTATTGCTTGCTTGCTTGTGTTCGTTGGCTTGAGCTCCAACGCGAAGTCCTGTATGTCGGATGAAGGCATCCTGGTGTCCAACATCAGTGTGATGTCATACAGGACCTGAATTTTGCGTGAGTATCCGTTGTCCCATGTCTGGCTTATTGGTGTGCAGACTGGTGGTTCCTCGCCGTACAGGCAGTCACTCTCCGACTTCGGAGGAATCGGCGATCCTAGTGACTTTAGCCAGGACCCCGAAGGGACCTGTTGCCCAGGACGCTCGACGAGGACGCGTCAATAGGTCTTGGCCAGTATATAACCCGGCCCTGGTGCCTTGGAAACACCTCTGCGTCCCATATTTGTATTTAATCATATTTTTTGTATAAACTAATGACACTCGGAGAATTGGAGAACTTGGTGGCAACTGGCAAGATCGAAGGGAACAGACCAAGGGGAAGACCAAGAATTCAATACCTGGATGGCTTGGCCTCGCGGCATGGTCGAGACAGAAACACAGAGCTGATACACGACTCTGGTGATCGAGTGAGATGGCAGAACATGACCGCCCACGCTTACCGGCATGGCAAATGACGAATGAATGAATGACACTCGAGGGGCCATGTTGTCAATATCTCTCCGGCTTCACTTCTAAAGGAATTTCCCGGTGCTATTTTAGGCTTAGAGGTGTACTGGGCATGGGCTTTATGTGCTTTAGCTTCCGGTGCGCTGAAGGCGAGGTAATAGATTCAACCCCTACACCGGTCAGTTGAACAGCAACGTTGACTTCTCGTTCAGAAAGAAATGGCAAGCTACTGAACGTAAAATAGCCTAGAAAATCAAAGTTGGATTTGCTTGACGGCAACGTCCTGCAAAGGATAAGCAATATTGAAAGTTCAGGATTCGAACACATGAACAGCGGGAGAGCAGGCGAGTTTACTGGCCATTGCATTATAGCGTCTCTTAGATACAGCATTAATGGTGTCATATTTTTTCCCCCTTTCTTGCTAGCTGTTTTCTCCTAGCTAACACTTTAGTTAATTAGTTAGTGAGCTATTTAGCTAGTTAGTTAGTTAGTTATTTAGTTAGTTAGTTAGTTATTTAGTTAGTTAGTTAGTTATTTAGTTAGTTAGTTAGTTAGTTATTTAGTTAGTTAATTAGTTAGTTAGTTAGTTAGTTAGTTAGCTAGTTAGTTAGTTAGTTAGCTAGTTATTTAGTTAGTTAGTTAGTTATTTAGTTAGTTAATTAGTTAGTTAGTTAGTTAGTTAGTTAGTTAGTTTAGTTAATTAGTTAGTTAGTTAGCTGGTTAGTTATCTAATTAGTTAGTTAGTTAATTAGTTGGCTATTTAGTTAGCTAATTAGTTAATTAGTTAGTTAGTTAGTTAGTTAGTTAGGTAGTTAGTTAGTTAGTTAGCTAGTTTGTTCGTCAACAGGTCATCCTTAATGCACATCAAACTATTTTTCCATAAGTGCTCAGATCCCCTCCTCAATATCTACCTCAGCGTGTAGCGGACGACGACACCCCTTGGTGTTGATCGACTATTCTTCTTCCCCCCCCCCCCCCCCCCCCCCCCACAAGACACTCTTGTCTATAGCTCGTAAATCTTATAGAAACAACACCACAGTAAATACCTGTAATGTATTTTTATTGCACTTCTCGGTCTCTCCCCACCTACCACACCTACCACACCTACCTCACACAAGGATGGCGCTAAAGTCTACATGCAAACCCACAATGTCCCACACAACCTACAGAAGCGGGTGCAGCGCTGGTACGACTACGTGTGGTCCAGAGGTAGACTCAATGGCTGTGACATCAACTCCCTGGGTTTGCTGCCAGACAAACTGAAAACGGAACTAGCCATTCATGTTAATCTGGAGACTCTGAGAAAGGTATTCATTCAATCTGTTTTGAATTATTCGTTCAATTATTTGTGAATTATTTATTCAATCGTTAGTGAATTACTCATTCAATCATGTGTGAATTATTCATTCAATCATTTGTGAATTATTTATTTAGTCATATGTAAATTATTCATTCAGTCGTTTGTGAGTTACTAAATCAATCATTTGTGAATTATTTATTCAATCGTTAGTGAATTACTCATTCAATCATTTGTGAATTATACATTCAATCGTTTGTGATTTATTAATTCAATCGTTTGTGAGTTATTCATTCAATCATATGTGAATTCATTGAATCGTGTCACGTTAAGATGACATATTGAATGAGATGTAGGTAAAGCAGGCGAGGCTGGATCTACAGGAGGAGCGTGAATAATACAGAATAACGTTGAAGATACACTTACTGATGAGTAGTCAATTTATAATTTGGTGTCTTACTTTTCCTGGTCTGTCTGTCTGCCTGCCTGCCTGCCTGCCTGCCTGCCTGCCTGTCTGTCTGTCTGCCTGCCCGCCCGCCCACCCGCCCGCCCGACTGCCTGCCTGCCTGCCTGCCTGCCTGTCTGTCTGTCTGTCTGTCTGTCTGTCTGTCTGTCTGTCTGTCTGTCTGTCTGTCTGTCTGTCTGTCTGTCTGTCTGTCCGTCCGTCCGTCCGTCCGTCCGCCCGCCCGCCCGCCCGCCCGCCCGTCCGTCCGTCCGTCTGTCTGTCTGTCTGTCTGTCTGTCTGTCTGTCTGTCTGTCTGTCTGTCAATTCCTAACTCTTTGAAAATAAAGTTTGCTCGTTCGTTCGTTCTGTCACGGAAAATCATAAATGCTCAGGCGGAGGACACAGTTAGAGAAGTGTGCATGCATGAAGCCATTGAGAGAGGAGAGAGGCTGATCAGAATGCCATAGGAAATGTCAGACCTGTGAACAGTCTTCATAATATTGGATCGAAAAATGCAGGAAAGGCATGCAGGCAGCTCTGAATGGGAGGCGCAACACTTGTCCACGACAATTCATAGCCAGGGTATTTAATCATCTACACGGACGGCTCTGTGATAAGAGGCAAAAGACATGTCTATGGGTTACTAGTGAAGTTAACGGACAGTGTTTAGTGCAGGAGAGCCTGGCATATGATACCACAACATCTAGTCTGAGAATGGCGGTGGATGCAGTCACTGTGGCGTTTGGCTGACAAATAGCACACACACGCCGTGATTGTAACGGACTCACAAAGCTTGTTGAGAAGAGTGAAGACAGGCATGCTTCATGCAGAGTGGGATGCTTCAATGTAAAAATCAAAGCTATGAAGCATCTACTGGATCTTTTCCCCAGGGCATTTCGGTGTCGCGGGAAACGAACAGGCGAACAGATTAGCTGGATCTGCTCCACTTGAGGAGGAGGGGGGGGGGGGGGGGTTTACTGCTCCACGATAAGCAGATGTGGTCAGAACCCTTTGGGATCGTGTGTGTAGTACGGAAGTACAGATAGATCATCACGCCCTTGAGAGAATGCTGCTATAGGGATTGACCAGAGGTTGAGGCCAACATTCAGTTCATCGAGTAAAGGCCAGATGGACACATAATCAGATTGCAGCTTGTATCATTAGTATTGGGACTCTTCTCTGGTTAGTGAAGTTGAGGACGGAGTGCAGGTCGCTGTCAACTTTGCCAGCGCGTCTGCCTTGCTATCATCATCACCATCATCATCATCATCATCATCATCATCATCATCATCATCATCATCATCATCCTCATCCTCATCATCATCATCATCATTATCATCATCCGTAGGCGTTAATGTCTCTACAGATATCTAGGTCTTTAGTGTTCTAGATCAACTCTGTTGCTGATATTCCTCCATGCCACCGTCTCAATCCATCCAACATCATTTCTCTTGGTCGGCCTCTGCCTCTCCTCCCCTCGATCCTTCCAGTCGTCACGATGTTCTCCAATGCCTTGCTATACCAGTATTGTTTTAGAACACTTGGCGTTTAGTGAGTGAAGTGATCAGCAGCACACTCGCCGCCTTTACTTCCCAAAGCTGATTCTTGTACCCGTTTTAGGCTAGATCGACTCGACAGGCCAGGTCAATTTTTGAAATTCACCCCGATGTGGATTCGAACTCTGATCCATCAAACCAGCATGCGGGCGTCTAGTTAACATGTTACAGCGGCTGCTGTATACCATTTAGTCTAGTACTTCCTTTAATGCTAACCTTTTTCTCTCACTCTCTTTCTCTTCATTTCTTTCATTTCATATCACTCCCTCTCTTTCTTTCTCTCTCCCTTTCACAATATCTCTCCTTCTCTCACTGTCTCATTCTATCTCTCTCCCTCTTCCTCTCTGACCGTCTCTCTCTCACTCTATTTCTCCCCTCTCTTCTTCTCTCTTCATCTCTGACACTCTCTTACTCTCTCTCCCTCTCTCTTCCTCTCTCTCCACCTCTCTGACTTCCTCTCTCCCCATCTCCCTCTCATTCTCTCTCTCTCTCTCCCTCTCTCTCTCCCTCTCTCTATCCAGACGTCACTGCTAGTGACCCGTGGATCGGCTGCCCAACGTCATGTCACATAGTTGATTGTTCTCACCGCGGTAACCAGCCTGTGATTGATCTCCCTTGGAAAGGCCACATGTTCCAGGCAATTGACACACGGCTTTACACCAGGGCCGGTAACTTCGGTCCGCGGACCATATAAGGCCCGCGAAATCATTTAGTATTGTCCTGTCAAGGTAACCGCAGACCGGACCCAACCAGCATTTAAGCTCTCTTTTGCTCAGCAGTGCCGAATGTATAAGAGCGCTCGTTCTTAAACATCTGGTGTGCTGATGCTGAGATAGGGGGTTCAACCTCTGCACTGGACAGTTGAACTAAAATGTTTACTTCTCGTTCTTGACTTGAGAAAGAAATTACAAATACCTCTAAATTCGGAGTAG
This sequence comes from Cepaea nemoralis, assembly GCA_014155875.1. Classification (NCBI taxonomy): domain Eukaryota; kingdom Metazoa; phylum Mollusca; class Gastropoda; order Stylommatophora; family Helicidae; genus Cepaea; species Cepaea nemoralis. Next base: position 418,492 of record JACEFZ010014381.1, read on the forward strand.
GTTCGCCTGAAGGCGGGGGACACTGGTAATAGGGAATCCTAATCTACATTTAAAAAATCAGTCCAGTGCTATTGTGGCGTGTATGGACTAAGCTCGAGTTTAAAGCGGGAGAGCGCAAAAAACAAAAACAAAGAAAAACAAACAAACCGTGAAATCATTTGAAACTAAATTAAGGCTGTGGAAAAGATCTATACAAATAATACCAGTTCTGTACTTATACTTCATAGACTATAAAACAGCATTTGGCAATGTGAAACACGAGGAAATAATCAAACTACTAAAGCAACTAAACATTGAAAATAAAGATCTGCGAATAATAAAGAACATATTTTGGCAGCAAACAACAGTCATAACAATCAACAACGTTTCAGGAATTTTCAGTGGAGACAGAAGGGCGTCAGACAAGGTTGTGTATTGTCCCATAATTTGTTCTCATTGTACAGTGAACATATAATGAGATCAACAGAAAATATGTCAGAGATTCTGGTTGGTGGACATAACGTACGTTATGCTGATGACATCATCTTGATAGCAACAAGTCAGAAACTTATAAACAAGTCTATAACCACAGGAAAGGAAAGGCACAGTGATTGTATAAAGTGAAAGAAACAGATTGTGGCTAATTGATTGATTGATTGATTGATTGATTGATTTAAGAACCGACATCACAGCATTCGGAGCATTCCCATAAGCGCTCCGTCCCCATCCTCAGAAGCCAGCGAAGAGTTCCAACCCCAATAGTACCAGTAGCAATCTGATTATATGTGCGTCTCACCTTTCCTCTAAGCGTCGAGCATCGGCCAGATCCCCTCGTCACTCCTCGCTGTCGCATTCTTGCCAGACAATGGTGATCCATTTGCTCCTCCGTGGCTAAATGTGCAATTAATGTAAATGATGTCATTTTGGGCCAAATGTAGAAATTCTGATATCCAGACAAGTGGACAACATCAGAAGGAAGATGCATCACTGAGATACAGAGTAGAATAGGACAAGCAAATAGTGCATTCTCTCAAATGAAGAATATGTTATGTAATGAGCCCTAGTCATTGTTGTTTTGCATATCCTTTACAGAACATCGCTGTCAGCATCAGCATCTTTCAGCTGATTGTTGATTTCTTGGCAAGATTACGCTCAGTAGTTTGCCATTGCTTTCTGTGCGACCGGCTCCATACTCTCATAAGTACTGGCGCGACTCGAACCGCTTCCAATTCTCGTGCGCTCACGTCAACCACGAGAGTATTCGGAGTTACGGAGAAAGCTGCTAACACCTCGACCAGGGAGATCGGCTCCCTTGTCATTAGAAGTTAGAAAAAGAGTTCTTGTATGTTATATAGATCCAGTTCTAACATACGGCTGTAAGTCCTGGACAATTAGCAAACAGGCGAAACAAATCGTTGATATCAATGGAGATGTGGTTTTATAGAAAAATGCTGAAAGTTGTTTAGTTTAGTCGACGGATCAACATCACGGCACACGGATGTATGCCATAAGTGCTTGTTCTACCCCTAACTCAAGCCTTTTTCGATTGTCAACTGCCAAGGGATTCTTTACGTGCGCAAAAATACACACGGGCGTCCGATCTCACTACCCAGAGACAAGGGGAAATTTTGTTACTAGAAGTCCACGTGAAAAAATCCCGGCCCTCACCGGGGATTGAACCCGGGATCTCCAGCACTCGAGGCGGATACCATACCTCGAGACCACTCAGCCCCACTAGAGAATGTTGAAATTCCTTGACAGCCAAAATGAGCAATCTGGGCATTATAAGGGTGGCTAAGTCACAAAAACCACTTATCACAAACATCAGAAAGAGGCAGTCTTCATTTGTTTTCTCCACATTATGAGAAGACAGAAACTGGAACAGGTTGTGACAACCAGAAAGGTTTGTGACAGAGAGATAGAGGAAGACAGCGTGAGAAGATTCTTGACAGTCTTGTGTTATGGCACGGAAGGGAGTCAACACCTGGATTGATCCATGATGTCGGATCGCAATTTGTGGAGAAGCCTGATCGCCCACGCCACTCGACAAGAGTCTTGATGATAAGTATCAGTAGTAGTTTCAGCAGCACAAGTAGTAGTAGTAATTGTAGTTTTAAAAAGTTAGTTGCATATCCTTTACACCATGTCGCAGTCAATACCAGCATATTTTGCTGTTGTGATCTCTTGGCAAGTTTGCGTTCAGTAGTTTGACATTGCTTTCTGAACGACCGGCACCCAAATTGGCTATGGCTGTTTTTCGAACGTGGGTATGCGGGATTACGAACTGCGTCAGAAACCTCTTCGCCACGGAGCGGGCACTAGATATGTTATTACTACCACTATCACCACCACCACTGCTACTACTACTACTACTACTACTACTACTACTACTACTACTACTACTACTACTACTACTACTACTACTACTACTACTACTACTAATACTACTACCACCACCACCACCACCACTACTACTACTACTACTACTACTACTACTACTACTACTACTACTACTACTACTACTATTACTACTACTACTACTACTACTTCTACTACTACTACTACTACAATTACTGCTATAACTACTGCTATAACTACGACTACAAGTACTACTACAACTACAAGTACTACTACTACGACTACACAGATTTCTTTCGTAGAGAGAAATATTTCAGAAGAATTCAACAGAATATTAATTCACCCTACGTCTGCTAAACTCTAGAATAATTGACCTCGGAAAAAGGAAAAACGAAAGAAGTCAAGAACAGACGAGAAATTAATTTTCAGTAACGTACAAATGACCAATATCGATCTCATTCGAATATGATAACCAAGGACTGCTTCATCCACTGCGGATATTTGGGAATTTCTGTGATAATACCAGTTTTAGACAAATCCTTGCGGGCTGCCAAGTTTTGTTTTAATTGGGTATGTTGTAATTTTATGTTGTTTCTTTTACGGGTCCTCTGTTTTTTTTTTTATTTTGCGCGTGGGTTTGATAGAACAGGGAACGGACATGTTTAATATATAGACACGCTGTTGAGTAATTTCAATTTGAAATTGTTTTCTGAAATTCGAAATTATTTTTTTTGTTCGTGCTCTTTTTGTCCCAACCGCCCTGTCTGTTGCCATTTTGCTGATTGCCGTTCTTCAAGCAGTTGTTCTTGTTACAGTTGTTTGTGGTGTTACTTTTCGTATGTGTGTATGTGTGTATGTGTTGCTTTTGTTTACTCATCCATTCAGTTCATAAGTGCAACGTTGTCCGAGAACCCTTGGCTTCGTCACTGGAGATACGGAATCTAAGCATATGGGTAACACTCGATGCAATTAAATAGATCGTCTTACATTTAAACGCATTTTTCCCTCCATTGTGATTTCAAGAGATTACATGTCTATTGACTTAATCGGACTACTTTGTCTTTCGCATTATTATATCTGTCAGCGGAGGCGATTTATTTCAATTGAGTTTAACCAGAACGCTCTTGTTTATCTCCCTTCTCTCGTACGAGCTTGAAATTGCTTGCAGAATATCCATCCTCCTCATCATCTTCATCATAATCATCAAGAGCCTTGCCTTTGGCGTAGTCGTTCATGTCTTTCCAGAGATCTCGGTCCTTAGTTCTCTGGATAAATTCTACTGATGGTATACCTTAATGCGACCGTCTCAGTCTATCCAGCATCATTTCTATCTGTCTCGATCTGCGCCTTCTTTCACTGAGCTTTGCATTTGTCTCGATGTTTTCCAACGCCTCCCTTCTTATCACATGACCAAGAAATGATGTTTCTTTATTTATTTTTGTTGTATGTCATGTTCTAGTTTCATTAGCCACTTTCAGGCAATTATTGTTAGTTACTCTGGCAGTCCGAGGAATTCGCAACATTCGTCTCAGGAACCACATCTCTGTTGCTTCCAAGCTTTTCTAATTTGTTCACTAACGTTTAATGATTTACTATCATATATCGAAACTGGCTGTATATGATATTTAACACTCTCTTGCTCACATTCGATGACAGTAACTTATTACATCAGATACTTTTTTAAATTTCTGCAATGCAACACTTGTTTACCCGATGCTGCTCTTAATCTCTGTGGTGCATCTTCCATCTTCCATCTGATGTTATAATTGCCCCTACCTATTTAAATTTATCAATTTGTTTTTAAATTGATCAGTTTGCTTCAGAAGATCTGCATTAAGACAAATGTCCCGATCCATGACCTGTAATTTCACTCGTCACCCTCAGGTGACCATTTTCCAGGAATGCCAGCCCGAGTTCCTGCACGACCTGGTGCTCAAGATGAAGGCTTACATCTTCACCCCAGGCGATCTCATTTGTCGCAGAGGGGAGGTAGCCAGGGAGATGTTCATTATTGCCGATGGGGTTGTTGAGATTATCAGGTAAGTGTGCAGTTTCGCTTTCTGTCTTTTATGCAGCTCCACTTCTACTCTTAGGTTGCAGCTTTCATAAAGAGATGGCGTGAATATTTAAGGATCACCGTGAAAAAGTGTTGTAGGTACGTAATCTCAACCTTAAAATAACATCGAACTGGAAGTGGAGACATTGGCCAGCAGGCTGCGGTGAATGGGAAGTGGACAACAGATTCACGACAATTCGCGCCCAGGTGATGTAAACATCCACACGGATGGGTCTGTAATAAGAATCAAAAGAAGTGCCTGGGGATTCATAGCGAATGTTAACGGACGGTGTTTAGTGCAGGAGAGCCTGGGGTATGATACCGCGGCATCTAGTCTGAACATGAAGGTGAAGGTGGTCACAGCGGCATTCCGCTAGCTCGAAGACAAACAGCACACACATGTCGTGATTGTAACAGCCTCACAGAGCATGCTGGGAAGGGTGAGGACATGCATGATTCGTGCAGCGTGGCGTGCTCAATTTAACAATCAAAGATAAGGGGAATCTGTTGGGTCTTTCATCCAGGACAAGCTGGTGTCATGGAAAACGAGCAGGCGGACAGACTGGCTGGTTCTGCACCGTTGGGTGGGGACATCACAGCACTTAAGGCATTCCCAAACCAGCTCCGTCCTCGTCTTCAACAGCCAGCAAAGAGTCCCAGGACTAATTGTACAAGTTTCAGTCTGTTTATGTATCCGTCCGGCCTTTCCACGGAGTACTGAGTGACGGTCAGATCCTCTAGTCAATCCTGCAGCACCATTCTTTCCAAGCCATGATGATTTATATGTTCTTCCATACTACACACATGATCCTGGCTGGACCTGACCACCATCTGCCTTATCGTACATCAGTGCCCCACCCATCCATGCAGACCCTGTCAATCTGTCTGCCTGCTCGTTTCCCAACACACCAGCATGTCCTATTATTTTAAGAGTACGCACCGGGACATGCCGAATTCAAAGGTAATGAACGCGCAGACCAACGGGCAACTAATGCACCAATACACACGGGAAGAAGCATGGGCATGACTGGTATATTCGGTGCAGTACGGGCTCCGTAGGAGGATACTGACGAGGCTCTGAGGCTAGCCCGACTACATGAACTGGGATTGAAACCTGGTCGGGAGCGCTAATGCCGCCTTAGATTGAAAGAGAGGGGGTACCATAACCCACTCCTTATGGGAAATACTTTGGATGGCTGCTGCATCCATCTGTTTAGTATCTTTGAATGTTGACATGCGCTGTTTCTGTTTTCTATTAACGTTGTAGTATTTTTGAATGTTACAAGCACCGTTTCTGTTTCCTATGAACATTGTAGTATCTTTGAATGTTACAAGCACTATTTCTGTTTCTTATGAACTTTGTAATATCTGTGAATGTTACAAGCACTGTTTCTGGTTTCTATTAATCTTATAGTATCTTTGAATATTACATGCACTGTTTCTGTTTTCTATTAACTTTGTAGTATCTTTGAATGTTACATGCGCTGTTTCTGTTGTCTGTTAACTTTGTAGCATCTTTTAATGCTACAAGCACTGTTTCTGTTTCCTGTGAACATTTTATTATCTGTGAATGTGAACATGCACTGTTTCTGTTTCCTGTGAATTCAGCGAGACTGGGATCATGCTCAAGAGAATGGGAGCTGGCGACTTCTTTGGAGAAATCGGAATCCTCAACCTGGACGGAGGCATCAACAGGTGAGCTCGTTTCTGCTTTCACTGGGAGCATTGTTTATGTAGATTATAATATAAGATTGGCTTGTGCTTGTCAGTATTGTTTCATCTGTGTGTCTTTTCGTGCGAGTAAATTGCATCAGCTATGTAACGTTTTGTTTTCAACAAATATTTCTATGTAACCGTTTTAGTGTCTTTTGTTTGTGTGCTGACGAAGGTTTTCTAGCCATATCGTCCATTCTGTCACTTATGATTGTGTTTTTGTAAAGCTGAATAATTCACTTTTTCCTTTTAGTTGATTTGCTCATTTCGTTTTATAGCTTTATTAATTCATTTTACCTTCTTATAATCCATGTCGTGTGGCCTTGGTGATCATGTCTGTCCACAGCCTTCTGTCTCATGTACTGCCAATCTTCTTATAGTCCATGCCGTGTGGCCTTGGTGATCATGTCTGTCCACAGCCTTCTGTCTCATGTACTGCCAATCTTCTTATAGTCCATGCCGTGTGGCCTTGGTGATCATGTCTGTCCACAGCCTTCTGTCTCATGTACTGCCAATCTTCTTATAGTCCATGCCGTGTGGCGTTGGTGATCATGTCTGTCCACAGCCTTCTGTCTCGTGTACTGCCAATCTTCATATAGTCCATGCTGTATGGTGTTGGTGATCATGTCTGCCCACAGCCTTCTGTCTCGTGTACTGCCAATCTTCTTATAGTCCATGCTGTATGGTGTTGGTGATCATGTCTGCCCACAGCCTTCTGTCTCATGTACTGCCAATCTTCTTATAGTCCATGCCGTGTGGCGTTGGTGACCATGTCTGTCCACAGCCTTCTGTCTCGTGTACTGCCAATCTTCATATAGTCCATGCCGTGTGGCGTTGGTGATCATGTCTGCATGCAACCTTCTGTCTCATGTACTGCCAATCTTCATATAGTTCATGCCGTGTGGCGTTGGTGACCATGTCTGTCCACAGCCTTCTGTCTCGTGTACTGCCAATCTTCATATAGTCCATGCTGTATGGTGTTGGTGATCATGTCTGCATGCAACCTTCTGTCTCGTGTACTGCCAATCTTCTTATAGTCCATGCTGTATGGTGTTGGTGATCATGTCTGCCCACAGCCTTCTGTCTCGTGTACTGCAAATCTTCTTATAGTCCATGCCGTGTGGCCTTGGTGATTACATGAGTCCACATCCTTCTGTCTCATGTACTTCCAATCCTTTATGATACCGATATTTCTCTATACGATGATGACAACCTGTCAGCCTCTTCGCCGATGCTTTCTCCCTGCCTCTGTTTCCCTCCAGTCTCCCTGTTGTAACGTTAGCACAGTTCCATTAATGTCGTCTCTTGCCTATTATATTAGTACGTATTGAGGTCTTTGTTTTCTATCATCGCCATCACGTGTTGGCGGAGGCGTTCATGTTTGTAAACAGATCTCGGTCTTTTGTGTTCTTGATCAATTCTTGGTCTGCCTCTGCCTCTTCTCGCCTCGATCTTTCCAGTTGTCACGATGTTCTCCAATGCCTCTCTTCTCATCACATGACCGAAGAAAGCTGTTTGTCTCATTCTTATTGTTGTATATAATGTTATAGTTTTATTAGTCTCTCTCAGCCAGTCGTTGTTACTTACTCTGGCAGTCCAAGGGATTCGCAACATTCGTCTCAGGAACCACATCTATATTGCTTCTAAGTTCTTCCGATTTTTTTTTCCATTTACATTCCAATATTTACTGCCATACAGCAAAACTGGTTCTATATAGCACATCAGCACTCTCTTTCTTACATTCAGTGATAGTGACTTACTGCACAAGATACCTATCTTGTTGTGTTTGTTTTTATAGAGCATACATCTGACATGCTCAGCCTTGGCTGGTTCACTAGCTGGCCGAGACTGGCCCGGGGTCAAGAGATTGACCTTAATTGCTTAATTCGCGCCAACGCTGTGTTGCCAATGGAAGATATGGACTATTCTAGAAAGTCGGGCTAAACATCACAACATGAGATGAAATGCATAAGTAACGCAGCTAGAAGTGCAAAAAGAGATAGAGAGACAAATGAGAAACTAAGAACAAGTGTATAGATAACGTCTATTGCTGACTTTCTACAACACCCACACAATTAAATTGTTCGAACATTTAGCTAGAATGGAACAAGATCAACCAGCCACTAGAGTGCTGCCAATCCTTTATGACACCGGTGTTCCTCTATGCCGTGATGTCAAACTGTACAGCGTGAGAACATCGGAATACAAGGCGAAATGACGACCCAGCAAGAGTTAGCTAGATGGAGTAATAGAGACATTGAGGAAATCAAATATGACGTTAGTTCAAGCAACAAGACAAGCGAAACACACACAAATTACACCTCCCTCGTCTCTGCGACCTTCACAGCAAAAGTCGTAGGGCAAAGGAAGGAGAAGAAAGTCAAGGTTAAGCTGTCAAGAAGCCAGAAAAACATGTCAGATTTGCCGAGACCTGGTACTAACATTCGTTAAGTATTCATGGCCGAAGCCTTTTTCATTTGCATGTAATCACCGTGTAAGCAGAATGGGTTACTGTGCTGGTCAGGGCTATCGTCTCCAAGGTCACGTTCTTGAATTATATCAAGAATGATAACTCAACAGATGATTGATGTTTAAGTCCCATAATTATCGCCCTTTGAAGGAATTTCCGTTTCGCTGGTTTTATGAAATTCGTTCTGTCTCTTTCTTAGTTCGATATTTTTTTGATTTTGAGGTAACTGGGATGTGCTAATTTACAGCCTTTCGCCCGTTTCATTCGACTTCTGTGGGTATTTGTTACCCGGAAAATACCTTCCTTGTTGTCGTACACAGATTATGGTTGTCACTAGGAAGAACGAAATACCACAATGTAATATACAAGTAAATGGGAATATTCTTCAACAAGTGAATAGGTACAATTATCTCGGAACAGTAATAACATCTGATGGGAGATGCCTTGAAGAGATTAGAACAAGAATCGCCATGGCAAAAGTAGCCTTTAGCAAGATGAAAAACATACTGACCAATAAAAAGATGTCAATTGAAACGAGAAAAAGAGTGTTGAGATGCTACATAGAACCTGTACTTTTATGGATGTGAAGCTTGGACAATGAGCAGTCAGGCTGAAAAACATCTGATGGCTGTAGAAATGTGGTTTCTGAGGAAAATGCAAAGAATACCATGGACAGCCAGAAAGACCAATGAACAAGTCCTTCAAGAAACAAATGAAGATCGTAAACTGATTAGAGACATTAGACGTAGACAGTCACAATTTTTTGGGCATGTTATGAGAAGAAATGATTTGGTGAACTTGGTGACAACTGGTTAGATCGAGGGGAACAGACCAAGGGGAAGACATAGAAGCAAGTACCTGGATGGCTTGGCCTTGTGGCATGGTCGAGACAGAAACACGGAGCTGATCCACGACTCTGGTGATCGAGTGAGATGGCAGAACATGACAGCCCACGCTTACCGGCATGGCACATGATGGATGGATTGTTGTCGTAGGACGTTTCGTGCTCAACCCGTGGGCACATCGGCCGTGTCCCTTTATCCATTTGACACACCAAATGGTCCGCAAATGACTGCCATATGCAGGTCAGTCGGCCCTCATGGGAAGGCAGTGGCAAACCATGGGCATTCCCCGCCATCCAACGAGCCTTCCATAAACGCTAAAGGATAATATATCTCTAAATGTGACGTCCCATTTGGACATAAATCTGCATACTCGGGTTATTTTCCGCAATTTCAATGCTCAGTGATCATAAATTTACATTATACTACTAGATTATTTCATTGCGTACCTTATTTGGTCCTAATTTACTTTATGTTTGCCACTGAATCAGTTAAGACTTTGACTTTCGCGGGGATAACATATTCCAAATTCGAACAATATCAGTGACTATGTACTTAGTATGTCAGCCAACGTATAATTTGTGTATCCACTCTATATGATATAACTCTGTAATAAGCACTTGACGACACCCCCACATTGTGCCAACAGCTTCGAGCGGAGGAGCGCAATTGGGGGTGGGGTGGGGAGGGGTACAAGCGTTATCCTATTGCGAGAAAATGTAGCATAAAGACTAAATGTCATGGCAGGGCAGACCAGACACTAAGCCTTGGTCAGCAACTGGTCTAGGTTCGAAACTCCGACAGGCGGACAGTTAGAGCAATTATTTGCTCTGATCCGGCAGCTTCTGCAGCTTGTCTTGTTCCAGGTGTATTGGTGTTAACTTTTCTCTGGAGTAAACAAGGCAGGCCGAGAGAGGGATCACGTTGCATGGACAACATAATTCAGACAAGTCCTTGGATGGAATAAATCCTTCCCAAACTATCGTCTGCCAAGGCGGCAAGTTGCCAATGCAGTGTTCGACGGACATCTACCCATGATACGAGGTGTGCTAATGAGTGTAAGAAGAGTTTCTGATTACTGCATCTCTAGGGGCCACCAACTCCGAGATCCCCTGTCAGTTGGATTTAAGTCAGTGATGACCGTTTATCCGTGGTGTACGGCCAGAATACGAACACGACAGTACTGCCATGACTATGATGCAGACATCCTGGCAATCAAGATAGCAACAGAGAAATTACTAAATACCAGCCATGGTACACAACCTGTGGTGCTACTGACAGATGCAAAATCAGTACTCGAGGCGCCCCAGAATGGGAAATTGATGGTACTATGAACACTACTTTCTGAACAGGGCAGCCAACCTAAGGTCACCATACAGTGGACACCATCTCTCTGTGGAGTGCTCGGAAACGAGAGGGCTGATCGACTAGCAAAGGAAGGAGTAATAGAAGAACGACCTGGTGTACCTGTTACATAACACCAAAAGAAACGAATGATAAAATCAGTTAAAAAAGACACCAACACCAGACGATTACCAACTTATGCAGATACCAGAACAAGTCATTATTCTGCGCCTCAGGACAGGACACAATAGATTACGCAACCACATGTATACAACATTCAAGATTGGTGACTCAGCCATGTGCACATGTGGTTTGGAGCCGCATACAGCAGAGCACATAATTCAAGACTGCCCAAAATATAACATATCTATGCAAATCTTCTGGCCTAGAGAGATGACAGTGCAAGATAAACTCGATAGACCACTGAAAGAACTTAAAAATACAGTTAAATTCAAACAAGAGACAACGTTGCAGTTATAAACAGATTTCAAGCGAACGAAAGAAGAACAAAACGGTGACATATGGCAGACATCTTGCAAGGGCTCCGTAAAACCAGCATAGAGCTGGCTAGCGCCCGTTGTGTGGTGCAGGGTGTCCTTTTATAGACACCACAACGGCTTTGACTATCCCCCATGCACGTGATCGAAGTCGCCACACCACTGATGACATTCAAAGAGCTTCACCTTTATAATAGTTCAAAACGCTTTCACTTTTAATCATATGGTGGTGGGAACGATTAGTTGTATGACTCTTCGCTGGTTGTTGAACGAGGGGACTGAGCACGTATGGGAATGTCCTGAGTGCAGTGATGCCGGTTCTTGATTCAACTCAACTCAACTCAACTTTTATAAGACTGTATGTTTAACCAGGTCAGCCGTCGGTTAAGAGGTGTAATTGCTTCTCGTGCTTATACTTCCTATGCGCTGATGGCGGTGTAATAAGTTTATTCCACATACAGGTCAGTTGCACTTTAAACCTGACTCCTCGTTCAGAAAGCACTGGCAAACTACTGACCGGAGAACTACCTGGAACGTCAACCGTCAATCAAATACAGAACTTTAAAGAGGTTGAGAATGGAAAGAGAGCTGATGAAAGACATAATAGAGATAATCTTAAATGTCCAATCTGAAATAATTTGGCCACATTAAAAGACATAGCCGAGGCACTGTTTAGCAATTTAAGACTCTTTTTCCCCACGGAAAATGACAGCTTTTTATTTCTATGGTTTCTAATTTGCAAACGCCCACCTTTAGCATAGACAATAGAAAGTTTATTCTCAACTGGCAAATATAGAGTACAGGATGAGGGAGAGTGGTAGGAGTGAGGACCAGTTGGACGTGGAGGATAAGGTAATACAGATGGACTAAGAGAAGACAGACGAGGAAACATGGGAAAAGACGAACCAGATAAAGAATTAGAAAGCCATTAAGAAGGAGACGAACGAACGAACGAACTTTAATTATATAGAGTCAGAAATTGGGCACTCAGGCCCGTTTACATTGACAAAGAAGAAGGGGAAACAGGAGGCGGGGAGGGGGAGAAGAAAGAGAAGGAGAACGGGGAGGGGAAGGAGACGAGGAGAAGGAGAAAGAGGAGGGCGAGGAGAAAGGGAAGAGGAAAAGGCGAAAGAGAAAAAGAAGATGAAGAAGATGAAGGAGGAGGAGGATAAGGAAAAAAACGAAGAATCAGGAGATGAAAAAGGAAGAGATGAAGATGGATTCGGAGACGGAGAACAAGAAGGTGAAGACGAAGGTGAAGGAGAAAAAGAAGAAGACGAAGGTCATGAGACTACGAGGGAGAAAGAGGAGAGCAGGAAGAGAAAGTGAATAATAATAATAATAATAATAATAATAATAATAATAATAATAAATCTCATACCTACTATAACCCCGACAAAAGCTGACAAGTGACAATTACTGAATACCTTTCCTCTGAAATGATTCTCTTTATGAAATCATTATGATTTTATAATTTCTATTAACACAACATCTTTGGGACATATGAAGGCACCTCTCTGGGCAATGTTAACCACTAACGCCTCATGTACCACCCAGACGGCCATGGCAAGTGTGACCCATACACCACATCCCATAAATGAGTGAAAGTTCTGCAAATCGAATCACCAAACTCCCAGCCAGACAAAACTCATGGACGCGCAAGGGACGTAACAATTGAAATGTTTGTTGGCAAGTTCTGCATTAACTGAATTAGGTATTCCTATTGAACGCTTCACTTTACCACGAGCGATTGATTGGTCTATAAGAAATATTGGGGTTAGCGTCCTATTCGTAATACGGCCCAAGGCTATGAATGGGGTTCTTTATTGACTTTCATAAAATGCGTGGGCATTGATTGGTGGTCTTAGACGTCAAAACAAGAAGTAGAGGAACGGGACAATATAAACATGAAAACTTCGGCATCAAGTTTAACTTGCGTTTTCTGAATGATGTGTTTTTCTTTAATTAATATGTTCTTTGATTTCTTATGTATATTGCATAATGTTCCCAGGAGGTTTATTCTTCGACTGTTTGCGACTACTACCTCACCTCTCCCCTCGGCCTTGTTCAACCTTCTTCTTCAGCGTTGGTTATAATTGAGATCCGTTGTTTGTAAGTTTTGATCTTATTTCTTTGTAAGTTGCTGTCATTTGAGTTAGTCCTAAACAGGACGGGGTATATTTTCTCCTCTGTGTTCGTTGGGAACAAACTTCATTTGGTTTGTTATTTTATATAGCGATAATTTCTGTAGCATCGGATGGTTGTTTCGCTGCTGGTTTTGTTGGTTGGTTGGATTGATGGTTGTTGGGTAATTGATGGTTTCATTGGGTGGTTGGTTGATTGGGCCGCTGGTTGGGTGTTTGACTGGATGGCAGGTAGGTTAATTCTATTGAATATTGAAGACACAACAATACCTTGTACATCGATGGTTGGCCACACGAATGGCAACCGCTTCAGCGAATTTTAACGTGCGTCTTTTGCGATTCGCATAGACAAGCAATCGCTGTGTAAACAAAAAGAAATGATTGTCAAATTAAATTTACTGTGGTGGACTGTTTATTTCAGCTTGAATGATCGTCTGGTTTCTTGTTTTTAAGTTGTGTGACATTGTTAGTAACCACCTAGTTTTAGTATTAATCGCACGGTTCCAACGAGTCGCCCCATAACTGCTCCGTTTCTGTGTTAGCAAAAACCACACGAAATGCTCAACATTGTCCTACATGCACTCGTGAAGGAGACAATTTATTGTGGAAGAAAACCAGAGCAAACACCGGCAAGCTGCACACGCATTATCGCAGAAGGCAGTCACCGAAATGCCGACAGATAGATAGCCATCCGTAATTATCTGAAATTTACATTTAACAGCATAGCAAACGTGGGTACAAACTAAATGAATTCCGAAAGAAATCTACAACTTACAGTGGCGCACTAAGTACTAAACTCAGTAGTTGGGCTACGTCACCGGGCCCAAGAGGTTCAAACATGGGGGAAATGCACTAGCAAACCTTGCCTGGAAACAGTCAGAATCCAAAGTCCAATCGGTCAGCCAGGCTATTCGCTATGTTGACCAGGCAGTCCTAACGAAATATGCCAGGCAATAAACTGTGCAAGTATAACATTCTGTTGTCGGTAGGGTATATCTTGATTTGCCGTAATTCTACTACCCTGGGCGCTGAAGAACTGCGAGCAAATTTCTCTGTCCATCAGTTCTTGTTTATTGGACAGACGAACTCGGAATATCCACACCCAGAGAGGCTGGCTTGACGAGGTTGAGCAGAAGGTCTTAACGACACTCAAAGACTAAATGACATCGCAGGCGGACGTTCAATCAGGCTGCCGGTGGTACCGTCAACGTAGAGCATTTCGTTGGCTGCTAGAGGGGGAGCCGGAAAACGCGTGGAAATATCCGGAGTGCAATGATGATGATTCCGTATTTCATATTTATATTCGGAGGTCGGCATGGCCGAATGGATAAGACAGTTCGTTCTGAAACTTCCGGTGTGCTGATGCCGAGGTGGCGGGTTTAACCCCTACACCGATCGGTTGGACAAAAATGTTGACCTCTCGTCCTTGACTTGGGAACGTAAATTACAAGTACCTCTGAAGTCGGATTGTGTTCTCCTGATGGCGAGGGACACTGGTAACAGAGAAAGCTAACCTCATGCAATAGTCAGTCCAGTGCGCACAAAACAACAACCAAGTAGTAAATGTGTAGACGACGCTTGAGTTCACAACGCGCCAACATTTCATCAAATGTTTGTTTTAATTTTTGAAAAAATATTGATATTTACAGACGAAGTGCCGACGTGAGGTCAGTTGGTTACCTGGAACTGTTTGTCTTGTCCAGGGAGGACGTGTTGGAGGCTCTTAAGGATCATCCTGATGCAGAGGTAAGTCGTCATCATCTGTATCGTCATCGTCATCAGCAAACATAATATCTTATAGATCATTACAGGCATGATTGGGTGGGTGGAGGTCGATAGGGGGTTTGGCTTAGAACCACTGGGAGTATTAACACCAAGGATTGGGTTGATAGTGCAAGAATGACTCGGGAATCCCATGGATAAGTGAGCTGGAAAACCAGTGGATATAACGATTTAATGGACGGAAACGAGATTGGCTCTGATGGATGCTTTCAACAATGGCGGGACGACTGAACAAGTGTGTGATCATTCTTCCATCACAAGTCATGAACTGAAGTTAGTTGCATATCCTGTACAGTAGTAAACCCCAGTACTTTTGGCTGTTTTTGATTTCTTAGCAAGTGTAGATTAAGTAGTTTGCCATTGGTTTCTGAACGACCGGCAGTCGTACCATTTTATAAAAACCAACACAAGGTGGTCTGCTGCCAAATTTCCCGCAGCTGTGTTTCGAACCCGGTATGCGGGATTACGAACAGCGTCAGAAGTCCTTCGCCACGCAGGCGGCGGTAATGAAGATCTCTCCTTGTTTCATCCGTCACCAGGCTGTGTTTGGTAGTTTGGAGATCCAGTGTGACTTGTAAGTCTGATGCGGGCCCGGAAATATCTTGGACAGGGAGGGCGTTTAATATTCACTGCAGAAGGAGTTCCTGTTAATCGGGCGTTTCTATCTTGTCACCGCTGTTCAGACACCGTATTTCTGGATGCCTCGCAAATCACCGCGCCTGCCCGGGTGGATGCATGCCAGGTGATCCGATCTTGTGCGACGGCCGCCCATGTGTTAGGGTTCATGTCGATGGGCTTAAGTGATGTCTTAAGCTTGTCCCGTGAAACCGCCTGCCCTTCCGTATTTCATCATGCAATATTATTTTGGTTAGCCGATGATCTGACTGGCATTCGGACTATCATCGCAGTTCTTTATCTGATACACTACTGTTTTATGTTCTTCCAGACAGTCATCAGAGAGTACGGACATAGGAGGCTGCGGGAAGTCGAGTTTCATCGTCTGAAAGTGAAGCCTGTTAGCCCTGACAGTCTCAAGGACCAGTCGCCGAACTCCAGCGGAGCAACCCCAGCCGTCCACAACCGACTCTTGTACACACTCAGGAGCTTGAACTCTGCCATGAGGCGCCAGAGTTCCCAAACAACCAACAAACAAGTGTCTCCGCCAGCTGCAAGCTCATCGAACGTTCAAAGGTGCGTAACTATCAGGGAATCCCCGACTAAAAGCTTAGATAATGATAGGTATGACACCCAGGGAGGGCTTGCTATAGTATCTGTTGACAAACCTGTCTACTCCACAGGTGTCTTGTCCGGTCGGTTTTCAGAGAGTAGTAGGCACAGGCGAAAGGGATTTGGTTACTTGCAAGCAGCGTTCGCCAAGTTCAAGAAAACGTTCCACCGCAGAAAGGAGAAACAACGCAGCTTGAGTATTTCTGATTCTCCAAGGAGAAAGAGTACGGAAAATCGGCTGTTGCTGAAACCTGTTGATGATCATTCTGTGACTGTGGATTTGAACACATACCCCAGCTCGTTCAGAACTGGTTGCCATGTTACAGTTAACATAGAAAACCTTCCAAAGAGTGATATCGTGGGCGAGTCGGAAAGGGTACAGGGATCAAAGCTGGAATATCACTAAGTGCGAATAATACATCCGACATACATAGGGGCAGAAAGAAATCCTGCTTTAGAGCTGAGCCACACATAAAACTAACGTAACCGGGGTAGTTCTAGACAAATCCACAGGTAGAAAGTATCCCAATTCTGCACCCTATGCTTCGGTGTCCAATGAAGATTCGGACGACAAGAATCGGTCAGGATGTCTATCTAACGGCGATAACGACGCTGCAGAATCCCGACCCCAGATAATTCTTGACGTGGGGAAAATAAACACGATATTAAAACGAGAGACGGCGGAATTTGACAGGGACAAAACTAATTCAGATTCATTCCGTAATTATGGTCAAGCGGGTCGATTTGGGGCTTCCAGTATTTATGACAATAGTTTTGCTTTAAATTCTACACATATCATTCCAAATTCTAGCTTACAACAAAGAGACAACATTGACGAAAACTTAAAACATAGCCTTAGAAATCATGAAATAAGTCGCAACTCCTTAAGTAATAATGTTGGTTTTAAGACATCCACAAATTTAACGGCAGAAAGTCCGTTAACATTCTTACCGTGTGAACAGATGGTCGGATCGGTCGCTACCGGAACCCGGCGTTGATGCTTCGGATAGCTCCGGTATATTTGGTACTCGTTCCTTATATTTATCGCCAAAGAAATCGGTTCATTTTTCACCACAACTTGAAAACGGAGAAAAAGATGTACTGCTTTTAAACCAGCTAGACAACCATATAGACAAGTGTCGATTTCCAGTAACGGCTGCAGTTGCCGACGAAGTCAACTCGATCACGAGTTCAGCAGAAAGGACTTTCAGAACTGTTAACGCCAAAGAAAATTCCAGAAATACAAGATGTCTGCTTTCAGGGTCATCAGTTCAATATATTCCTCCGCGAGAACTCCCAGCGTCGGATGATTTTCAGAAGACAACCGACAGTCATCAGTTTGTTTCTCTTAAGCCGTGCCTTGTTAGAAGCAATCTAGGATCTGGTGGAGACATTTCCAGCACGAGTGCCTCCAGACATCAGGCAGTTCCCAAGGTTAGATCACTCAGCAACAGTGATGCTTCAAGCAAGATGACCAGTCTATCCTCAGGTAGGGTTACCCCAAAAGTACGGACCTCATCCTTTCCAGCATTATCAAGATATCCTCCACAACCAGACACAGATGGACAAGACAATTGCAGGTAATTCAAATAGTGTGTAGACAGATTTTTCCCCATAAAAAATCCGAATACAGTCAATTCTGTTAATTCAGTCACGTTTATAAAGTAACCATAATATCTTTAGTCAATGTTATAAAGTAACCATTATATTTTCAGTTAAAGTTATAAAGTAACCATAATATGATCAGTCAAATTTGTGTTTAGTTTTATGGTTAAGGATTATTTTCAGTGCACACAAACATCTCCATGAGTGGTCAGCAAGTTTTTAAGTTTACAGTAAAATCAAAAATCAGTTTTACAAACTTTAAAAGCACCAGTAATTTGTGCAAATTTCAAGTAATTTAACAAGTTAGTAGGAATAACCCACGGCATCTGAGCGGAAACAAATCATAGCAGTGCAGATGTTACTGTATGTAGGAATAAAAACGATACCGTAATTGACATAAATCATACTAGTGTGGATTATACTATACGTAGGGAAAATTCATACAACTTATTCGAAAGATATCATATGAAAGTTAAAGTTACTTGAATGTCCTTTACAGAACATTGCAATCAACGCCAATTGTCTGTTTGTGATACACTAAGCGATCCTAATAATATAGAATTTACTGTGTGTGGAAATAATTCTGATTTGTTTGTTTAATTGTCAGTTAGCAGACAAGTGCGGAATTTTGTGGAAGCTACTGAGATGTGGATTTATAGAAGAGTGATGAGAACATCGGGATAGATAGAAGAATGAAGATATCTGGAAAGAAGTGAACTCACCAAGAAAGAAGTGAACTCACCAAGAAAGAAGTGAACTCACCAAGAAAGAAGTGAACTCACCAAGAAAGAAGTGAACTCACCAAGAAAGAAGTGAACTCACAAAGAAAGAAGTGAACTCACCAAGAAAGAAGTAAACTCACCAAGAAAGAAGTGAACTCACCAAGAAAACTGGTTACTGGCATCAGAAGTAAATAAACCGACATTCTTGGGCATGTCATGAGAAGGGAAAAACAGGAGTTAGTCGTCACAAGGGCACAGCTGGAGGGGAGGAAGAGCAGGGGTAGACCAACAGAGATCAAACTGGATAGTTTGATATTATGGCACAGAGGAACATCGATATCAGGACACGAGACAGGAGGCTGTGGACAGACATGATCACCAACGCCATACGACATGGGCTACAGTAAGTCGAAGGGAACAGCCGCGGTATCTCAACGCAAACAAGCCATACAAGTGTAAATGTTACTGTATGTAGGAATGAACCACGACATCTCAATGTAAACAAATTATAAACAGTACAGGAGATAATATAATCGTAGGAATAAGGAAAGATATCTAAAATGAAACAAATAAAACCATTACAGATGTTACTATATATAGGAATAAACATCGAAGTCTCAGTTGAGTTGAATCACGAACCTATATAGCAAAATTAGGGACAATCCCATACGTGCTCCGCCCTCATGTTTATCCTCATCCTCTCGGCGGAAACACATCAAACTACCGCTGACTGTACTATCACCATCATTATGTGCCATGCCGATAAGCTTCGGCAGTCATGTTTCGCCATTTCACGCGATCACAAGAGTCGCAGATAAACGCTTGTGTTCTTGTATCGACCATGCCACGTGGCCAAGCCATCCAGATATTTACTTCTCTGTCGTCCCCTTGTTCTTTTCCCTTCAATCTTGCCAGTTGTCATCATCATCATCATCATCATATGCCATGCCGGTAAGCGTGGACGGTCATGCTTTGCCATCTCACTCTATCCCCAGAGTCGTGGATCAGCTCAGTGTTCTTGTCTCGACCATACAACGTATCCAAGCCATCCAGATATTCATTTCTCTGCCCTCTCATTGCTCTTTTCCCCTCAATCTTGCCACTTGTCACGAAATTCTCCAATTTATTTCTTCTCATAGCGTGGCCAAAAAATTATGACTGTCTATGTTAAATTTCTCTAATCAGTTTACGGTTTTCATTTGTTTCTTGTAGGACTCGGTCATTGATTTTTCTATCTGTCCATTGTAAACGTTGCATCTTCCTGATAAACCACATTTCCACAGCCATCAGATGTTTTTCAGCTTGTCTGCTCATTGTCCACGCTTCACATCCATACAAAAGTATAGGTTCTATGTAGTACATCAATACTCTTTTTCTCGTTTCAAATGACATCGTTTTATTGGTCAGTATGTTTTCCATCTTGCAAAAAGGTACTTTCGCCATCGCGATTATTGTTCTAATCACTTCAAGGCATCTCCTATCAGATGTTATGACTGTTCCGAAATAGTTGTACCGATTCACTTGTTTAACAATATTCCCATTTACCTGTAATTATAGAACCCCAGCTAAGCGAAAGACTACTTGGATTTAGGAAAAACAAAGGATGCACAGATGCCATTTTTTTTCTCTTAGACAACTTATAGAAAAATCAATCGAATTCAATGAAACACTCTACTTAGCCTTTGCCGACCAAGAAAAGGCATTCGATAGAGCAGATAGAAACAAGCTGTGGGAAATCCTTAAACAATATGGAGTGAGTACACATCTAACAAACCTATGTAGAAGTTTATACAACAACAGTGAATGCATAGTGAGAGCAACTGGAGGACACTCAGAACCCTTCACCATAAGATCTGGAGTACGACAAGGTCGCGTCCTCTCTTGTTTATAACATATATAGACAACATATGTAAAGAAACCAGCCAAACAGAGACCGAGAGAACACCGCATGACGAGAACACAGAAGAAGAAGCATCTGCAAATCTAACCATTAGAGAACTCCTGTTTGCGGACGACCAAGCACTAATAGCAAAATCAGAAGCTGAATTACAAGACCACATGGATGCTCTAAACCAGTGTTTCCCAACCTTTTTTGTACCATGCCCCACTTAAGCCTTTCTAAAATTCATATTGCCCTCCTCCCCCGCCCCATGCCCCCCCCCCCCCCTCAACAAATACATTATTTTTAATATTCAAAAATTGAAATGTTCACTAAAGAAACTTGAATGATGGGTTTTAGGAAGAAATCACTAGGTAATTATTGAGCAAACACAGTAAGTAAATTTTCAAAACATATAATGGAGAACTGAAATTCAAGTACAAAATAATTTTAATGAAAGATTTTTCTATATTATTTTAATTATTAGTAATTATTTATTATTCAAATTTAGTGAGATCCTTGCGCTTGATGCTTGCTGCAAAGAGATCTTATGTCAGGTTCCAATTTAGTTAACTTCAGTCTCAAGTCTCCCCGTTTTGTTATATTGAGCCGATTTCTTCCATTTTCGAATTGCCCCCCTTAACAGTCGAATTGCCCCCCTGTGGGGCGTGGGTCCCACGTTGGGAAACACTGGTCTAAACGAAATGTATATGGAACATAACATGAAAATTAGCACAAGCAAAACAGAGATACTGACTATAACTAAAGAAAAAAAAGCAACAACGATTGACCTAAACGAACATCCCTTGAAACAAGTAAAGAGTTTCAAGTACCTAGGAAGTATAATATCATCAAATTGCAAATCAGAAGACGAGATCGAAA
Source organism: Cepaea nemoralis (assembly GCA_014155875.1). Classification (NCBI taxonomy): domain Eukaryota; kingdom Metazoa; phylum Mollusca; class Gastropoda; order Stylommatophora; family Helicidae; genus Cepaea; species Cepaea nemoralis. Next base: position 439,992 of record JACEFZ010014381.1, read on the forward strand.
ATAGATGCA
>JACEFZ010014381.1:445000-460000 GCA_014155875.1 Cepaea nemoralis
TAATCATAAAAGATCGAGCGAAACAAATGGATCGCTGGGTAGAACACTACTCAGAGCTATACTCAGTGGATAACACTGTCAGCGAAGAAGCTCTGGAAGCCATCGATCAACAGTCCGCCATGCATGCCTTGGATAACGAACCTTGCCTCACAGAAATCAGCGAAGCACTAGACTCTCTCAAATCCGGCAAGGCACCTGGAAAAGATAGTATTCCACCTGAAATTTTAAAATGTAGCAAAGAAACAATCATCCCAGAACTGTATGCAATATTACAGCTCTGCTGGAGAGAAAAATCAATACCACAAGATATGAAAGACGCAAACATCGTTACCCTTTATAAAAACAAAGGCGACAGAAGCGACTGCAACAACTATCGCGGCATTTCCCTTCTCAGCATTACAGGCAAGATTTTTGCCAGAGTAATCCTTAAAAGATTACACATTCTTGCTGAAAGAATCTACCCCGAATCGCAGTGCGGATTTAGACCCAACAGGTCCACCATCGATATGATTTTCTCACTCCGGCAGCTCCAAGAGAAGTGCAGAGAACAGAGGAAGCCATTATATATAGCCTTCATCGACCTCACAAAGGCATTTGACCTCGTGAGCAGAAGCGGCCTTTTTAAGGTCCTTGAAAAGGTTGGATGTCCACCCACCCTTCTTAGTCTCGTGAAATCATTCCACGAAAACATGCAGGGGACCATTTTATTTGACGGCTCAACATCCCAGTCATTCAGCATCAGCAGCGGAGTAAAGCAGGGATGCGTGCTTGCTCCTACACTCTTTGGTATCTTCTTTGCTGTTCTCTTAAGGCAAGCATTTGGGACTGCCACTGAAGGCATATACCTCCACACAAGATCTGATGGCAAACTTTTTAACCCATCAAGACTCAAGGCAAAGACCAAAATAAGACCAAGATGCGTAAGAGAACTACTTTTTGCAGATGATGCAGCACTGACTACTCATACAGCAGAAGATCTCCAAAGGCTCATCGATCGTTTTGCAGCTGCCTGCGAAAGACTTTGGGCTCACCATTAGCCTAAATAAAACACAGGTGATGGAACAAGATGCTGATGCGCCTCCGTCAATCAAAATCTCTAATTATGAATTGAAAGTCGTCCACGATTTTGTGTATCTGGGATCGACAATATCAGATAATCTTTCATTAGAGACAGAAATCGACAGACGCATTGGAAAGGCAGCCACAACATTTTCCAGGCTAGCTAAAAGAGTTTGGGAGAATAATAGACTAACAGAGCGTACAAAAGCTCAAGTATATAAAGCTTGTGTTGTTAGCACACTACTCTACGGGTCTGAATCCTGGACCCTGTACTCAAGACAGGAAAGGAAGTTGAATTCCTTCCACATAAGATGTCTGAGACGTATCCTGGGCATAACATGGAAAGACCACATAACAAACAAACAGGTGCTTGAAAGAGCAGATATTACCACAGTGCACACCCTCCTCAAGCAGAGACGCCTCCGGTGGTTGGGCCACGTATCTCGAATGGAGGACGAACGTATTCCCAAAGATCTCCTTTACGGAGAACTAGCCACAGGAAAGAGGCCAACCGGAAGACCCCAAATGCGATATAGGGATGTGTGTAAACAAGATATGAAAACCATTGGAATAGATCCAGACACGTGGGAGAGAGTTGCAACAGACAGATGCTCCTGGAGAAGAGATGTACGAAACGGACTGGTGCTCTTTGAGCGCAATCAGATCCAAAAAACTGAGGAGAGACGGCACAGACTCAAAGAGCAGTCACTTACTGCGGGACTTGCCTCGTCTCACAGATGCGGAAACTGTGACAGAGATTGTCATTCTCGAATTGGACTATACAGTCACCAGCGGTGCTGCCAGGCACCTCCCAAGCGGCACAACTCTATAGTCCTTCAGGACTGAAAGAGGCCTACTACTACTACTACTACTACTACTACTACTACAACTGCTGCTGCTACTGCTGCTACTACTACTACTACTACTACTACTACTACTACTACTATTACTCCTACTACTACTACTACTACTACTACTACTACTACTACTACTACTACTACTACTACTACTACTACTACTACAACTACTACTACCACTACATTTATAGTAATAACAATAAGAAAACGAAGAGAAGAACAAGAATAAGGAGAATAAGAAAAGAAACAGACAGACATACCGTGTCAGAGGACAGAGTAACAGACAGACGGACAGACAAACAGTCAGAAAAATCATTCAGACAGACAGACGGACAGACGAAAACAAACACATAGAGTATAGTAAACGAGACGGAAGAAATATCATACGAAATAGAAGCAGGACAACTGAAAGCCACCGATCAATAATTATCATTGTTTTTATTATTCACTAAAGAGACCATAGTTTCATAATCTAATTGGAATTCTGATATGCAGTTCTTGGTTTGATTTTCATATGCCTTCTTTTATCCGTACTCGCTTTATATTAATTTCCAATCTGAATAACTAAAACACAAACAAAAGATTGCACGATTTATTGCTTGGAATGTTACGATGCATCTCGTCAAGAACATACTAGCAGAAATCACTCAACATAAAATAAAGTAATTGATAATTCTTTTCAAGCTGAAATATCCACACAGTAATTTGAAATGGTCTACTGTGGTAATTTCTATCTGACTATCATGTCTTTTAGTTTGCACAAAGTTGGTTTATGTAAATTAATGGGAATTACTGATATGCTGCGAAATATCCCAGTCAATAAATCGTGCAATCAATTGTTTAGTGTCTTCATTTCCAATTGTGATTTTTGCGTAAGTTGACAGTGTGTGTAGTTATTACATTATTAAAAGTTGCCATTCTCAAAGCTTTACTCGTTTATGATTTATTTGTGTTTCTCAACGTTAACTTTGAGTTTGAATTTGGTTTGCTGTAATAAAATAGTGATCTGTTTGGTATTTGGTTTTCCTTTGATTTGCAAATATAGATTTATCTGTGTATGTGTGGTAGTATGTGTTGGCTAATTGTAAGCCATCTGAAGTTACACACGTTGTAGGTAAACTATACTAGTTAAATTATCCTTGTTCAGCTATATTGGTTACACATTACTATTTGAACTATCCTGGTAAAACTATACTGGTTAAACTATCCTGGTGAAACTATTCTGTTTGGTTAGACTATACTGGGTAAACTATACTGGTTAAACTATCCTGGTGAAACTATTCTGTTTAAACTATACTGGTTAAACTATACTGGTTAAACTATACTTAGTAAACTATACTGGTTAGACTATACTGGGTAAACTATACTGGTTAGACTGTACTGGGTAAACTATACTGGTTAGACTGTACTGGGTAAATTATACTGGTTAGACTAGAAACAGTCAGACTGTTTAGACTATACTGGTTAGACTATACTGGGTAAACTATACTGGTTAGACTATACTGGGTAAACAATACTGGGTAAACTATACTGGGTAAACTATACTGGTTACACTATACTGGTTAGACTATACTGGGTAAACTATACTGGGTAAAATATACTGGTTAGACTATACTGGTTAGACTATACTGGTTAGACTATACGGGTAAACTATACTGGTTAGACTATACTGTTTAGACTATATTGGGTAAACTATACTGGGTAAACTATACTGGTTAGACTATACTGGGTAAACTATACTGGGTAAACTATACTGGGTAAACTATACTGGTTAGACTATACTGGGTAAACTATACTGGTTAGACTATACTGGGTAAACTATACTTGTTAGACTATACTGGGTAAACTATACTAGTTAGACTATACGGGTAAACTATACTGGGTAAACTATACTGGTTAGACTATACTGGGTAAACTATACTGGGTAAACTATACTGGGTAAACTATACTGGTTAGACTATACTGGGTAAACTATACTGGTTAGACTATACTGCGTAAACTATACTGGGTAAACTATACTGGGTAAACTATAATGGTTAGACTATACTGGGTAAACTATACTGGTTAGACTATACTGGGTAAACTATACTGGCAGTGTGTCAATTGTTTTCACTGTTTAGCAGCCGGTTGCTGGATAGTGGTAGGTTGGGTTGTAAGTACGTTCGTTCGTTAACTCATTCGTTTGTACTTCCGCCCATTCGTTCGTTCGTTAATTAGTTAGTTAGTAGTTAGTTAGTTAGTTACTTAGTTAGTTAGTTACTTCGCTAGTTAGTTAGTTAGTTAGTTATGTTAGACCGTTCACTCGGTCGTTAGTTCATTCATTAGTCAGTGCGTTCATTCGTTCGTTCGTTCATGCGTTGCTTTAATATATAATTTTAATATCAGAAGCATAATACTTTAACAATTATTTAATAAGTACAAGACATATAAACAAAAATGGACGGCACTAGTAACATATGTGAACAACATACGATGTCACTAGTAACATATGTGAACAACATACGATGTCACTAGTAACATATGTGAACAACAAAAGATGCCGCTAGTGGAATATATGAACAACAAAAGATACTGGAATATATGAACAAAAGATGCCACTAGTGGAATGCCACTAGTGGAAGATATGAACAACAAAAGTTGCCACTAGTGGAATACATGATCAACAAACGACACAAATAGTAAAATATTTGAACAACAAAAGATGCCACTAGTGGCATATATGAATAAGAAAAAATGCCACATGTGGAATATATGAACAACAAAAGATGCCACAAGTGGAATATATGAACAACAAACTCTGCCACTTGTGGAAGATATGAACAATAAAAGATGCCACTAGTGAAATACGTAAACAACAAAAGATGCCACTAGTGAAATTCCTCCGAAGTCGGAGAGTGTTTGCCTGCATGGCGAGGAACCACCAGTCTGCACACCAATAAGCCAGACATGGGACAACGGATACTCACGCAAAACTCAGGTCCTGTATGACATCACACTGAAGTTGGACAACAGGATGCCTTCTTCCGACATACAGGACTTCACGCTGGAGTTCACAGCCAGCGAACACAAGCAAGCAAGCAAGCAACTAGTGAGATATATAAACAGCAAAAGATGCCACTGGTGAAATATATGAGCAAAAAAGATGCTACTAGTGGAATAAATGAACAAGAAAAGATGTCGCTAGTGAAATATATGAACAAGAAAAGATGCCACTAGTGGAATAAATGAACAAGAAAAGATGCCACTAGTGGAATAAATGAACAAGAAAAGATGCCACTAGTGGAATAAATGAACAAGAAAAGATGCCACTAGTGAAATATATGAACAACAAAAGATGCCACTAGTGGAAGATATGGACAACAAAAGATGCCACTAGTGAAATATATGAACAACAAAAGATGCCACTACCGGATTACATAAACAATATAAAATGACACAAAGTAATGCAGCTTTACATAACAGAATTACGACACATACAGGACGTTGCGGCGACTATCCATCATCAGCAAACAAATACATACACAAAACACAACATATAGTCACGGAGAAGACCCTGCGGTGACTACATTCAGGCGTAACGACAGGATGAGAAGAATAAAAAGATGAAAAAATGAGAGCAATGGAGAGAAAATGAAAATGTGAGGGGAAAAAAGTGTTCCTACTAACTTCAGAATGCCACTGGTTTATACATCAGTGGTTGGCAAGAGTTCGGAGAATAAAGAATTGATAATTCTCTGGTAAGCAGGTTATTGAGGAAAAGAGCTTGTCACTTCATGCCATAAGTATTAGTGTTACTTCTATATAAGACTAGACCTACAGGGCCCGACTGCTGACACTTCTTTGATTTTGATTTTACAGACCCACGAGTCTCGAGACATGTGAGCAGAATGTGATCGACGAGCTGGCTGGAGGGCTTTCACCCCCATACAACAGGTGAGTGAATGGGTCACTCCCATACAACAGGTGAGTGGATGGGTCACCCCCATACAACAGGTGAGTGAATGGGTCTTTCCTATAAACAGGTGAGTGGAGGGTCATCCCAATACAACAGGTGAGTGGATGGGTCACTCCATACATTAGGTGAGTGGATTGTTCAGGCATATACAACAGTGAGTGTATGGGCCATCCCCATACAACAGGTGTGTGGATGGGTCACCGCAGATAACAGGTGTGTGGATAGATCACACCCATACAACTGGTGAGTGGATGTGTGACCCCCATACAAAAGGTGAGTGGATGGGTCACCCACATAAACAGCTGAGTGGATGGGGCAATCATCTACAACAGGTAAGTGGGTAGGTTTGTCAACCACATAAAAAGGTGAGTGACAAGGTTAAACATAGTACAAAAAGTGAGTGGGTGGTCATCACCATACGATAAGTGAGTGGATGGGTAACCCCATATAAACAGGTAAGTGAATGAGTCACCCCCAGTAAACAGGTGAGTGGATGGGTCACCATATACAACAGGTGAGTGAATGGATCACCATATACAACAGCTGGGTGGATGAGTTACCACACATAAACAGGTGAGTGGATTAGTTACCACACATAAACAGGTGAGTGGGTGAGTTACCACACATAAACAGGTGAGTGGATGACTTACCACACATAAACAGGCGAGCGGATGAGTTACAACACATAAACAGGTGAGAGAATGGGTCACCATATACAACAGGTGAGAGGATGGGTAACCCACATAAACAGATGAATCAGTTGGTCAATCACATACAATAGGTGAGTGGATTATCAGTTATCAAAAATGTCTCGTACTTAGTACTAGTTGTGGTTATAATAATAGTAGTAGTAGTAGTAGTAGAAGTAGTAGTAGTAGTAGTAGTAGTAGTAGTAGTAGTAGTAGTAGTAGTAGTAGTAGTAGTAGTAGTAGTAGTAGTAGTAGTTTTGGTGGTGGTGGTGATAGTAGTAGCAGTAGTGGTGATAGTAGTAGTAGTGGTGATAGTAGTAGTAGTGGTAGTAGTGGTGGTGATAATAGCAGTAGTGGTAGTAGTGGTGATATTAGTAGTAGTAGTAGTAGAAGTGGTGATAGTAGTAGTGGTGGTGGTGATAGTAGTAGTAGTGGTAGTAGTAGTGGTGATAGTAGTAGTGGTGGTAGTAGTAGTAGTAGTGGTACTTTTTTTCCTCTGAGCGTTGAGCGTCGGCCAGATCCCTTCGTCATTCCTCGCTGTCTCATTCTTGCCAGACCATAGTAATCCATTTGCTCCACCGAGATGTGCACGTGCTCCCACAAGGCCGCAACCACGTCTGCCTTGTCATGTATCAATACTCCACCAAGTTTTGCAGAGCCAGCCAATCTGTCCGCCTGTTCATTTCCCAGCACACCGGCATGCCCCGGAGAAAAGATCCAGGCGATGCTTGTCACCCGTGACCTCCAAAGCGAAGCAAGCCACTCCGCACGAAGCTTGCCCGCCCTCACCCTCGTCAGCATGCTTTCTGAGTCAGTTACAATCACGATGTGTGTGTGTGTCGTATTCTCCATCCAGCGGAGAGCCGCAGTGACCACCTCCACCTCCATTCTTAAGCTGGATGTTGTGGTATCATATGCCAGGCTCTCCTGCCCCAAACGTCCACCATTGGCTTTGGCTATGAACCCCCAGCCACTTTTCTCACCTCTTGACACCGAACCATCTGTGTAGATAATCACATCACCCGAGTGAGCATTGTCCTGAATTAATTGCTGGATTTCGACTTCCGTGGCCCCTGCTGGCCACTCCCTGCACTCCCGGCTTAATGTGATTATAACTCTGCACAATTCTGACTGCTCCGCTGGCACTCTGACCCACTCCTCTCCACGCCTAATGTTCTCCAAGGGGTACACCTGTCTGATCATATCCTCCGCCGGAGCCATCCATGATTTCCCTCTTATCAGTCGCTGACCCTTAACTGCGTCCAGCGCCTCATGCAGTGGGTGGTCTGTGTCTGCAGCTACTCTGAGATATGCCTTCGCCTGCATCACCTTGAGCCTACCAGCAACACTCGGCAGACCAGTAGTAGTGGTGATAGTAGTAGTAGTGGTAGTAGTGGTGATATTAGTAGTAGTGTTAGTAGTAATGATGATAGTAGTAGTGGTGGTGGTGATAATTGTAGTAGTGGTAGTAGTAGTGGTGATAGTAGTAGTGGTGGTGGTGATAGTAGGTGGTAGTAGTAGTGGTGATAGTAGTAGTGGTGGTGGTGATAGTAGTAGTAGTGGTCGTAGTAGTGGTGATAGTAGTAGTAAAGGTAGTAGTGGTGATATTAGTAGTAGTGGTAGTAGTAGTGGTGATAGTAGTGGTGGTGGTGGTGATAGTTGTAGTAATGGTAGTAGTAGTGGTGATAGTAGTAGTAGAGGTAGTAGTGGTGATATTAGTAGTAGTGGTGGTAGTAGTAATGGTGATAGTAGTAGTGGTAGTGGTGATAGTTGTAGTAGTGGTAGTAGTAGTAATGGTGATAGTAGTAGTAGTAGTAGTAGTAGTAGTAGTAGTAGTAGTAGTAGTAGTAGTAGTAGTAGTAGCAGGAATTGTAGTAGTAAAAATCAAACGAATAATCATATGTGAATAATAACAGCGACAAAAAAGGTACAGTAGTAGAAATGAAACGTAAGCTTAATTTAACGATATGTACAAATATACACGGAACATTGCATCAAAATGGCAATATTATATTTAATGATAAGTACACTTAAACATGGCAGAGTACTCCAGAATGACATCCCCTAACCTAATGTAACGATGTGTACACTTAAACATAACAGAGTTATTCAAAATTACATCCTCTAATTTAACGATATATTCAATTAAACAATGCAAAGTGCTTCAAAATTGCATCCTTTGATTTACCGATATGGTAGAGTGCTTTAGAACAACATTATGTGATTCACCGATATGTACACTTAAACATGGCAGAGTCTATCAGAATGACAGTATTACAATTTAACGATGTGTACAAATAAATGTGACATAGTGATCCAGAATGATATCCTCTAATTTAATAATATGTACACTTAAACATGGCAGAGGCTATCAGAATGATAGTATTATAATTTAACGATATGAACAAATACATGTGACATGGTGATCCAGAATGATATATTCCAATTTAATAATATGTATACTTAAACATGGCAGAGGCTATCAGAATGACAGTATTATAATTTAACGATGTTTACACAAACACACGACAGAGGCTTTCAGAATGACAGTATTATAATGTAACGATATTTACACAAACACACGACAGAGGCTTTCAGAATGACAGTATTATAATGTAACGATATTTACACAAACACACGACAGAGGCTTTCAGAATGACAGTATTATAATGTAACGATATTTACACAAACACACGGCAGAGGCTTTCAGAATGACAGTATTATAATTTAACGATATTTACACAAACACACGACAGAGTACTTCAGAATGGCAGCCCGACTGTGAAGGTCCCGATCACCATCAAGAGTGGGCGGTCCCAGCCCATGTCAATCATTCAACAGCTGACCTCTGACATCTCTTACCAGCAACTAGTCACCGTCATCAGCAATATGCAAGAAGTGATTGATAAACGATTGGTAAGTATCTTACAATCATTGGCAAATGTACACATTACTCAATTATACAATCATTGGCAAATGTACACATTACTCAATTATACAATCATTGGTAACTGTGCAGTAGGCGCGCAACTTACCCACGCCCGGCACGGGGAGGTAGTGACGAAAGATAACAATACGGGACTCTATCGAGGCCCCGTAATTGGAATGAGTACACTTTAAACCCTTTAACGAGGATCTATTGGAGGGCAAGTCTGGTGCTAGCAGCCGCGGTAATTCTAGCTTCAATTTGTCCTAAGAGCATGAGCAGCACCGCCCCAGTTGGAAAAACACTCGCCGCCAGCTCGTGGTGGCGAGGTCTCGGAGGATTGACGCTGAGCCGCCAGCGTCTGCAGCCTACCTTGTGCCAGACATATTGGTTACCCATTCCTCTGGAAAACACAAGATTAGGCCGAGAGAGGGAACATGTCGTTTGGGCACCACATGTTTCTCTGAAGCTCTGCCCAGGCATTGCGATGGAATTTTGGCCACATTCCAACTCACATATTTTGGTCTGTCAAGACTGCAAGGTGCCACTCAGGTAACTGCACAACTACTTAATCTTGCTATAATTGGTAAATGTACAATTACTTCATTATAGAATCATTGGTAAGTGTACACTTAAAAAAAAAAAGTTAGTTGCCTGTCCTTTGCAGGACGTGTCAGTCAACCCTAGAATTTTTTGGCTGTTCGTGATTCCTGGGCAAGTTTACGTTCAGTAGTTTGCCATTACTTTCTGAACGACCGAAACCCGTACCATTTCATTAAAAAAAAAACATCGCAGCTGTGTTTCGAACCCGGGTATGCGGGATTACAAACTGCGTCCATAACTTCTGAGCCACGGAGCCGGCAAATGTACACTTACTCAATCACAAATCATTGATAAGTGTACAATTACTCATTCATACACTAATGTAATGACTCATTCACACAATCATAAACTTGCTCCCTAAACCACAAAATCACTGAATCAATAGCACAATCACTCATTCACACGATAACACAATCACACAATAGATAAATAACTAATACAGGTACCCAATCACACAGTCATACAATCGCACACTGACACAATCAGTCAGTATAGCAATCACCCATAACACAGCAGGGTGTCAGGACGACATAGGAAGTTGCATGACTGAAAGGATAAAAGCACTCGCGCTTAAACTCCCGGTAGCGAAGATAAGGGGCTTTCTCCCTACACCGGTCAGTTGGACTTAAACGTCGACTTCCCGTCCTTGTCTTTAAGTCCTAAATTACAAGAACCTCTGAAGTTGGAGTGGTTCTCCTGATGGCGAGGGGCATTGGTAATTAGTGAAAGCTGGCCCACCCACAAAAAGCCAGTCCAGTCTGGACTACAGTACAGTTCAAAGAGAGGGAACAAATAAAAAGGGCGACTTGCGTATCTGTTCTTAACCTTATTAAAATAAAGTTTGACCTCTCCTTCACTCGGTCAACCCGTACTATACTGGTGTGTGTGTGTTTGAGGGGGGGGGGTATGTGTGTGGGTGGGTGGTGGATGTGCGTGTGTGTGTGTGTGTGCGTTCTATCGCCGATCCAGTGTATGGTGATTATGTTCAATTTGTAGTTAGACAATTTGTTTCAGTCAGCATGATAACTGTCTGTCCTTCGGTCCCTATGTGTATACTACTCACCTCCTATCTGTCTCACTGTCTTTTCTGTCTGTCTGTCTATTAATCTGTCTGTCTCACTGTCTGCATCACTGTCTGTCCTCCTGTTTGTCTCACTGTCTTTTCTATCAGCCAGTCTATGAATCTCTCTGTCTCACTGTCTTTTCTGTCTGTCTGCCTATTAATCTGTCTGTCTCACTGTCTGCATCACTGTCTGTCCTCCTGTTTGTCTCACTGTCTTTTCTATCAGTCAGTCTATTAATCTCTCTGTCTCGCTGTCTGTGTCACTGTCTCCTTGTCTCGCTGTCTGTGTCTCTGTCTGTCTGTCAATATGTCTGTCTATCCGTGTATATGTCTGTATCGAAAGGGTTACAGACATAGTTCGTAACCCCGCATACCGCGCTCAAAAGACAGCTACCAGAGATTTGGCAGCAGGCCGCTTGCGAAGGGTTGTATAAAATAACTAGCTGACCCGGCCCGGCTTCGCCCAGACCCTGGTGGGGAGCATCTCATTTAATTCATATAAGTAGTCATATAAGTTCTCGTTCCCGTTACCGACAATCTGTCTGTCTGTCTGTCTGATTCAAATAGACCCATCCCTCTGTCTCTCCCTCCGTCTCTCCATCCCTCCCTCCCTCCCTCCCTCCCTGTCTGTCTGTCTGTCTGTCTGTCTGTCTGTCTGTCTGTCTGTCTGTCTGTCTGTCTGTCTGTGTCTGTCTGTCGGTGTCTGTCTGTCTGTCTGTTTGTCTATCTATCTCTGTCTGCTGTCTGTATGTCTGTCTAATAGACCCATCCCTCTGTCTCTCCCTCCGTCTATCCCTCCCTCCCTCCCTGTCTGTCTGCCTGTCTGCCTACCCATCCCTCCGTCTCTTCCTCCGTCTCTCCATCCCTCCCTCCCTCCCTGTCTGTCTGTCTGTCTGTCTGTCTGTCTGTCTGTCTGTGTCTGTCTGTCTGTCTGTTTGTCTATCTATCTATCTCTGTCTGTCTGTCTGTCTAATAGACCCATCCCTCCGTCTATCCCTCCCTCCCTATCTTTTTGTCTATCCATCCATCCATCTATCTATCTATCTATCTATCTATCTATCTATCTATCTATCTATCTATCTATCTATCTATCTATCTATCTATCTATCTATCTATCTGTCTGTCTGTCTGTCTGTCTGTCTGACCCTGCCCGGCATCGCCCAACACCTGGTGGGGAGCATCTCATTTAATTCATATAAGTAGTCATATAAGTTCCCGTTCCCGACTGTCTGTCTGTCTATCTATCTATCTGTCTGTCTGTCTGACCCGGCCAAGCCCATGGTGGAGAGCATCTCATTTAAATCATATAAGTAGTCATATAAAATCCCGTTCCCCACTATCTGTTTGTCTGTCTGTCTGTCTTGGGTAAATGGAGGAGTGAGGAGGAAGAGGGAGGTGGAGGAGGGAAGAAGAGGAGGAGACAGGAGGAGTAGGGAGGAATAGGAGGAAGGAGGAGGGATGAGGGAGGAGTAGGGGGGAGGAGGAGGGAGGAGGAAGAGGGAGAAGGAGGGAGGAGGAGAACGCAGGAGGAGGAGGGAGGAGGAGGAGAGAGAGTAGGAGTAGAAAGGAGGCGGAGGGAGAAGGAAGAGGGAGGAAGAGGGAGAAGGAGGAGGGAGGAGAAGGAGGGGGAGGAGGAGGAGGGAAAAGAAGAAGGGGGAGGGGGAGGAGGAGGAGGGAGGAGGAGGAGGAATGTGAAGGGAGGTAGAGGGAGGAGGAGGAGGGAGGAGGAGGGAGGGGGAGGAAGAGGGAGGAGGAGGAATGTGAAGGGAGGAGGAGGGAGGAGGTAGAGGGAGGAGGAGAGAGGAGGAGAAGAGATGAGGAGGATAGGAGGAGGAGAAAGGAGGAGAGGGAGGAGGAGGGATGAGGGGAAGGAGGGAGGAGGAGGAGAAGGGAGGAGGAGGGCGAAGGAGAAGGAAGAGGAGTGATTAGGAGGAAGGAGGAGGTAGGAGGAGGAAGAGGGAGAAGGAGGGAGGAGGAAGAGAGTGGAGGAGGGAGGAGGAGGAGGAGGAAGAGATAGGCGGAGAGAGGAGGATGGAGGAGAAGAAGTAGGGAGGAATAGGAGGGAGGAGGAGGGATTAAGAGGAGGAGAGGGAAAGAGGAGAAGGAGGAGGAAGAGGGATGAGGAGGGAGGAGGAAGGAGGAGGGAGGAGGAGGAGGAGGGTGAAGGAGGAGGAGGAAGGAGGAGGAAGAGGGAGGAGGAGGAGGGAGGAGGGAGGAGGAAAACGCAGGAGGATGGGGAGGAGGAGGGAGGAGGAAGGAGGAGGGAGGAGGAGGGTGAAGGAGGAGGAGGAAGGAGGAGGAAGAGGGAGGAGGGGGAGGAGGAGGGAGGAAGGGGGAGGAAAACGCAGGAGGAGGATGGGGAGGAGGAGTAGGGAGGAGGAGGAGAGAGGAGGAGGGAGAAGTAGGAGGGAGGAATAGGTAGAAGGAGGAGGGACAAGGAGGAGGGAGGAGGAGAAGGAGGAGGAATGATGAGGAGGGAGGAGGAGGAAGAAGGATGTGGAGGAAGGAGGAGGAGGGAGGAGGTAGACGGAGGAGGTAGAGGGAGGAAAAGGGAGGAGGGAGGAGGAGAGAGGCGGGAGGGGGAGGAGGAGGGATGAGGAGGAGGGAGGTGGAGAGGGAGGAGGAGGGAGAAGGGAGGGGAGGAGGAGGAGGGAGGAGGAGAAGGGAGGGGAGGAGGAGGAGGGAGGAGGAGAAGGGAGGAGGAGGGATGAGGAGGAGGGAGGTGGAGAGGGAGGAGGAGGGAGAAGGGAGGGGGAGGGAGGAAGAGGGAGGATTTAGAGGTGAGGAGGAGGAGAGAGGAGGCGGAGGAAGAGGAAGGAGGAGGGAGGAGAAGGAAGGAGGAGGAAGAAGGAGGAAGAGGGAGGATGGAGGAGGGAGAGGGAGGAGGGGGAGGAAGAGGGAGGAGGAGGATGGAGGAGGGAGAGGGAGGAGGGGAAGAGGAAGAGGGTAGGAGGAGGAGGGGAGAGTAGAAGAAGAAGGGAGGAGGAGAAGGAGGGAGGAGGAGGGAGAGGAGGAGGGAGGAGGCGGAGGGAGAAGAAGTAAGGAGGAGGAGGGGGATGAGGGAGAATGAGGAGGGGAGGAAGGAAAGGGAGGTGGAAGAGGAGGAGGAGGGAGGAGGAGGGGGTGGAGGAAGGAGGTATTGGGAGGAGGAGGTAGAGGGAGGAGGAGGAGGAAGGAAAGGGAGGAGAAAGGAGGAGGTAGAGGGAGGAGGTAGAGGGAGGAGGTAGGAAGAGGGAGAAGAAGGGAGGAGGAGGATGAGGGAGAAGGAGGCAGGAGGAGGAGGAGGGATTCAGGAGGAGGAGGAGGGAGGAGGAGAGAGAGGGAGGAGGAGGGAAAAGGAGGGAGGAGGGGGAGGAGGAGGAGAGAGAGGGAGGAGGAGGGAAAAGGAGGGAGGAGGGGGAGGAGGCGGAGGGAGTAGGAGGGAGGAGGAGAGGATAGGAAGAGGGAGAAGGAAGAGGGAGAAGGAGGAGGGAGAGGGAGGAGGGGAGGAGGTAGAGGGAGGAGGAGAGAGGAGGAGGAGGGAGTTCGCCATTCTGAATTCATACTCGTCTAGGTTCTGTGATTTCGGTCCTTCCATTGATTGTTCTTCCCTTCTACATGACTGTAGATAACTTCCTTACACATAAAAAGATGAATTGTTATTGATATTGCCGTGGCATGGAGGAATATCAGCAGCTGAGTTGATCCAGAAAACCAAAGACCGAGATCTATGAAGAGCAATGAACGCCTACACGGCACGGCACTTGATGATGATGATGATTGCCGTGTGACGATTCTGTGTAGTCACGTCATTATCTTCCCTTTTCCTAGCGTTTTGGTTCGGGGATTCTTTCATCATCATCTTCATA